>CM025917.1:23122550-23133371 GCA_000753965.2 Amaranthus hypochondriacus
ATGTTTTCCTTTGGCACAAGGATCACATACTTCATTCTGTTGAAATTTAAGGACGGTAATCCTCTTACTAATCTTTAGATCGTAAGTATTGAGCAGTGAAAAACTAGCATGACCTAAACGGTTATGCCTAAAGAGAGGGTCATCTTCTAATACACTAAGACATGTTAGACTGGTTCTGGGAACAGTGTGGAGGTCCATAAACATAAGTGTTCCCTTTCTGATTCCTTCCAGAATGTGTCTCCTGTGTCATTCCTAGAAAAAATGCACTTTTCAGAAGTAAAGTTTACAGAGTTACCTTTGTCGCAAAATTGAGAGATACTTAACAAATTATGTTTTAAATTCTCGACTAAAATACATTGTCAATCGCATGGAACTTGACCTTCCTACTTTTCTTTGAAATGATTTCGCCTTTCATATTGTCTCCAAAGGTCACAGTTCCTCCATCATAGGCTTCTAGTGAGAGAAATTTTGATCTATCACCTGTCATGTGCTTGGAACAGCCACTGTCGAGATACCATGAGCGTTCCCCCTCACTAGAACCTGCAAAACGAACTAATTGTTAGAGGGTGGAACCCTGCCAACCTTGGGTTCCATGTCGATTATACATGAGTCATATTTCTTAATCCAGATCCTATCGACATATATTTGGTTCGTTTTGTTATGTTGTTCCCTTTTTAAACATTGAAATTTCAGGTGCCCGGTTTTGCCACAAAAGGAACAGATCTTACTACTTGGGAGATCAACGTAGACCCTCTTCTTTTTATTGTATTTATTATATCCTAGACCTTCAGTTCCTTTAGTTTTGGCCTCAAGAATCCATTTGGGAACCTATTTGATTTCCCTTTTCCTCTTGAATTTAATTCAAGCTTTAGCTTTTCATTTTCATTTTTAGTGGATTCTAGGTCTAATTTCATCTTTTTAAAGTCAGCATTTATATCTTGAATAGATTTGGTCTTTATTTTTTCTTCTGAGCCTAACAATTTATATTGACTTAATTCAATATTTAACATGATGTTTTTTTATTTTACCTTTTCTATAGTTTCCTTTAACATCACATTTTGATCAAGTAAATCAAAGAATCGAGTTTGCACATCAGACCTAAAAGGGTTTAGGTAGGATACGAGGTCATTACTAGCCTTAAGGTTATTTTCTATTTGGAGACAGGTGGCAGTTCGTTTTTCCAGATTATTTTGTGTCTCCAAAATCATTTTAATCAATTCATGTTTATCCAATTTAAATAGGTGATTAGGAAATGAATTAGAAGACAATACCTCTTTTCGTTTAGACTTTTCATCATGTGTTGCCATGAGACAAAGATTAGATGTTTCTTCCTCAATTGGAGCTTCGGTTTCGGCCTTACTTTCAGATTCTCCCCATGCAGCTATCATGGCTTTGCGAAAGTCAGCTTTGTTGAAGTTTCCTTTTATTGGTTGTCTTCCTGTTTTCCTTGCCTTCCCTTTGCCCTTCTCGTTCTTCTATTGAGGGCACTCTTTGATGAAGTGATCAGTGCTTCCGCACTTGTGACATTCGTAATTAGTTTTGGAATTAGCAGTTCCTCTTTCTTTATTGTTTCTTTGATTATTGTATCTACTATTCCTAAAAAACTTTTTGAACTTTCGAACCAACATTGCTGTTTCTTCCTCATCACATTCTGACTCTTCTTGTTCATTCGCTGCCAGAGCCAAGCCTTTGTTTCTAGAACTGTCAGCTGTTCCCAGATGTAATTCATGAGTCATGAGGGAACCAACCAACTCTTCCAGATTGAACTTTGTGAAATCTTTGGATTCTTGTATAGCTGTGACTTTAGCTCTCCAACGGTCATCTTGAGGTAAACTTCTGAGGATTTTCCTGACCTGTTCATCTGAGGGAATAAGCCTTCGAAGTGAGACAAGTTCGTTTGTTATGTTAGTGAAACTAGTGAACATTTCTTGAATACTTTCTCTAGGTTCCATAACAAATGTTTCATATTTTGACATTAGCAAGTCAATCTTGGAACGCTTCACTTCACTAGTTCCTTCATGGGTGACTTCGAGCAGATCCCAAATTTGCTTGGCTGTTTTGCAACCCATAATACGATTGTGTTCATTCGGTCTAAGCCCACAGTGAAGTAATTTGATGGCAAGAGCATTCATCTCCATTTTCTGAAAATCTTCTTTCTCATATTCAGTTATCGGTTTGGGAACAGTCTCGTTATTGGAGTTGGTAGTTGTTACCTCGAAATCTCCAACTTCGATGACTCTCCAAACTTGATAGTTTTCGGCCTTGATGAAGATTCCCATCCTATTCTTCCAATATGTGTAGAATTTTCCATCGAACATGGGCGGTCTTTGAGTAGAGTAACCCTTCTTCCATACGTTCATTCATTTTCAACATCTCTAAAATACCAAGATACGGCTCTTAGGGTTTCCTGATCAAATGAGGAACAGGACTCTGATACTTTTTTTAGAAACACTTAGAGATTATGAATGCAATAAGAGGGAGGGTGAATTGTTGTATAGCTTTTTGCAAGTATTTATGCCCTGTTTTTGCGGAAATTAAAATCAAACAAAATACTTAAACAAAATGCAAGAAAGTAAAAGGAGACATGAACTTTCACGTGGAAACTTTCTAGGCCTAATAGAAACAAAACCACGACCACTCCGGATTTTAATCTTCTCTTATTACATTTTAGGCGATTAACACAAATACATAAAACAATTTCTTCTCTTTTCTTCTAGGCCACTTCTCTTCTCTTTCTCCTTCTCTTCCTCTTCTCTTTCTCTCGTTTTTCTCACGGTTCCCCCTTAGACTTTCCAAGTCTTATTAACAACACTCAAGAACCCTTTACAAAACAATTCTCTAAAATTGGATAAAGACTAAAGATTGCACTAGGAAAATATTTGAGAATTAATTAGCAATTTATGCAAATGAATATTTTCCTTTTCTTGAATGATCTCTCTTGATTTTCTTGATTTTGGGCACTCTCGCACATATGGCCGGTTACAATGTCTCTTTTACATGAGATAGGACCGTGTAACAAAACCATAATCCCATTATCTTACGATGTGGGAAGGTGGGTAGGAGACTTGGGAGTTACTCCAAGTCCCATGGTTAATTAAGCTAAAAATAGTAAGTTGCTATTTTCGTGGATATCAATTAGGAAAGATTATTTTTAGCTCTTAAATTAGTAAATTAATTTTTGCCAATTAATATACCCATGCAACCTCTAGTTTTATCCGTACAAAACAACTAAGTAAAAGAAAAACTTATTTTCCTATTTTAGTTGACTTTATTCTCAGACTGCTTTGCTAGGAACTCTGCACTGTCTCCATCTGATCTTATTTCAGTTTATCAATCTTGGAACTGGGACAATTTGTTTGACTTTTTATTTGACTTTCAAGATGGACTCTTTTGATTTGACCTTGACTTTGAGACGCAGCATTCTTGGAATCATTTATTTCATCTGGGTATTATTGTTCAATCCCAAAAAACCTCGAAACCCCATATATATTTGATACAAAAAATTGACCTTTTTTTTGGGTCATAATCATCTGGGGTTAAGGGTGTGTTTGTAGAGAAAAAAACAAGAAAATGGAGAGATCAGAAGAAAGATTAGTGTGTAATAATGATGAGAAATCAAGTTCCAAGTTTCCATTAACAATGTGGGAAGTTTCTGCAACTTCAATGGTTGTAATTGCTTTTGGGTCTTTGAAATCTTGAGAAAATGAAAAAAAAAAAAGTAAGCAAAATCTTCAGAGAGCGATTTCAGACTAACTAGATGCAAACTTAGATAGAGTAGAATGAAATTAGGTAGAATTGTTGAAAGAGGAACCTATGAAATGCATAAATTGATTTTAAAGCATAATTTTGAGCAATTGTCAAAGAATTTCCAGATAGAATGGGCGCAAAACCCTAAGTGCAGCAGCAAAGAGAGATGAAACAAAGTAAGAAAAGTGATGAAGAGAGATTAATGGTGGAAAGAAATCTAGGGTTTGAACTTTGGAGAGAAATTGGGTCTTTGAAGATTAATGGTGACTTTGAAGATTAATGGAGTGTTTGAAGTTTATTAGGGATGAAGAGGATGAAGATGATGGAGAAGAAGGAGGAAGAGGATGAAGATGGGAAGAGGATGAAGGAATTAAATTAAAAAAAGGAAAAAACAAAAAAGAAAACAAAAAAAAAAAAGTAAAATCAGGAAAAAAGAAAGTCAAAGGTCATTTTGCTGGTCAACAGTGAGAACCGGTCATTTGGCCGTAATAGTGGTCATTTTCAAAACTTGGTGGCTGTAATTCATAAAAAAAAAAATCTTTGCGGCTATAATTCACAAAACGACTAAACTTTGAGGCTGTAATTCACAAATGATTCTTAAGCAAATGAATATTTTCCTTTTCTTGAATGATCTCTCTTGATTTTCTTGATTTTGGGCACTCTCGCACATATGGCCGGTTACAATGTCTCTTTTATATGAGATAGGACCGTGTAACAAAACCATAATCCCATTATCTTACGATGTGGGAAGGTGGGTAGGAGACTTAGGAGTTACTCCAAGTCCCACGGTTAATTAAGCTAAAAATAGTAAGTTGTTATTTTCGTGGAGATCAATTAGGAAAGATTATTTTTAGCTCTTAAATTAGTAAATTAATTTTTGCCAATTAATATACCCATGCAACCTCTAGTTTTATCCGTACAAAACAACTAAGTAAAAGAAAAACTTATTTTCCTATTTTAGTTGACTCTATTCTCAGACTGCTTTGCTAGGAACTCTGCACTGTCTCTATTCTCCATCTGATCTTATTTCAGTTTATCAATCTTGGAACTGGGACAATTTGTTTGACTTTTTATTTGACTTTCAAGATTGACTCTTTTGACTTGACCTTGACTTTGACACGCAGCATTCTTCCAACGAGCCTCTTAGGTGCCATCTACGATTTTGACGAATCGGATATACGACCTACAATACAATCTCTAAAACTTTGTTTGTTTATAAATGCTAAGTCATCATCAAAACTCACTTGGGCCAACAGGCGGGATGAAGGAGAGTCTATACCACGCAACCAATATGCCAGGTACAGGACCCCGTCCAGCCCTGGAGTTTATTCCCAACAAGGTACCCACATAAGGCGAGGGTGGACGGAAACCGTTTACCCGCAAACTGACTCTCAGCCAGCAACAAAAGAGTTAGGTACAACAAAAAGGGCTTCCTCAAAGAGTAGGCTGGGTAAGGGAATTTCGGCTCCCTCATTAAGAATTTATGAGGGGCAAGACGAGTCGGTGCATGTAGAGGCTAGCAAGCCGCCGGAGGTCCATATGTTAAAAGGAAAATCTCCCTTTTCAAACCTACCACCGAGAATCCCAGAAAATCAAAAGATAAGGTTTTTAGGGGAGTCACCGTTCATTGCGGAAATTGCTGCATCGCCGGCTAAGAGAGTAAAATTCCCGGCCCACCTGACGTACAAAGGAGAATCCTGCCCAAGTGCTCACCTCGCCGCCTTCAATAACGAGATGAGCATGGATAGTCACACGGATGCAAGTTGGTGTAAGAATTTCATCCTGACTCTGGCTGGCACCGCACAAAGATGGGCACAAAGCCTCCCAGGGGGATTAATCGCATCATTTGATGAGCTGGCTGAAAAATTTAGAGGCCACTTTTCCTCAAGAACGGCAAGATCAAAACAAACAACCGAGATGATGAGCATCCATCAAGGGAAAGATGAATCATTGCGAAGTTACGTCTCTCTCTTTGATAAGGAAAGTTTGCTAGTACTGAACCTAGAAGAAAATCTCTTGAGTTTCGCTTTCAGGCAAGGCTTGAATTCTAAAAGGCCTGAGAGTCAAGCCTTGAAGTTCTGTAATCAGTGGACGTACTTGAAAACGATGAATGAGATCAGAGAATATGCTCAATCTCATATTGATGTCGACGATTTCAAATCGATTACTGGCAACATGCAGAGTAAAGGGAAGACTTCTAATAAAGGAGGTAAGAAACAGGGAGAAAGACAGGCTGAAAAACCAGAAAAGGGAAGAAATTGGTCAGGACTGAGGATTTTGACGTCACAGGCCTCCCGAATTACACGAACTACACACCTTTGAGGGAGTCCAGGGCCAAAATTTTCAGCAGGCATGAACAGGATGCGAAATGGCGAAGACCGAAACAAAGAAAGATGGCCGAAAAATGTCCTGATGCTTTCTGCAATTTTCATAACTGTCCGGGTCATTGGACAAAGCACTGTAAGTCTTTGATGAACAACATAGAAGACATGATCCAGAGGGGATACTTGCAGGAGTACAGGTAAGATAAGGTCTCTGGCAAGAGAAATACCAAGGATGGTTCTATGCAGAGTAGAGACGAGGGAAACCCCATGCAGAAGAAGAAGAAGATAGAAATTCTGATGATCTATCAGAAAGTTTGCATACCCGACAGTGAAGCACATTTAAGGGCAGCAGCAGCACCCAGTTACGAATTGATGGAGGTCACAGAGCAGGCAGAACCCCCAAATCTGCCAAATATGACCTTCACTAGAGAAGATTGTAGGGGAGTCTCCTACCCGCATTCTGATCCTCTAGTGATGGTCCTGGATATTGCTGAGCAGTCCGTCCATAGAGTTTTAATCGATAGCGGTGCTGAAATAAACGTCATCTACAAATCCTGCTGGGATCAGATGGAGGTAGAGGAGAAGGCTTTGAGAAAATCATCAACTCCTATTGTGGGATTTTCCGGTGAGTCAGTACTGGCAGAAGGGAAGATAACATTGCCAGTTACTATCACTGACAGAGAAGGGGTAACAAAAACAGTCCCCCCAAGAGTTTCACATCGTGAATGCTCCAACCAGATACAACTGTATTATGGGAAGAAAATTCACCGTAGCAGTAACGGGCACACCTTCCACCCACCACCAAACCCTTCTTTTTTGTTGGGAATGATGGAAGGGTAGGAAGAGCCAGAGGAGATCAAAAAATGGCTAGGGAATGCAATCTTGTGAACATGATAAGTCCAGAGCCAGAAAAGAGAAAAGGAAAAGAAAAGATGACGGATGCTGATGAAGCATCAGGAAAAGTGAGCGAAAGGGATCAGCCAAACTACAAAAAGTTGAAGACAGGAGGCTCTACATCTGGATCCAAAAGTCAAAATGTGATTGAGATAGATCCTAGACCCTCTGATGATGAAAATGTCAAGAAAAGCACTCCCCAGATAGAAATAGATCATCAAAAGATCGAGGAAGTCGCTTTGATAGAAGGAATCGAGAAAACAGTGAGAATTGGAGGAGATCTGGATCAACAGGTTCGCCTGAACCTGATTCAGACCCTGCGTCAGAATGCGGATCTTTTTGCATATTCCGCAGCAGATATGCCGGGCATTGACCCAGAAGTGGCCACTCATAAAATACGTGTCCACGACGGTGTCAAGCCAATAAAGAAAAAGTAAAGAAACTTCGGCGCTGAAAAAGATCAGATAAATGAAGAAGAAGTGCAAAAGCTTCTAGACGCTGGATTCATCGAGGAATGCCTCTACCCAGATTGGTTGGCTAATGTTGTGATAGTGAAAAAGTCACAACCTGGAAAGTGGAGGATGTGTATAGATTTTACTAATTTAAATAAATGTTGTTCGAAAGATTGTTATCCTCTGCCTAGGATAGATCAGCTAGTAGATTCAACAGTAGGGTATGCCCTCTTATCTTGTATGGATGCATTTTCCGGCTATCATCAAATTTTCATGGACCCTTCTGATAAAAAGAAAACAACATTTATATGCTCAGCAGGGGTGTTCAATTATATCATGATGCCTTTTGGTCTAATGAATGCGGGGGCGACTTATCAGAGGGTGATGGATAAAATTTTTAGGAGTCAAACAGGAAGATCTATGGAAGTATATGTTGATGATTCAATAGTCAAAAGTAAAACAGAAAAAGAGGTGGTTACAGATTTACAAGAGACATTCGATAATATGAGGAAGTACAACATGAGACTTAATCCCCGAAAATGTGTCTTCGGGATAAAGTCTAGCAAGTTTTTGGGTTTCATAGTTAGTGAAAGAGGAATCGATGCCAATCCGAAAAAGGTTCAGGCAGTAATTGATCTGGCAGAACCTACGGATAAGCATGGGGTAATGCAATTGACTGGAAGGATGGCATCCCTATCAAGATTCATATCTAAAGCGGCGGAAAGAGTTATGCCCTTCTCCACAATTTTGAGAGGGAATAAGAGTTTCGAATGGGGAGACGCTCAGAGCAAGGCGTTCAAGGAGTTGAAAGACCACTTGCATAGTCTACCCACTCTGGCGAGGCCGGTAACGGGGGAGAAAGTGTACTTGTACATATCTTCAACCCAGCGCACAGTCAGTGCTGTGTTAATAAGGGAGGAAAATAACACGCAATACCCCATATACTTTGTTAGAAAGGTATTGCTCGATGCGGAGACAAGGTATTCAATGATTGAGAAGGCAGCCTATGCAGTCATTATGGCCGCCAGAAAGTTGAGGCCCTACTTTGATGCACATACAGTAGTGGTCTTGACAGATTTACTTTTGGAGAAAAGCCTGACAAAAATAGAAAGATCCGAGAGATTGGCAAAATGGGCAGTGGAGCTTAATGGAATAGGAGTACAGTTTCAACCCAGAAAAGCAATAAAGGGCCAAGCCCTAGCAGACATTTTTATGGAATGGGTGGTACTGGACGAAAGTGAAGAACCAATCTGGCAACTATTGACAGATAGGTCATCCAGACTGATCGGAGCAGGAGCCGGATTGGTGTTAGTCACTCCAGAAGGCAAAGTTATTGAGTACGCCTTGAAATTCGAATTTAAGGCAACCAATAACAAAGTCGAATACGAAGCTGTCATTGCTGGTCTACAACTGTGTAAAGCCCTAAAAGCCATAAAAGTCAGCCTCAAAACTAATTCACAACTTGTTGTGAACCAGATTAAGGGGGAGTATGAGGCCAGCGATACGAATATACAGAAATATTTGAAAAAGACGCAAGAGTTGATATCCTGGTTCGAAGCTGGGTTCGAAGCTGTCCACGTCGAAAGACTTCCCAGAGCACAAAATAAGCAAGCTGACGTACTTTCTCAACGGATCAATCCCCTGTATATATATATATATATATATATATATATATATATATATATATATATATATATATATATATATATATATATATATATATATATATATATATATATATATATATATATATAGAGAGAGAGAGAGAGAGAGAGAGAGAGATTTTGGATCAAATGAGAAGGGGTCTCAAAAAGAGGAGGATGAGAAGTAATATGAAGCGTTCATTTTTTAGATCAATGGACAAATTTAATTTGTTAAATTTGTTAGTTGCACGCGGTTCAATATTGCTTTTTTCGTGTAATATGAACCAGTTTCTTTAATAATAAACCGGTGCAATATATCATTTTCTAAAGATACTATGTTCTTAGAAGAGGATACTATGTTATGAATAAAGGTCACTATGATTATGTATAGTTACTGTCTACTCTTAATCTTATACAGAACATAGTAACTTTTAAAATGAACATAGTAACCTTTAATCATAACATAATATCATTTTCTAAAACCATAGTAACCTTTAATCATAACATAAAATGGAGAAGAAGATCGAAGAGAAAGCTGAATTTTTTCACCCGTTAGATTTTCATAAGATCAATGGCTATAAATCATTCTCATCCTTCTCATTTTGAGACCCCTTCTCAATGGATCCCTCCCCTATATATATATATATATATATATATATATATATATATATAATATATATATATATATATATATATATATATAATATATATATATATATATATATATATTATATATATATATATATATTTATATATATATATATACATATATATATATATATATATATATATATATATATATATATATATATATATATATATATATATAATATATATATATATATATATATAATATATATATATATATATATATATATATGTGTTTATATATATATATATATATATATATATATATAATATATATATATATAAATATATATATATATATATATATATATATATATATATATATATATATATATATATATATATATATATATTATTTATATATATATATATATATATTATATATATATATATATATCTATATATATATATATATAATATATATATATATATATATATATATATAATATATATATATATATATATATATATATATAATATATATATATATATATATATATAATATATATATATATATATATTAAATATATATATATATATATATATATATATATATATATATATATATATATATATATATATATATAATATATATATATATATATATATATATATATATATATATATATATATATATATATACATACATACATACATACATACATACATATAAAAGTAATTGTATGATTCATGAGTGTAAGCTTATATATGTATTCTAGACTTTATACTGCTCTATAATATTATATCTCGTATGATATTCTGAAATTTTTGTGATTATTTTTGTTAGTGTAGCTTTATGTAGTTAATTTTTAGGTGATCACTTATAATCTTAAATTGACGAATTTTAACCTTAAAGTAATCACTTACCATTAAATTGACCAGTTATAACCTTAGATTGATTACTTGCAATTTTAATGTGGTTATTTTTTTTATACTAGTATAGATACTCATGCAATGCACGAATTTGTTAGTGCAAAATATATACAAAAATAGTTTCAAATAATAATGTTAGTAGTAACTAGTGTATTAAATTTACCAAATACATGATTTTTTAAATCAAAACATAATTACTGACATTAATTTTAATTATTTACCTGATATATAATTGTTTTT
>CM025917.1:23139529-23178441 GCA_000753965.2 Amaranthus hypochondriacus
CTGCTAGATGTTCAAACCCATTATTGGTGTTTAGGTAGTTTGTAGTTGTAGTCTGCACCTCCTCAACCATCGGGCTTTTCCCTTTGTTTCTAGTGCGAACTACTTGGAAACCTTCCTCATCAACCTTGTCATCAAGTGTAGTGCACAAATTAGGTTTCCAGTCATACGCAACTTGAACACTTACAAGCTCATCATCCTCGTTTGTGAATGCTATTGTGTCATGTAAGCCCTGTTTGGTATTCATCTCCGCAAGGGATCGGGCAAACATCATTCTATCCTTATTGAATTTTTCATTATCAAGACGGATGACTTTCCCAAGCAAACTAGCTATCAATTTAAGACAATTTCCCACCTAGTAGTGCATGCTCAGGCCAGGAAAATAAACCTACAGGGGTAGAGTGGATAGGTCTTCCTTTTCGTAAGGTAAGTTCTTAGACCATGGTTTCACAATAACGGGTTTGCTATCGAATAAAATACCATTGGATTTGAAGGTAGTAGCTAGGCCCTCTTTCGACTTCGTACCAAATAAATGCCCATGGCCACTGTACCGATTTTATCAATAGCTAGTGATTTCCATATGCGTTTAACAAACCCCTCTATCACATGAAGAAGGGGATTTACACCCAGAATATACCAGACAATTGATGTTCCCAAATAATCAAGTTCCTCAGGCACATCAGAGTGAGATATCTAAATAGGAGTACGAGGGTTAGGGACCATACTTGTGTTTAGGTGAGGCGTGTTAGCAAAAGGATTTTGAGTCGTTGAGGGATTATGCATTCCACG
Source organism: Amaranthus hypochondriacus (assembly GCA_000753965.2). NCBI lineage: Eukaryota > Viridiplantae > Streptophyta > Magnoliopsida > Caryophyllales > Amaranthaceae > Amaranthus > Amaranthus hypochondriacus. The sequence continues at coordinate 23,140,316 of CM025917.1, forward strand.
ACCCCTATACCTTGTACTTTGTGGAGCCATAGTTGAAGGTGTGTGGAGAACAAAGGCGTTCGCACCATCAGACACAATAGGTACAGAAACCCTAGAATTCGACGGCAAGCCATCCTAAAATAAAACCTTCTAATTGGAGTACAACCGATGGTTTTGGAGGTGTAGGAGAGAGGTTCGAGGACTGAGCGTTTCGTGTAGTCCAACCGTTTTTAGAAAAAGTCACTCCTTTTATAAAGAGCAACCGTAGCAAGTGCAATAACTAACTCCCCACTCTCTCCTTAATCCTAAAATTTAAGATAGGGGATTACATGCTTGGAAGCCAAGCAAAATACTCACGGTTAGTTTTTACTAAAAAAAGGTAGTTGATTTATTTTAATTAAAGCACAAATTAAACTACTATTTTTGCGGAGAGAAATAAGGAGACTTATTCTCAACACATGGAATTAGTTCACGGTTATTTTTAGGTGATTAAAATAATTTTTGCCAAGTAACTTATCAAATAATTATCCATGGACCAAGTTTTAGGCTCCATCAACGATTTATAACAAAATCGGATATTGTCCTACAAAAAATCTCTAAAACTTATTTGAAATAAACTCACGCATTAAGTTAGGATAAATCGGGTTACAACAAAAATCAAACATTAAGGTTTCCCAATTTTGTTTTTGTAAAATGGCGTGAAGTTGAGGAAAGGGTGTAGAATCATACCAATATTTATCAAATCCAAACCCTACTGACATCTCGTTCAAAATTCTTCAACACTGTTGGTATCCACTTGCATTGTCCTTTTAGTCGGTCTGGATGATGAGCCACCTTTAGGTGTAGTGTTGTGATGTTTGGTTCCGCATGCATTGTTGATGCACTTGGTGTGTCGGCCTTTTTAGGTTCTATGGAATAGGATAGTGGAGCGTCGATTAATGGAGATGAATGAATAATTTTTAGGGGTACGGTTTCGGTTGTAAGGATTTAGGCGTTTTCTTGCTCACCTTTTTGCTTAAGGTGGATGATTTTGGGGTTTTCATGGTGATTTAAGAAAATGGAGAAGAAGAAGATGTAGTGAGAATGGGTGAAGGAATGACGGTGTGATGAGGGTAATGTAAGTGTTAGGGTGTTTGATTGAGTGATGTGATGTGAGAAGTAGGTTTATATAAATTGGTGAAAGGACAGTTACTTAAGGGTCCTAACTCTCCATTTAATTAATTGTTACGTGTGAACTAAGTAGTTAACGAAGAGATAGTGGGTATATATTGTGGAATGAGCAGTTAATAACGGTTTTTCAAAACATTTCGATGATCCGACTCCCACTATTTAATTAATTTACGTTGACCAACAGAAAAAAATAATGCTAGAATTAGTGAAAAATAAAAATTATACAAAATGGTAAAAAGAAAATTAGAGTATGAGAGAATAATAGATGAGGAGATTGCTAAACTGAATGAAAGGATTGAACAGTTTGATCGAGATATCGGCAGAAGAGTTAGAGCAGTGGATACTGTGGATCGGGATGGAATTGACATTTCCCTGTGACCAAAACATACAAAAAGGCACCATACACTACAAAAAAATGCAACTTACCGACCAAAAAACTACCGACTAACCGAAATAGTCGGAAATTCCGACTGATTTTCCGACTAAAACGTGTTAGTCGGAAATTCCGACTATTTTGCTACTAAATTTTGTTTTGGTCGCAATTTAAAAAAAAATTTTAAAAATTAATTATTTTCCGACCAACTTCCGACTGAATTTTAGTCGGAAAATTTTCCGACCATTTTCCGACTAAAATGTGGTCGGTATTTGGTCGGTGTTATTAAGGAATTACTTTATCTTAATATTGGCGTGGAGGACTAATTTATAAATGTTAGGCGCTGTATTATTGCATGTATAGGTAGTTGTCTCAGTTGGTAAGTGATGTTGCTTGTGTCCAGCAGGTCTTGTGTTTGAATTCTATGGGTAGCATTTTGTTGGTTTTCTTCTTTTTTACTAATCAACTAACCAACTAATAATTAATGTATTATAATACACTAATACAATTAATAATAAACTAATTATACGAGTAATAATATATTAATACAAGTAATAATATACTAATACACTAATAAAAGTACTAATATTACTACATGAATATGACTAATACTTTATATACTAATATACTAATACACTCATAATAATAATAATAATACGACTAATACTATACCAATGCGACTAATAGTACACTAATACGACTAATACGAGAGTAACATTATACTAACAACTAATACGAGTAATAATATACGAAGAATGCACTAATCAACTAATACGAGTGATAATAATACGACAAATAATAACTAATAAAGTACTAATAATGCACTAATACGACCATTACTATACTAATACGACTAATGGTACACTAATAATACGACTAATACGAGTAACAATATACTTATACAACTAATACGAGTGATAATATACGAAGAATGCACTAATCAACTAATACGAGTAATACTAATACGACTAATAATAACTAATACGACTAAATAACTAATAAAGTACTAATAATCTACTAATACGAGTATTAATATACTTATACAACTAATTATATACTAATTAATAATACACTAATACGACTAATTATTTACTAATACTATAATACGACAAATTATTTACTAATACTATATTAATAATAATAATAATAATAATAATAATAATAATAATAATAATAATAATAATAATAATAATAATAATAATAATAATAATAATAATATATTAATATGACTTATATACTATATGACTAATATTATTAGGACTTATTATAAACTAATACAGCTAATAAGATATTAATACTACCCCTAATAAGATGATGACTAATATTATTACGACTTATATGACTAATACAACTATACTAATATGACTAATAATATATTAATACTATATTTATATGACTAATACTATGACTAATATTATTACGACTTATTATAAATTAATACGGCTAATGATGATGATGATGATGGTATACTAATACGACTAATATTGGCAAATACAACTAAATAAGGTACAAATAATGCACTTATACAACTAATAATATAATAATAATGCACAAATACAACTAATACGAGTAACAATATACTAATACAACTAATACGCGTAATAAGATACGAAGTATGAAATAATGCGAGTAATAATATACTAATCAACTAGTAATATAATAATAATAATACACTAATACAATAATTAATAATAATAATAATAATAATAATAATAATAATAATAATAATAATAATAATAATAATAATAATAATAATAGTTGCGAAAATAATAATAATAATAATAATAATAATAATATTAATAATAATAATAATAATAATAATAATAATAAATGGAAAGAGTATTTTTATGTTATAAATTCATTACCATAGCATTGTATATCAGTAATCAACACTTGGTCTATTGGTAGAAGCATGTACCTCATATCCATGAGGTCCTGGGTTCAATTCATCCCAAGCACATGCGCTGTGTGCAAGCTGAGCTGTACACGCAGGCGCCACGTGGGCGTGACTGCCTGCCATGTGGTGTGCAACGTGGGCCTGACGTGGCTGATTATTCAAAAAAAAAAAAATTTTTTTAATTTTTTTCCGACTGACCTTGTGGTCAGAAAAATGGTGCGAATTTTTTTTTTTGTCAATTTTGGTTTGATACTGAAATAGTGCTTACCGACCAATATCCGACTAAATGGTAGTCAGAAAATTCCGACTGTTTTCCTACTAAAACGATTTACCGACCAATCTGAGCCGACTAACCCAAAAATAGTCGGAATTTAGTCGGTATAGCTCTATACCGACTGAATTCCGACTGTTTTGGGTAGTCGAAAACTTGCATTTTTTTTGTAGTGATAATACAGCTCACTAACATTACGAGCATCTAGACAAACCCATCACAAAACACCCTAACTTGAAGACACCGACCAAGACTATGGGCAAGTAACACCATCAAACACTACGAACACCAATCGAAGGTCAAGAATAGAGAATAGCGTTCCACAAAAAAATAAAAAAATAAAAAATAAAAAATAAAAAAATAAAAAAATAAAAAAATAAAAATGCATCAAAGACCAAGATGATAGATGAAGTAATGGACCTCACTCAAGCAACACCAACGACACTTAAGAACAAAAAAAATAATAATAATAGGTTAAAATAAATAAATAAAAATAAAATAAAGCATTGCAATCGGGGAAAAGGGTGAGTATGGTTACATAAATTATCAAGGGTGCGTAATTGGGTTCAATTATGTGGCCGAGAAGATAATTAGGGTGCCATTTCCCGAGTCTTAAAGTAGTGGTTTTGTGTATCCTTCATTGTTGTATGTTACTATGGATGGAAACTTGGGTGCTTATTATTGGCCAATTAAATACCATCTTGGTGGTCTATATGGAGGAATTGGTACGTTTAAAAACGAGAAAGAGATGTAAAAATGGATGAATTTGCGTAAAATTATAAGAAAATATGATATGGACGAATATGATATTTTAGGTATGATAAACAAAAGGAGTTCAGTGTTTTACGCTAGTTTTTACATGGTAATATTCATGTTTTTCATACCAGATGACGAAGATTTACAAATTGTTGATACACTGGAGGTTCCTAACGAGAGTGGAAATTTTGTGTGTTATGTTGAAAGTCGTATTTCTCCTTTTGGTTAAAATTCATGAAATGCATGTAGATTAAGTAATGGAGTATTCAAGTATTTCTCTATGATAAGATTAATAGTTTTGTTAGAATAGTATGTGTTTTTATATTTAAATTTTAATTATACTCAGTTATCGTACCAAATGAATGTTCTATTTTCCCGATCAACTTTATTTTATTTTTCTGTTTAAATAAAATTGTACACATATAAATAATAAAAATTGAAATAATCAAAATAATAAGACGTGCTATTTTTATATTTTGCTATAAGCTTCGATATTGGAGTGATTTTGAAAGCTCTGTTTTCCACCAAAAATCTCGCATCAGCTGGCTCAATCATAATATGAAAGCTCCACCTACTCTCATGCAATCGTGAAGGAGAGACATGCGAGTAACGACATCTATGAGTTGAACAGCAGTTGGGGTGAGATCCTTACAAAAACTGAATACAGCCAAGATAAAACCCAATGGTTTTATAAAAGGCTCTAAGGTATCCAATCCAACAGGTCTATCAAAGATGTGATTCAAAGTGAAAATCAACTTAAAGCTGATGACATAAAGGCGCTCATCGGAGACGTGTCCGACTAGGAGATTAAAGACTCTTTGTTTTATCTTAATGATAATAAACTCCAAAGACCATTAGTTTTAATGCTTACTTTTTCAAGAGAACTTGGGAGGTTATAAAGAAAGATTTCAATGAAGCTGTGCATTTGTTTTTCAGTATGACTTATGTGTTTGCTCCAGTAAACTGTGCCAGTACTTCTATCCCCAATATTTTCAATACTGATAAAGTGGGGGATTTTAGGCCGATTGCCGATTCTATCGTGGTTTACAAACCCGTCTCTAAATTTCTTACAACTAGACTTAAAGAGGTTATTAACAAGACTATGAATCACGGCCAATCTCATATTTCATTTTACTAGAAGCTAGTCAAAGGGTACTCCCATTAGTATAATAGACCTCGATGCATGATCAACGTTTATTTGAGAAAAGCGTACGAATCAGTGGATTGGGGCTTCCTTTAGAATATTATGAAAGAGATGGCATTCCCGGATAAGTATGTTAAATGGGTGCTTGGGTGTGTTACCACAATCTTCATCTCGGTTTTAGTGATAGTGCCCCGCTTAAGCAATTCAAAGCTGTTAGGGGTTAAGGCGTGGTGACCCCCTCTCTCCTTATCTGTTTGCGCTGTGTATGGAGTACCTTTCTTGACTGCTTTAAAATACCAGCAAGGACCGCAATTTCTCCTACCAACCCAGATGCCAAAAAATGAACCTCACAGGAAATCAAATTGAAATGGCACCAATATTTTTCCCAACTGCTCAATAAGACTAGGGTCTAAAGGAGGATTTTCGACAATCTATAGACATCTAAAGTACAACGAATCATGGGTCGATTATTAATATTACCACGGCGGAAGTAGGAGAAACTCTCAAAAAGATGGGGAGATCAAGGGTAGTTGGACCTAATAACATTCCGATCGAGGTGTAACTTGCAGGTTTATCTCCCTCGGAAGAACTTTCTCGAGTCGGGGGACTTTTTGACCACATTCTCCTCTAAGGGTATGAGTTGTCGTTGTTTTTCCCTTCCTAGACCCTGTCCATAGTTTTCTATGATTGGGATACACTGGGTATGATGATGATGATGACCTACGTGTTCTTCGCTGAGGACCTCCTTCTATTGTACAACTGATCTCGACTCAATGGCTACCATGATGTAGACGTTTCAAGGTATCTTGAGGGCTTCTGGCTCGAGTTCAATGAAGATAAGAGTAGTGTTTATATCGCAGAGGTGGGTAAAAATGCGAAAGCATGGCAAACGTGATGGAAATTATTGGCATGTTTAAACGCTTTTTTCCCTTTCGCTACCTAAGAGTTCCTCTTCACTCGAAAAAGCTTAATATTCACGATTGGAGGCCGCTGATGGACTAAATCCTAGGGAGGATCAAGTTCTTGTCCTCAAAGCTGTTTTCCTATGTGGGGAGGGTACACTGGTGAGAATAGTCATCGGGGGTATTAAAAAATTTTGGGCCCATATCTTTTGTCTCCCAAAAAAGCTCATCAAAATGGTCGAAGAGCTTTGTCCGCCCTTCATGTGGTCAGGTCAAGAGGGTATTTCTTACAAGGAGGTTATGGCTTGGGATAGAATGATCTTCTTATTCTCTAAGGTGGGCTATATTTAAACGACATGTACAGATAGAAGTAAGCGACAATTTTGAAGGATCTTTAAAATATAGCCAACAAAAAAGATAATCTCTCAGTAAGATGGATCCACAACTATTATATGAGGAATTAAGAGATTCAATCCTACAAAGTCTCTATTCTTGCCCCCTTGAGCTATAAAAAGAATAATCAAAGAAAAAGAGTTTATGCCAATTTTGGAAGGTTTGGATCCAGTTGTCGAGGAAGGGTTTTTCTCCATTAGAACAACATATAAGATCTTAATAGCTGGAGAAGAAAAAGTCAATTGGTGGAACATCATGATCAGGAACAGAGCTAAGTAGGGTGCCAGATTCATTACGTGGCTGGCAGTTCAGAACAGATTGTCCACGAAAGACCGTATCTGTAACAGCCACTATTGTGATCCAACTTAATTATAGTACTATTTTTGGGAAATGTATGAAATTATTTATGATGTGTACTGTAAATTTGGAGATGAAATTATTTTAAGTTAGTGAGAATGAAACAACCATTATTTTAATACAATTTAAGTTGATTGGGATTTCGCGTTAAGTTAATCCAATTAGTAATATTAATTTTTTATTTGATAAAACGTTTGGTTATTAAATTAACCCGAGTTTCTTTTTAAAAGTAATATTTGACTAATGTAAAATTTGTAGGAGGATTTTATTTTACCTGCGATATTTTTTTAGCAAAAAGTATTTCGAAATTAGGAGAAAAATGTAAAATATAGTATATACTGTGATGTGTCACGTTTTATGACACTAATAAATACTTTGTGTCTTAGTAAGACATTAGGAGGAGCCTATTCCATTTCTCATAAACCAAAGACATTAAAATGTTATTTGGTTGATTCTACACCACGTAAAGAAAAAAGTTCTGATTCTCTCATCTATATTCTTGGCTTATTTCAAGTGTATTCTAGCAATTTCTACGTTTTGGAGTCTTAATATGATTTATAAAGGTTCGAGTCATGAACACGCGGCCACTTGAATCACGTTCAAATGAGTTCGTATGAAAAAGTTATGCTCAAAAATACTAACACTGTATCCTTAAGAATCGAGGTGAAAGTTACGAATTTCATAATTAATGGTTCAATTTTAGATTTCAATTGGAAATTCTTTTAATACAATTTTTAGAGTTATATATTAGATATTTATGTTTCTTCAAGTGAACTGGAGTTCAATTGATGATTAGGTTAGCATCCAGTTAAGTTTAATTGGGTATATTATTATAATATGAATATTCAGCTCGGAAACTGTCATTGTTGTTTTGCAAATTTCGAGATATTTCTGTTTATTGTTGGGTTTTGGTGTCTGCATATGGATTATAGAGCTCTGAGTCAGGACCACGTATGGCTGGCAAAAGTTGATTCGACCTGTTAACCCGATCTGAACCTAACCCGAAATAAGTGGGTTTGGGTTGAGACTTTTAAATTAATTAAATGGGTCGACCCGACCTGATATGTTTATTAAATAGGTTAGGTTCAGGTTAAAATTTTAAACCTGAAAAAAACCTGTATAACCCATTTAATTAAATGTGTTAATTTCAAGTTAAATCAACAAGTATATAAGCTAAACTTAATTCATTTAAAATTTTCTTATTTTTCATAGTAAATACAAAATAAACAACAAAAAATCATAAAGTTAAAATTAAAACCTAAAAAATTAAATTTAATCAACGTTAAAAACCTTAAAACGAAGATAAAAAATTATAAACGTGTTAAGTGGGTCGAAATCGGGTCAACCTGATCTGTTGCAGGTCGGGTCAAGATTGTGATTTTTGACCCAATTAACTAAAGGGGTTGGGTTTGGGTCAAGGGTTTCATGACCTATTTATATATGACCCGAACCCGAAAACGACCCAACCTGATCTATTTGACAAGCCTAGGACCACGTATCCACTTGAATTGTCCCATTTGGTTTCTATATGAATGAGTTATAACTATTTTAGTAACGAGGTGTCCTGAAATCATTACGAGATTTGTAAATTGAGATTAAAAGCTTTGGAATTAATCGGGTAGTTATTTTTAATATGAATTTCGGGCAAATATAAGCTTTGTATTGGGTTTATTGGGTGGATTAAAGTGGAGATTCGAGTTTGTTCATGTCTAGCGTAAACCAAAATTTATAAGGAAGTCATCCATGGTTATTTTCAAGTACATACTTATGGTTTTCTTCTCAAAACTTTTCGTGGAGTTGCTATTTGAGGTAGAACTCTAACCAATGATCCTCTTTAAAGTGTTTAAAAGGGTGGTGTAACTTGATTTAAAGTCCATATAGGAGTGTTGATCAAGTTATATCATAATGTTGTGATTTTGATTGCAATGTTTGATCAAAAATATTTAACCAAAACTATTTTGATGTAAAGTATTTGATTAAGTTTAATTGTAAGTCTAAGCTTGAATTATGATAGAAATCTTATGTTCTTTGTTGAATTTGAATTTATTTTTTAATTGGTTTGAATGTGAGCGAATGTTGATTCAAATTTAGGATGTTGATGTTGTTTGAATGTGCTAAAATCGCGCCGCGTGATTGAACAGTTTTTAGTTTTTCAGTCAGCTCTTGTTTTGCCCATATCTTCTTCATTCCAAATTAGAATGCGACATATGACCAGTTTTTACGACCGCTCAGATGTCTAGAATAACATTCGATATTCATTTCTTCAAATTGTTTCGTATAATCTTATTTATGTGTCCATGCGTTCCCAAAGGTACAAAAATGGCCTTGCTAAAATGCTTAAACTTAATAAATAAGATGTTAGAGTTGTAAGGATTGTGTAAACCTTAGTATTAAGTTGAAATTGACTTATGGACCTATATATAAATTGTTGTAATTTTTTTTTATATTGTATGCACTATTGTAATGTTGCATTTATCTGAAAAACAATAACATGATAATAAAAAGGCTTAATAGTAAGGAAATACCGAACCTGCTTCCGGCATATAAAAAACGTGGGACGTGTTATCTGGCAAGTAAAATACGGCGAACACAGTACGGTTGTTTAACCTAACCTGTGGCTCGAGCAATATTGTACTAGAGGAGTGACGACTCCCACTAAGTTAGGGGTTTTGATTTACCTCACTCTAACAGGCACTTACATATATCAAACAAAGGTCCTATATGTTGCATTCATCGAATAAATAACTAGATTCCACGCCCTAACACTCAAGCATAAGTGTTAGTAAATCACGCCCTGGTACTCAAGCAGACGGACCAGAAGTTTAATATATAAATCTAACATAAAAATGAATCCTTTATACTACATAAAACACCTTGCATATTATTTATTGTAATGCACTTATTTTTGCATATTACTTATTGCAATGCACATATTTCTATACTTGTACAATTGCTAGCAAGTTATTATACTGGGCTTGAAAGCTGAACCGATTCCCACCAGTTGTTTTGAATTATAGGAGGTCCTATGTGCTATGTGGATTCCCTTTTTGGTGCTATAAAGGTTTTATTGTTTGGTGTATTAATCAGCCATGATTGCTGATACTACACAGTTTTAATTTGGTCCACTTTAAATAATTATTCTGTAACCGCCTCGAATTATGAAGGCCAACACTAATTGGAATTTAGTATTAATCAAGCGGAAGCTTAATTTTGCCTGCACAATTAAGGGGTTACTTAAAGGATAAAGTAATATCCAAGTATAATGCTTGAACCAATATCAAGGCAATATAACAGAAGTCTTAACTCTCTAAAATAAAAGAAAATTACAACCAAATCGAAATAATTCAAAAGTTCAAATTACATCCTTAACATAGTGCAAACCTAAACAACTAAACTAATAGTCTCCCATATACAATAAAGAGATCTAAAAAAAAGGCGAGTCATGCTCCTACTCGGATTCATCTTCCGCTCGCATATCCTTCTCCGTTGAGGTGCCATAGGGGTTTACTCTAAAAACAAAACCATTGGAAACACATACAAAGCATAGTATCAGCAAAAAGGCCGAGTCTAAACACACCAGTGTCCGTCAAACAAGTTATTAAAACCTCTTTGATTTGAGTAAATTCGTTTTGAAATATGCCTTTTCATTTGATTAATCATATTATCATTCAAACTCAATTCAATGGTTCTATAGTCATATTAAATTCTCATTTTTCATCATAAATCATAAGATCTCAATAGATCATAGTCATTTCCAAACTCGTATCATAAGTTTGCATGGGTACTCTGTGAGTTATCCTGTGACTCGTTAGGTAGTCGGTCTACCGTCCACGACAAGTCCGAAAATTGTAACACAATGTATTATGAACAATACCCGCTCAGCATTGATGAACCGTTTAATCATGCACCAACATTTGTTGTGGCATATGTACCCGCCGTTTAGGCTAAAAAATTTTTGTATATATAATATAGATTGTAATTTCAATAGCTTTTGAAAAGTCAAAAATATTAACTTTTTTCATATGATCAACATCTTTTATTTGCAACATAGCAAAACATACTTTATTTTCAACATAGCAAAAATCAAAATCATAATAATTCCCACATGGGTAAAACATGCTTACCAAAATCATATCATCAAACATAACCTTTGTATTATATTGGGCACCACTAGCATTTATGAAAATGCATCTTCACAAAAAGTGAATAAAATTCAATACAATTTATCAAGGAAACAATAAAAAAATTTTGTTTCAATCCTTCTTAGAGTAAATACAACTAAAAAGAGTTGTGAAATTCATTCAAAACAACTAGAATATAGTTCAAAAGTCTATAAAATTATTATGACAAAAGATTTCTTAAAACACTATTTTCTTAAATACAAGATAGTTTTGTCGGTAATAAAATCAATAATTGATTTACAAAAATACATATTAATTCTCCAACAAGGCCCAAATAAATTAATTCATTATAGTACTTTATTTAAAATGAATTTAAGGTTGTCCCATTAGATTATAATTTGTTATGCCAATTTATAACGATTTTACTATTATTTTTGACAATTTAGGTATTTATCGTTCTTTACAGGATTTATAAACCTTCTAAATAGAACTTATTTTATACTATGAGGCAGTAGGTTATAAGACAACTATAAGTTTTTTATATAGGTTTATTTTTAATCAAATTTAATTATTAATATTACAACTTTAAATAATTAAACAATTTTTTATTAATTTGATAAATTATTAAATAATTAATATTAGCTCAATTGAATTATTCCAAATTTCTAGAAGTCATTTAATACTTTTATTATCCCGTTTAAATTTATAAAAGTCATGTATGATATGTTATTATTTTGTGTAAGATTTTATCAATAAATAAAATAAAATCGATTTAAAATTATTTAAGTCCGAATAAAATAATATAAAAATTTTTCGTTGTTACAAAAACTATTTTTAGGGATATCAAATTTTAAATAATCATTACAAATCACTTGGGCTATTTTTAATAATTAATGTTTTTATTTTACTAATAAAATAAATAGAATTCGTTTAAGTACATATATGGTCACGAAAATTCATATAAATTTTTTTAGGATGTATCTACTATTTATATAAGTTTCTCCTAAAATTTTCATGTCTAAAATATGTTATTTAGTATTTATTTTATATTTTACCGTTTTTACCGATTATTAATAACCGAGCAAAAATTATTAAGGTCATTAAAGTTAATAAAATCTATCCAAAATTGTTCGAATATAGTTACTATCTATATGAGTATGTGATACAAATTTTAAGTCCATATGTCTTGATTTGGTAATTATTTTATATTTTATTATTTCACAATTTACCGATAAACAATTTCACGATTACTCAAAAATCATGAAAAATTCCAAACTAAATATATTCTGGCCAAATGTTGTTGGAAACATTATAATATGGTGTTATTAATTATTTTTAATTATTAAGGATTTATCTAATACCATGTTTCATAATAAGAGCATTTAAGACCTTAAAATACAGTAAAATATCATTTTAATGAATTTATTTTTAAAAAAAATATCTAAGAGATTTTCTTAACATATAGTTATTGGAAATTACTTTTAAATTTCATTTCAAATATTTTCTGATTCCGTATAATCATTTCCGTCACAGTTTCTGTCATGAAGTAAGTTAATCATGACTTTAAACATACAACAATTTATAAAATTAACATGCATGATGCCCACAATAATAATACATGTAATAAATCATTCCATACTCAAAATTATCATTTTGATATCATTTTTCAAGATTTAAGAACTTCTCTATGAGAATTTTATTTTTTTTAAAAAACCAGTTTATACACAAATTTTCCCAACGTGTTCTTAAATCCTTTAATAATAACCCCATGTGACATACCTCGAATTCAAGCGTATATAAATATTCCGCAAGCTCCTACGTAAGCTATTATGTGTTCTTAGAAGTAATTCCAACTTCGGTTCCTTGCCATTCAAGTGTCAACTCCAACTCTTCAACTAAACATATGGCATTCATCAAAAATCAATAATAATTTTGGATTTCTAATATGCACTTAGCTTTCCTTAGTTAGGGTTGTTAAACTAAAACTTGTGATGATTTTAACATATTTGGAGTATATTTATTATGTTGAGCAACATACTTGATCAAGTAAGAAAATTTATATGTTTGTTGAACTACATCTTATTTTATATTATAGCCGATTTTTATAGATTTATAAGTGATGATTTTTTTTAAGTCTTAAAGATAAGATACCCATTTTATAATGATCTTAGTTTGTAGAAGGATTCATGTAAAAAAACGTTTTAGATGAACAAGTTCTAACAAAAAGTTGTGGATTAAAGAAATCAACATAACTTATTCTATACTTGGTGGATTTCTTCAAGTTTGGTGTATATGAAAAACTCTTGAAATGAAGATTATTTTTGAGAGATTTGAGTTTATAAACATAAATTTTCAAAAGTTTTAGATGGGTTTTTTTGAAGAAGATTTGATGAGAATAAAGAAGGTGTTTTAATAGTTGAAAGTTTGAAGGATTCTAGTGTTTGTTCGTGGATGAACTTGGGAGAAATGTGTTGGGGTTTATGGATGAATATTGTTCTGAAAATAGAGTGTTTTTGCTTCAAATATTTGCCTCATGAATGCTTGTAATGAAGCACAAGCTTTGGATAGAACAAAAGGGGTTTTGGGCAGTGTGATTGGCTTGAGCGTGTAAGTGAACACGGACTAAAAAGAGGGGTAGGGGTACATCAATGGGTTGTTGTTTGGGGCTGTTTTGGAGGTGATTTTTGTCTCATTTTGGTCTATTGTGGTGTAACAAAGGCTTATCTAAGATAATTTAAGGTTTGGGTAAAGATTATTGTAAATGTAACAAGCTATGTAACTTGTACTTCATGTTTATAAACCACTTGTATATGTTTATGAAATACTAGTATAAAAACCCGTGCATGCACGGAGTTTTTAGAATTAATACATAAAAAATTTAATATAATAAAATTAATGTATGTTTATAATATACATGTTAATTTGTCATTTTTTAAATTATGACATTTGATATAAAAATAATGTAACAATTTAATAATGTAATATTAGATTAGAGAAATAATGCAATTACTTATGTAAAATAAAGCAATTGTATATATAATATAAAATTGTAAAACAAATCAATAAAAAACAATAATAAAGAAATCTACATTAGAGAATAACAGTTTAGAGGTTTTGAAATACCTCTTTGTACACTACATTTTCAGTGCGATCACATATTTGACCATTCTTATCACATATGAGAATTTTTAGACCTTTTCTGCTAGTCACTCTAGAAACTGCAACGTAGAGTTGTCCATGACTAAAAACAGGCTTAGGTAGGAACAAACTAACGTGTGATAGTGATTGTCCTTGACTTTTATTGATCGTCATCGCAAAACACAAAGACACGGGAAACTGCCTTCTTTTAAGAGTAATCGGGATTTGAGAGCTATCTGAAGGTGTGAGTGTAATTCTTGGAATGAATACCTTATGGCCAATGTTAGATCCAGATATAATCGTTGCTTGTATGACCCGATCACCAAGATGATCAACAACCATGCGTGTATCATTGCATAAGCCTGCTGACTGATCCATATTTCTGAGCATCATTATTGGAGCACCTACTTTTAACAATAATTTATGGTTTGGAACACCAGATGCACGTATTGCGTTGAGAAACTCAATTGAAAAAGCATCATCATTTGTACCATAATTACCATCTGATTTGTTGGTACTAAAACTGCCCTCTCATGAAAGTATGAACTATCAATTGAGCCCTCATGAATTCCAGGATATGTTGCATCAACAATTGCAGCTATTGGATCGTCATATGCATCCTTTATTAATATATCTTCGGGTATATCAATAATAGCCTCTCCATCATTAGGTCCCCCAAGCTTCCCATCCCCAACTTTGACAATCCAATCTGCAAATTCTCGTAGTTCATCAACATTAGCTAATCCTGGTCGCAATCTCATGTTCTTTGTAAGTCGTAGCACCTTACAATCATTCCAAATATTTGAAAAGTTGAGTGTAGCGAATACAATATCTTGTCTCGTACCCTTTGGGATTACTGGCAGAACTTGCCTAAAATCACCACCAAAGATAACAACTTTGCCGCCAAAGCTTAATTCAGATGGTTTACCGTTAGGACAACGAATGACATCGCGTAAACTCCTATCCAGGGCTTCAAAGCAATGCTTGTGAGTCATTGGAGCCTCATCCCAAATGATAAGCTTAGCTCTTTTAATGAGGTCTGCTAAGGGACTGTTAGGTTCTATTCCTCTACACATTGAATCTTCAGTAACATTAATAGGTATTCCAAACCTTGAATGTGCAGTCCTCCCCTTAGGAAGTAACAAAGCTGTTATGCCACTTGAGGCAACGGGGAGAACAATTTCACCCTTCGATCTCAAACACGCACATAAAATTCTCCACATAAATGTCTTTCCGGTGCCACCTTATCCATACAGAAATAATACACCTCCTTTATTTCTTTCAATGGCTATATTGATTTCATCATATATTTGGGTTTGCTCTTCAGTCATCAATGAAAGTAGCTCTTGCAGAATCTTTGTCATAATTAAGCTCCTCCATAATTAGCTTGTTATGACCATCTTTGATGAAAATATCACTTGGGCACATCTCAGGGCATATATTCATCAAAGAACTTCCATTTTTTTCAAGCATCTCTTCAATATCACGCAGAGCATAACACTTTAGTTGATCATCCGTGAGATTCAAATCTGCAATTTAAGTGTATAAGCTTTATAATATTTATATAAAATAGATTATTCACAATTTAATTAGATAATTAGCATAAAAGAGTGTATATATACATTACCTGGCATTTGCAATAAGCTTCTTTGTCTATTTAGCACATCTTCGGACAATAGTTTCCATGTGTTATCCCATACATTTTCCGGCCTTGATACGCTACCAGACATTAACAACATTACAAACAACTTCCTCAAATAGAATGTCGATCCCTAAAAGCTTGCTTCGGTAATTCCATCAATGTACTCCTTATCATCGTCAAGTAGACCCATAGGATAGCATGCATCCTTAAAAGTAGGATGTATGACTCCATCAATAATTTTGATGTCTTCAAATGATGTCGACCCCTTGACAAAGTTTAGTAGGGTCCTCAAATAATAACGTTCACCACAACCCGGTGCAACATGATACAATCTTCCTATTGAGAATCCTCTTTTTCTTAGAGTCCACATTTTCTCCTTTCTTTGCCATACAAACTTTCCTGGAAATTCATTGTATAAAATATTTCTAGCATCATCGTATTGTTTGTTACACTCCATCCAAGCCATGAACATTGATCTCTCATTAATCGACCTAGATATGACATCATCAATTGTGTCCTCATCATTAAAAACAATGGTATGTTCACCGGGCAAATGAAAACTAAGCCTCTCCATTGGTGGAGTCCGATGATGGATCTCAAACCCTAAGATGCGCCATGAAGCTTCACTTGCAGACACATATCTGCAATTATAATATTCTTGAATTTCATCAACATCCTCAACATCTTCATTTTCTCTCCGTGCTCTGGACAAACCGGCTGTAATTCTATCTTGTCCCTTGTTAATGTACTTAAAAAGGTATTTGATAGCACGAGATTGGTTACACAATTCTACATTAATATGTGCTTTGTATTTTAAAAGTAAAGATGGATTGTATGCAACAACATATCTGTTGTCTATCTCAATACCATCTTTATCAACAGTTACACCATTGTCTAATCTCTTGTAGCATGGATAACCATCTCCATCAACATATGTTTCTTCATTAAACCTTTTTGGAAAGTATTTGGAACACTTTCCATCGCGCATGCAAGGTGATCTTGGGTTTGATGCTCCACACGGACCATGAATCATTAAATCTGAAACCAAAGCATATAATGATGGGTTTTGTTCCTTGTCAGGCAACTCAGCGGATATGAATTTGTCAATATCTATTGGATTTGAAATCTTATCATCTCTGTGTAGGAACAATACTATATGTGCATGTGGAAGCCCTCTCTTTTGGAATTCAATGTTGTATACCACTACATAAATATATAAACAAAAAAATGTTAAACGATGTTGAAATCTAATTCAGAACATTTTAAAGCAATGATAGTTTAGATTATTACTTACACGCAATCACTCTTCCGAACCAATTTTCCTTCTTGAGATCCTTAACCAAACTTTCTAACTTTAATTTAAACACTCGAGACAATATATCTAGTCGATCTTCTGAGCGAAAACCTTTGGGCTGTACAAAATGGGTAATCTCTGGCCATTTTGGGTTACACGTAAATGTAATAAATACATCTGGAAATCCATACGTCTTGTATATACCCATAGCATCATGATATATCTCAGTCATAAATCGTGGACTTCCGGGGTATGTAGATGGTAAAATAATGCGTCTACCAGCTATGTTGGAAGGACCATCCGAAACTAAAATAGCACCTTGAAGGTTGACATATTTATCAGCCCTGAGAACATTTTGGTTCCTCCGTATGATTACAAGCCTTTCGGACTCTATCATTGTCCAACCATCGACCAGAAATTGATGGAACAATTTACCAGAGCGTAATATTGTGTCAGCTTCATCCTTTCGATCCATTATTCGATACGAAAACCATTCTCTCATTGTTAACCTTACGCGCTTCTTTACAATTGTCGGAATAAGTTCACCATTTAGACCAGGCACATCCAATTGAACACCCTTATGAGATATATCCAATCTATACCCATCCTCTCCACGGGGAAACAATAACGGATATTGAAGTGCAAGATAACATGGATGAAGCTCACTAATACGCTTTAATCTTCCATCACGTCCCTCAATGATTATGTCACGCTCTTCAGCGACACTCCCTATGTCCCCAACAATTATAGCAGCAACCTCAGATTAGGAAGGTAAATTATGAGTCCTTCCATCATGAATTCTCTTATTAATAAGCTTTAAATGAATGTCAATGCTTTCCGAATGACGTATGTTATCACGAGCCATCCTCCATGTATGCACATAAGGATTCGTACAATCTAAAAGATTTTTCAAGTCTTTAATAATTGAATCAATAAAGTCATTCTTATTGCCTGAACTGTAATATCACAAATCACATTCAAATAAATAAGTGTTAGTTTAACTCAAAAATTACTAAAAGTAGAAATCATTTTTAAAAAAAAGCTTTATAATATATCATTTTTGATACCTAACAACACTCTTCCTGTTTTCTATCTCATTTTCAGTATCAACAATGTATAACTGTTGGAATTTTGCCGAACTGGATTCCTCCGGAAGTAAGCTACCAATTCTATGACATGTTTACCCTCGCACCCGAAATACGTATGGCCCACGACCCATGTTCACTGTTTTATCAATTTGTCCGCCCATAGAAGTAAAAGCGAACATCATGTTATACCCCCTTATACGTTCCATGAAATGCTTACTACGTACATCATGACCATGTAAAAGAGATGAAAGTAACTGAGGTGGATCTTGTGAATACTTAGGAGTGTAATCTTTCCTTTTCTGCAACACAACGAAAATGTCGGTGTATTATTTGTTTCTCTTTTATCAACTCTTTCAAGACAACACATTTTTGCACCACATTCATTACATAATTTCGTTTGATCTCCAATATCCATATATCCTGTATTAAAAACAGAAATAGTATTCTAAAAGTTGAAAGAAATATTGCAAATAAATTACTAATTTAACTAAATCATTAATACTAAATAAAGTTATTTACTAATTATACTAAACTTCGGTGTGATTCCCTCCATTAACATCTATCAGTATGAAAATTTAAGTAGAAATTAATATAAAATCAAAAGCAACTCATATTAACTTTCATAAAGTTATTGTTATACCTGTAATATCTTGTTCTATGGTCTCATCATTTTGGTGCAATCCAATCATATGTACAAAATGAATTATTATAGAAACATCAATTTTTAAGTATTCATAAAATACTTACAAACTACAAATCTATTAAAGATAACTTTTTAAGAAAATACCAATATCAACATCTCTGATTGAATCAGTTGGGTATTGTCTAACAACATTCGTTGGTCCATTTACCAAATTAGACTCGTTTGAGTTGGTATTGGTACAATTCTCAACACACTTATTACCCAAAATAGACTGTATCCTTGAATTTAGTGTTGGACAATATACATCTGAAAAAATTTATTTATTATGTCATATATCCATTGATAAAATTAATAAATATTGCGATGAATGAATATAATATATATGTAACACTTTAATTAAAGTTAAAATACCAACCTTTTGGGACATCAATTAAAGGCGTTTGTGGTGTCATACTCGTACTCGCACCATTGTTTGAAGCAACTTGACCTAGAGTATAATAACGCTATTTATTAGAGCATGATTTACTTAATTTCAAAAAAAAGTTAATTTTATTAACTCTAACGTGGATTTAACTTGAATATATGACATACCAATTAATGGGGTTGAAATTGAATTTTGGAATCTTCTATTTCGTAAAAACTCTATTCTTTTAGATCTTGCCTTTCTTGATTATTCCCGGCTTTGCTCCAAACAAATCATTGAATTATCTAAAAAACCAAAAAATAAACAATATTATTCAAGATAGACGTTTGTAAAAAATAATTTAAAATTTCATTTAGAGTAAATAGTCGCACCATTAATTGTATTTGAATTGAATTGTTGCAAATTCTCTTGTTTGAATGGTCTTCCTCTATGACGTTTAGAAGGATTTGAATCTTGCATTTGTTATTGAGTAATATAATGTATAGATAAAACAAATAAATATTGAAAATAGTGACAATATAATCATATGCAACTGTTTAAGGTGAAATACAAACCATTAGTGACATCTGTAAAAGGTGTGCGTGATGTTAGACTTGTACATGCGCCATTGTTTGGTGTCATTTGATCTATAGAAAAATGACAATATTCATTAGAGCATGATTTAACATAATTCTAATCAATTTGTTTTATAAATCTAAACTTAATTGAATATAAATGACTTACCAATGGTGGGTAGAATGATATTTTTGAGTCTTCTATGACGTAAAATCTCTAATAAACCAAAACAAGCGCTATTATTCAAATTTGTCGTTAATCTCGAAAATTTAAAAATAATTTAAGAGCAAATATTCTCACCATTATTCGTACGTGGAGTAAATTGTTGCGTGTTGTTTTGTTTGGATGGTCTTCCTCTACGACGTTTAGGAGGATTTGATTCTTCCATTTGTTATTAAATGATGATATTACTATTATTGTAGCAAAATACGTTGAAATAGATAACACAAAGATATAGCAATAATTTTAAAACTGAAGAAGAATAATATAGTAAACAAATTTTATTCTCATTACATTAAATAATGACGATTCATTATAATAGTGAGAAAAAAATATAAAAAGTGAATTAAAGAGTGTAATGCTGTAGAATAGCCCATTATCAAACAATGGCAAATGCAAATAATAATTGCCACTTAATTAATTACAACTACAACAACTACAACTACAACAATAGCATTATAAAACAATTATTAAAATTATTTCATTTGCCCCCTCTAATGCCTTACCTGATATGTCTCAATGCTCACTGCCTAACCACCTTCAATAGTTTCAACTATACTCCTATCAAGAGGTGTTTTTTAAGTCATTGGGTTGATTTAAAGTCAGGTGTTTCGGACTAATTTTATAGAAAGGAAGAATAATAACATAATTAAAAAGTTCATTATAATCTCAATATCGGTTATAATAATTAAATCTGATTTAATAAAACACTCTATTAAAAATGCATCGATTTGTGTAGTTAATTTTGCACGAGGGGTAATTGGTGGAATTTTATTTGATTCTTCTCATTGAGAATATTATTATCATCAATTTTTTATAATTTTTAAGTACACATAACTGAATAATTGAGAAAAAATAAATTAGAAAATAACTTCATCTACTTTATTAACCCAAAAACTCTTTACTCTCTCTGTCCCATTTAATTTGATGCAAAGAGAAAATTTGTATTTTTTTAGAAAGAGGTGGATAATGATAATAAATGAAAAGAGAGAACGAATTGTATGTCTGAAATTTAAAAAGAGATAAAATGTGTGGATGAGAATAAAAGAAAGGGGTGACTATTGTCCAAAAATAAAAATAATGCAAATTAAGTGAAACGAACTAAAATGACAAATGATGATAATTAAAAAGGACGGAGTGATGTCTCTCTATCTTACAAAAGTTATAGAAAATGAAAAAATCAGATATTTTTCATGATACTCCAACCTATCATACATCCTTTCCAACATTGAGAGATGTGAACATACTTCTAGTCTAATTTTGCATAGGTAAGAGGCAAATTACATATAGGTAATGATGATAAGAATGCATCTATATCTCTTTATATAGATATAGTGTTGCAAAAGTCATTCACCTATTCATACTCATTATTACATCTATATCTGTATTCATCATTAAAGCTATTTATACTACACCTATTCTTTTACATCTTTCTGTACAAAATTTTTTCTTCTTAACCCCCTTTTTCTATAAAATGCAACGGTTCATCACATCTTTCAATATCATTTTCAATTTTAGTTCAAATACTCTCACACAATCATACAAACTTCATTTTTTTTTCTATGAACAAAGTATATGCTACTAGACAAATCAAACCATTGACGATTTTTTAGAGGTAATTTTAGTTGTTTTTGTATGTACTTGATTTAATTTGTTCTGTTTTGTGTATGATTTTAATTATTTTTTTCAGATGTGAGTACATATGAAGAAAGATGTAGATGAAAAAGTCATTTGTAACATAAGTATTTTTTGCATAAAAAACTTATGAAGTTCTTTCTCTTTTTCTCATATTAATTGTCATATCATTTAATATGTTTTTAGATCTACATATTTTCTCTTGATTTTTACTATTTTATGTTGACAATTTTTTTTTTACCTTTTTGTTTTGAGATATGATTTTTTAAAAATAGATTGGAGATTTTTATTTTGTTTCTACTTGAAAAAAAGCCTATTTAATCATTATATAATTTCGTTTTTGTAAAATTGGTACATTTTGATAATCTATGTGTGTTTTTGTTTTATTTTCAATCCTCTTGGTTTGGTTATATGTCAAATATTTTTTTTTCTCTTCTTTGAGATATGATGTTTTTTGGATATCTCTTAAAATTTTAGTTTTTTACCACATAAAAATAAGCTTATTTGACATTTTTTAAATTTTTTATGAATGATAATATTATTGCATGTCTTGATTTTATGTCAAATAGTTTATCTAATTGGACGTTCTTGTATTTAAGTATTAATTTGTCATTCATTTAATGTTATTAGTTCTACATCTTTTGTCCTGTTTTTTATTGATTTATGGTGACAAATTTGTCACTTTTTTATTTTGAGAATTTTTAAAAACTTATGTTGACAAGTTTTTTTTTTCACTTACTGTTTTGAGATATGATATTTTTAAAATAGGTCGGGGTTATTTTTTCTACTTGAAAAAAGTTAAAATATATTCAAAATTCTTTGAGATATGATGTTTATCTAAATCGACGTTTTTCTATTTTATTTAATTTTCAAATATTTTTTTCTCTTATTCTTTGAGATATGATGTTTTTTTGATGGATCTGAAAATTTTAGTTTTTTTACCATATTAAAAAAACTATATTTTCTATTTGTTAGATTTTTTATGAATGATAATATTATTGCTTTTTTGTTGTATAATTTATTTAATTTTTATTTTGAAATAATTTTGGAAAATTAATACTATTTAAAAAGATTATCTAATAGATGCTTGTTGTATAATTTTGCAGATTAAGAACATATATGCACAACAACTTTGTTTTCTACATTTTTGCATGTAGATTAGTACAAATTTGTATTTATAGGAATAATTTTTGGTCTGTAATATTAATAGAAGTAGGCTATTAGATATAAGAAAAATTTGCAGATCGAGTTGGTATTGTTGTGTTCGCCTCCGATGTCCTTTGGGACACAGGTATTAATTCTTAATTTTTCACTTTTTTAATTGGGATAATTTGATTTGTGTTTATTTATTATTTGTTTACATAAAATTATTGTCATATTATTCAACGAACAAAACTTGGCTTTTAAGAAAATACATAATTAAGAATTGTTATGACAAACTATTATAATAATGTTCAAACTATTTACATAAAATTGTTATCATATTATTTAATGAACATTGAACAATTTAGCTATAAAGAAAATAAATAAATAAGATTTATTATGACAAACTATTATAATAATGTTTAAACTATTTAGTGCATGCATAATGTTTACGTGACGTCAATCCTTTTCCAGTTCACATTTAAATTTATATACTAATTCAAAAATGTAAACTAAAATCAACATACCTTACAATTCTTCAAAACAAAAGTTTAACCTTTAAGATTCCTTGCAACCTTGAATGTTCACCCAATTGAAAGTTTTTTTTTAAATTTTTTTAGTCAACTGTGTTACATGTTATTCATGAAATTGAATAAACGTAAATATATAGTAAGGTATTCTTCAAGAATCATGATACTTGGTAAAAAAGAAAATGCTTTGGGTTTATACAAATTGAATATAGTTTAATACTAATTTAGGTTTGTATAATTATATACAAAGCGTCAATATAGGAAAGGATATAATTGAACTCATATGATTTATATATGTTTTAACAACAATATATTTTGTAAATTAACTTGGTCTATTTAAGTACATTATATGATAAACAATCTTAAAAGTAAAGCAATAAGAATATTTTGAGAATTATAAATTTATTCAGTCAAATAATAATTAAAATTTGTATAGCATATTTTCCTAAGTTATAGAAATAATAGAGTCCATTTATATATGTCTTATAATTTCTATAACATATTCTTATTGTTTTAACAACAATGTATTTTGTAAATTAACTTGGTCTATTTAAGTACATTATATGATAAACAATCTTAAAAGTAAAACAATAAGAATATTTTAAGAATTATAAATTTATTCAGTCAAATAATAATTAAAATTTGTATAGCATATTTTCCTAAGTTATAGAAATAATAGAGTCCATTTATATATGTCTTATAATTTCTATAGCATATTCTTATTGTTTTAACAATATATTTTGTAAATTAACTTGGTCTATTTAAGTAGATTATATGATAAACAATTTTAAAAGTAAAGCAATCAGAATATTTTGAGAATTATAAATTTATTCAGTCAAATAATAATTAAAATTTGTATAGCATATTTTCCTAAGTTATAGAAAAAATAGAGTTCATTTATATATATCTTATAATTTTCAAAAGTATTAGAAAATAATACAGATATTATTAAGTAAAATGAGTTGAAATTATTTTCTAATACTTTTTTAGTATATATTATTAAGGTAGGTGATACTTGAATAATGGGAATTTAGAAAGATTAATATTGTATAAAGTATTCTATAATAAGGTATATAATTTTTATGGATAGCTTGTTTTAAAAGTATAGTCAATAATTTCATATGGATGGTATCTGATTTATTAATTATAAGATATATAATATTCATAATTTTATAGATAGTTTCTTCTTTTTTAATTATAAATTTCTTGAATAATAAGATATGTAATATTTATAAAATTATGAATAGTTTCTGATTTATTAATGTATTATAAGATATATAATATTCATAAATATATGGATACTTTTTAATATCTTATTATTAATATTTATAAAATTTAATAATCTGAATAGAATTTAAATATTTCTTAATGACATTAATATCTTTTCGAATTTTCAATATAAGATTTTAAATTTGAAATATGCAAATATTGTAGACATATTTAGATTGTCATTAATTGTTTAGGTAAATAAAAAAGTTTATACACAAAAATTAAATGCTATAAAACATGTAAATAAGGTTATTAAAGATTTCACCCATTTATAAACTCAATAATAAAGCTTGAATAAGTTTTATTTCTATAAAGGTTATACAAATATTATAAAGGAAATAAAGATAGTAATCAGACTTAAATTCTCCAGTAGTTAAAATTTAAAACAATATAATTCTAAATAACCTCTCTTATTTAAGCTAAAATCAAACTAAAATAATTAGCATATCAGCCACTTTGACTATTTTTCTAACTTGGGTTCTTTAGTAGTTGACATTTCTGCATCCGTTTGATCGTTATCATCTTCCAATTGTCACTTTTGTGGGGTGCAATCAACTGTTTCATCTTGAATAGAATGGATGTCTGTCAAATTTGTATCACTTGAATCATCAACAAATTCTCCAACACTTACCTTATCCTGAATTTTAAGAGGGATACGTGTTAACGTAAACTTATTATAAATGATAAAAATAATACACATAGAAAATTATATCTAAATAAAGTTGCATATTTACCTCTTGTTTATCATTAAAGTCCTCCATTATGCTCTCGTCACAGCTTAGATTTTTTATTCCATATGTTCGATTTTTGCAATCTATGTTAAAGAATTTTGTAACCTTATATTGAAATACATATCTTTTATCCAATAAGACATCAAGATCCGAAGGAAAACATTTTGGATATTTCGATTGCATGCGACAATTAATATTTGTTAAGTCTATTTTTTCTTAATAATACAATATTTAAATTCGAAATGTGAAAAATTTAACACCTTTAATTGTTTATCCCTTACTACTTGAACGGTTGCTCTTATCTCTTTCTTTGCTTGTTGATCCCATAAAATCAGAACGGCTTCATCTCCGTAATCATCTTTCACTTTAATATGCGTCTTGTATTTGTTCACAATTAAAATATGTGTCCATTATATTAGATTTTTAATAAAATGCTATAAAATTAGTGTATGAATAAGGTTAGCTATCTTTACCGTGTTATAGCCATTTTCACATTTTGCATGCATTTAGGGCACCTTAAAAGTCCTTTTTCAGAAATGACTTGTGTATAACACTTTGTACATGATGGATACCACCAACTATATCGCACATTTAGTGCGTCAATAGTACCAATTGTTCCGTATTCACCTTCAGTTGAGATGTATGGTAGATCTCTAAATCTGATCTTTTTACAAACCTTTAATTCTGATTCAATGGTTACCGTTGTAGATGATGAAGCTTCTGTCAATTCGGTGGGTCTTGAATTATCCTTTAAAATTCTATTTTCAATAACAAAATTACTCATCTTATTAAAGTTAAGTTTATTTTAAGGTTTTAAACGAAAAAAAACAGCATTATCATGCAAAATTTAATTACCTTGCTCTAAACTCATTGATTTCTTCAAAATCTGGATTAATATACATTAGGCTATTCCCCATGCAATTTTGTACATAATTTGTACCTACAAATAATATTCATGTTATATATTATGTTAAATAATAGATTTATCACAAACACCACGTGAATTTAGTTTAATCACATGCCCATGTCTTCATCTTTGCATATTGCAAAACCAATATGAGTTTTTCACTATCTTTTCCAGTTGTTTTGATGTATGCATATATTGTTTCCGCAAAATTATCCCATAAACGAACATTTAATATTACACCGCTGGTTGAATTTATCACAAATGATAAAAAACAATTAGTAACTTATTCATGGCTAGAATTGAAATTAAACAACTTTTCAAGAAACTTACTTTGCATCCATGAGATCAATGTTGATTGCTTTTTTTGTGGCTTTTTCATTGTAATCTCTAAAGTGAACTACTTC
This sequence comes from Amaranthus hypochondriacus, assembly GCA_000753965.2. Taxonomy (NCBI): domain Eukaryota; kingdom Viridiplantae; phylum Streptophyta; class Magnoliopsida; order Caryophyllales; family Amaranthaceae; genus Amaranthus; species Amaranthus hypochondriacus. The sequence continues at coordinate 23,167,301 of CM025917.1, forward strand.
CCCAATGACATCTGCGCAAAAGTAGTGCTTAATTGTTTATAAATTAATTATTCTTAAGATTACCAATTAATTTATCACAAATAAGGTAAAATAATAACTTACCTAGAAGATATTTATCATCATGCTTATTATCCAAAATTACATCAAAAGGTACAAAATTGAATTGTTTTCCTATTGTTGTAATGTCTGGAATCAAATCAATAATGGTAGTCTTCCAAATTGTAATCTTCCATTCGTGCCTTGTCGGTCTATAATCTCCTACTGTGAGAGACACTAAACATGGACATAAAATATGACTTCCCAACTTCACATGAATTTGAATGATAAGTTAACGTTGCCTTTCCTATGGTAGTGATCATTGTTGTTCCCTATAATCAGTATTGGTTTACTTGTTAGACTTTTTATTACAAATTAACAAAAATTGAAACCCTAAAATTAAATAAACCAAGTAGAAATAATGGACCTTTTCATCGATTAGTAATAAATTAATTGCATTTACGGTTGTGCTGTCTTTGAATTCCCATTTGTGAATGACCTTAACTTTTATTTTCCAAGTACCTCTATCTTTGTTGATATCTGTAAGAAAATTAATACTCATATTTTGATCTGTATTGCTAAATAATAATAGTTAAATTTTAAGAAGGCAGAATTCTAAAGTGTTTTGTGTGAATTAACTTAAGGCATATCTGTTATATATAGTAGATTGTAGGGTTTTTGTGACAGAATTTTGAAATTGGGTATTTCTTAATTTAAGAAGGCAGAATTTTAAGAAAATGTAACCTTCCCCTAATTGGCTCTATTCAATGGAAAAAAATTATTTTCTTTCTTAATTAGGCATAAATGATATACATTAAATTCTGAATAAAAATTCAATTTGTAGTAATTAATTCAAAAATTCTGACTAACCTTCCCCTTAAAAGTATTGACTTATATCATAATTGACAATATTAGCAGAGTATAATTGACAATATTAGCAGAGTATAAATTCTATATAAAAACTAATTGATGATTAAATGGTAAGAAATTTAAAGTTATCTTTATTAAATCAGATGCTGCAATATTAGCAAAATATACAAATATTCTAAAAAAATAATCCTATTTCTGATAGTTTTTAGAATATGACTTATATCATAATTGACAATATTAGAAGAGTATAATTGAAAATATCAGCAGAGTATACATCCTATATAAAATCAGATGCTGCAATATTAGATAAATCAACAAATATTTTAAAAAATATTCCTATATCTGATAATTTGTAGAATATATTGGTTATCCTAATTAACACAATTAGAAAATTTTAAATTTACTGATGCTGCAATATTAGCTAAATAAGCAAATATTTTAAAAAATGTTCCCAGATCTGATAATTTTTTGAATATATTGATTATCATAATTAACACAGTTTTACTGATGCTGCAATATTAGCTAAATAAACATATATTTTAAAAAATATTCCCAGATCTGATAATTTTTTGAATATATTGATTATCATAATTAACACAGTTTGAAACTTTTAAATTGACCGAGTATAATCTAAATCTAGGAAAATTAAACAACAATGCTGATTTAAATGTAGAAAGAATTCTATTTTCTTATAACCAATAGGAAAATGACAAATGGCACACATTCTATTATCTTATAACCAATAGGAAAATGACAAATGGCACTCATTCCCATAACAAGACATCTGTCATTTCCCAAGGCTTTTATTAGGTTGTATGATTTAATTTATTTCCATCATGGTTAAATAATATGCTTGGGTAATAATTAAATTTTCTCGAACTGTTATCGCTAGTTGCTCAACTTTAAGTTTTACCTCCAAAGTTTACGTTACTTGTTACGATTCATAACCACGTTACGAATTAACAAGTTTCTAATCATCGTAGAAATTTTTAAAATTATTACCATCACTAATTAAATTATAATTTGTAATGAACAAATATATAAAAAAAAATTAGGTGCTAAAAACGACGAATAAAATCTAATTAATAATGCGACTGTTTGATATCCCTTGAGGGATAGTGTATTTACGAGTATTGCAGGTTTTAGTTGTATATTAAAGTAGTACAACAAAGCATGGTGGGAAGTTCTCTCTCAAAATAAATTGTGTATTTGATTTTCATTGTAAACAATATTTGTATGTAAGAACTTTATTTGTAACTTACTTGAAAAGAACATTTGTGTACATATTTATAAAATTATTTAAATTTATTGAAGTATTTATTTATAAACTCTAAATAGTTTGCTTAGACCTTTAGTCTATGGTTTAAATTGTCCGAGTATTTAGTCAAAGGTCTTTTGTTGTGTCAGAAAAAGTATTGTATTAAAGGTGATCAAGACTCGGGTTGTTACAGTATCAGCAGATGGACTGTAGACTATGTGGGATAGATTGTGCTGTATGCGATGGGGGGTCTGAGTCTTCAGTATCCTTGATAGCCCATGGAAAGTGTTGGGAGAAGGAAGCTAAGTCGAGATTATGGCAAAGCTAAACCGAAAGAAGACAGGAAAAGCAAAGCTAATTGTTATATACTAGACATAAATGATATATGGAATTTTGTTGCAACGTAACCAAAAAGTTTTTGTTGCGACTCTTCACACTATTTTGAATATTGTAAAAACCATTATATTTTGAACTGCTAGGAGAGTCTCTAGTGATATAAGAGAGTTACTTATTATGTGAGTGGTGTTGGTAGGGGTGGTCTGCTTGTGAGTAGCTTTTTGTGAGTTAGTGGCCTGGTAGAAGGTTTGCTTAGTTTGTGATCACACCAAGACTATGCTTTATGTATATTCCCCTCTTTTTTTCTTGGTATATATATCATCTATTTGACAAAAATATTTACCACTGAATGGGAAGAGTCTTAGTCTGATAGCATCAGCAGAGACATTATTGATGTTCATCGTGTCACATTTGTTTACAAAATCAAACAAATGATCATGCGTGATTTTTGAAGGGGACCATCCAAATTGATATATAGCAATCAATTGTTTAAGGTTAGGGCGGAGTTTAAAATTTTTCGCTACTGCAAGCTTCACAATGCATGACCCGATTGAATGAGTAGGAGAAGGTCTCCTTATGAGACCAAAGCATGACATACACATCTCTCTGAATCATTATGGATTTGATGGATTCATGATGTCTACACTAAGGTGCAAATTGGATGATTTTGACCCTCCTATAACAGCTAGTAGGTCCCGCAAAAAGATTTTTGGTGTTAAGGACAAATTGTGTACTTGGATCTTGAAGGAAAGGTACAATATCAATGAGCCCTATCTTAGTTACTTTGAGGACTGCCCTAAAGTTACTTGGACTCGGTTTGTTTGGAATAGAGCTTCATTCCCAAAGGGTAAGTTTATCTTTTGGATGGCTCTTCTGCTTAAGTTGAAAACCAAGGATAAAGTCTTCCTTTTAAGCTGATTCTTGATGACCTATGTCCTATGTGTAATTCAATTACTAAATCTATTGAGCATATTTTCTTCTATTTTCCCTTCAATGTTGAATGTCTTAGAAGGCGTTACTTATGGCTTGGCTTACGTGATTTCCATCGAAGTTTCTTTATTATGACTACACATAACTGCAAAGTGACATGCTTCAAAAAGAAAGTTCTCATCTCTAGTTTCTGTAGTCTGTATTATCACTTTTGGCGGACGGGAAATGAGGCTACATGGCTCTTTCAAATAAGTACGGTGGATAGAGTTATGGAGATGATTAGGCATGAAACTAAACTAGATTGTATAGTTTATATCCATTAAAATGTCAAACATGTGTTTGGTTTAGAAATGATGTATGATGTTTTTTACGTTTGTCTTTGAACTCTCTTTATTGTTTGCACATGAAAAGTGAATTTGTTCTACCCTTCTTAGAAGGTGTGTTCTTCTTTCATACTGATGCATTTGATAATTGTGTGGGTTGTCTTGTCTTTGCACTGTATTTATCTTTGTTTTTGTGCAATGGTAAATTCCAATTTTTCCAAAATATAAAAAATAATATTAATTTAAAACCATATCACTTCTATCTATTCACAGTAGCATCATAAAGATGTGTAAAAATGTCTTGTCCTAACCCGAAGAGTATCACATAGTTTTGTCGGTACGACATTATATAACATCAAGTTGATATAGATAGCGATCAAAACTACATTTTTGAAGAAACTTGAACAATCTTCCAAATTAGTGGTAACATTAAATGGGGAAATAAGACAAACAACTAATCATAATAACCAAGGAAATACATTTTTGATTCTTATTCAAAATATGTACTATCCTAAAGGCCAAGTCTAACACTCACATTATACAGAGATTAGAAATGAAAAAAAAGTGATATCTCAAATATTTGACAGCTTTAAGTGAACATAAAAAACTTCATTGTGTAGCTTTATCGGCAACAGAAAGTTTAACAGATATAATAAACGTTGAAGATCCAGCAGATCTCAAATACTGGATATCTCCATTCATTTGCTTCACTAATTTCCTGCTTATCAGCAGACTAATACCCTCTTCTGTTGCATTATCTTCGTTGCTCTCGAACATCTGTCCTAATAACTCTTCTGTTATCCCTCCGCCGGTGTGTAATATCCTGAATCAAACACATCATAAACAGATAGTAATTTGCCGTTAAATTGTTAAAGTATATAACATATCCTGGGGTTCAACCATCAGCTAAAGCTTTTGGTTGAGATGGTTCCTTGTCATGGTATCAGAAGCCAACAAGACAAGAGGTCACAGATTTGAATCTCAATCACCACTCATTCAAAGTGGAATATTTAGCACTAGGTATGAGGAGGGTCTGTGCTGCATCCACACTTCTAGCCCAATGGGCTCTCGTGTGAGGGGGCGTGTAAGAGTATTTAACATATCCTGCACCCTCAACCATCAACTTAAGCTTTTGGTTGAGACGATTCTCTGACATAAATTTTAACGCCAAGGAAATTATTGTCTACATACTATGTCGATTCATTGAAACAAATAAAAAATCATATACATATGTTTATTGTAATTAAATTTATGGTTTGGGTGATGCAACTATACCTGAACTCCAAATTTGCTAGCAGAACAGATTCCTCTACCTTGTATTTTACCAAGCCAACTTTAATTTCAATATGTCCTCCAGCAGGTGTACAATTCACTGAAACAAACAAAAAATCTGCCAAGACTTGCTGAAGCCTTGAGCTATCTCCATACAAAGTCTCCTTTAGGAACTCTTCTGATGTCTCGTTTTCTATCCGAATTCCTTTATCATTGCTCTTCCCCATTATCTGACTCATAGCAGCTACTACTATATCTTGGATAGAAAATTCCACAATTTCTAACTCAATGTTCCTATCACCATCAAATAAACCATTTAGATACACATCATTATCCCAATATCGTTAAGTATCTCTCATCTAAGCAGGGTTTCGAGGGTCGGATGTACGCATCACAACCCTTCTTAAAGAAGACAAATAGGTAATAGAGTATATAACATATGTTGGGCATCAAGTATAAATTTAAGTTTTTGGTTGAGTTGGTTTCTTGACATGGTATCAGAGGCTAGGTTGTCACCGATTTGAATCTCACTCACCCTTTTTTTTGTTGGAATTATTAGCATCAAGCATAAGGGGAGTGTTTTTTTCCGCACTTCTAGCGCAAAGAGCTCTCAAGTAAGGGGTATGATATTTTATATAACATATGTCAGGGCCTCAATCATTAATTTAAGCATAACAAAGAACCAACCCAGACAAAAGGTTAAACTTATGGTTAAGTCTCCAATATATATTACACTATAACGCCCAACATATGCTATACAAACTTTCAAGAGGTTGTTTCTAATTGAATCTTGATAGCAAATATCATTTACATCTCATGTTAATAAGAACCGCACATGTTATAGCAATCATAATATAATCCATTTAAACTTTAAAACTAAAGAACTATAAACAATTTTAATAATGAAAATTTTCTCTACTAATATAGTTCCACAAAAAACTTTACCTTGACATTTTAACTTCAAAACATATCTCAATAGAATAAGAATCATAATTGGTAAATATGAATTCATATACCCATCAATGATGCTATCCAAATTTGAATCTTCAAGGATCTTGTTAAGTTGTCGTTGGCACTGAGCACTTGTGTGCAAGAGCAACCTTTGCTCTTCTCCCAAATCGGTACCCTCGAGCATCTTCCTAGAGAACATAATGCCTGACAAAGGATTTCTTATCTGTGTTTTCATATACGCCAATGCTTTTAGCCTATTAAGAGCAGCTTGCTCAGCTACTCGTTGTACATGAAATGTGTCCTGAAAATCCTGACTAGCGAGCTGCAAGAAGCCAAAAACACCAGTGACTGCACCGTCTCTGTTTAACTTTTTGCTTACACAAATCAGGCTTTCAACGAACTTCCCATTACGAGTGAAAAACCCAATAGGAATTTTTTCGGTATCTTGGCCACTCAAAGCACCATTGAGTACAACACCAAGGTTTACAAATGACTCCAGGTTTCTAAGACGACAACATGCTTTCTGGGTCCCAAAAACCTCCCCTAGTAACATCTTATCAATGACATCCTCTTGCTCATATCCTGTTAACTTCGTCATTGCAGGATTCCATTCTGAACACCACCCAAATTCATCTGTTCCAAATATCGGGGGAATCAAAGGTGTTGGATTATGTACTATAGCTTTATAATCGCCTTCAATTCGTGTGAACTTGTCCATAACTGATTTCTGACCAGTTATATCCTGAGCAATGAAACATGCTCCGATAACATTTCCATTGACATCCTTGCTTGAACAAGCATTCACAACTAAGATGATGGGACTGTCTACCACCGAATGATGCCTTTTTATCTCGAACTGAACATTGGTCTCCTCTTTTCCTGAAGAATGAAGAACCAGTACCAAAAAAATTAGGTTTTTATATGCACGGTGCGTAAAAAGTATAAATCATGATGTTTTTAGCATATGTAATGTGTTCAGAATCATCATCAGACTTTCAGTCTTAATGCTTAGAATTTCATTTTAAAACAAAAATATCAAGCTACTATCTCCATTATTAAAAGTTTGCCCATTTTGAATTTTGCAAAGCCTATTTTTAAATACGTTTCATAAAAAATCATATTTCAAAACTCTATACATTAATATGAATCTAATAATATCAAGATATGTTTTAAATCATATATATTCATTAAAATTCGTTGAATATTCTAACATGCATGGACAAACTCTAAGAGATGGACGAGTACAAGAAAAATAAATTACGATTAGATCTACCGAAGTAAAAATCACTGGTGACATAATTTGTTAAGTTCACATTTGTTCCAATAGAAAAGTCTAGATCAAACAGGAAGAATTCTATAATGCCAATAGTCATGAGCCTAGCTTACAAACAAATTATGTTCAAAAATTGTTTAATAAAACAGACCTTGTAATGCTAAGTGCAACAAATTCCGGACAATATCAATTGAAGTGTCTGCAACTAGTTCTAACATATGTTTTCCAACAGCCTTTATTGCAGGAAGCCCAGTGAGCTCGGAAATTTTGGTGTTCCAACCATTAATAAATCCGCCAGAGTCAATGGCAAAAATAGGGACTGTGGCTGTTTCAATCAAGCGCGCCATCTCATGGGTAACTGCTTTAAGCTCTTTGATGCCATCAATCTTAAGATTACTGATTTTAGAATTGATTATAGACATATTAACGTCTGCAGCTTCTGTATCCTTGAAAGCATTTCTAAGAATAAGCTGTAATGAATAAATAGCATCCATTTCAAAATCCTTCCAAGGTACACTTCTATTCTTCACAACCTCGAGGAACGCCTTGAATGATGATCTAGGGTGCATCTTTGTTTCATCATCCTTTTCATTGGGCTGATGTTTTTCACCGCCCCATTTTAACTCTGCAGCAGTGTGAGACCGGAACCAAAATACAATGTTTTTTGTAGTGATTCGTACAACGGCCATCCCACAAAAAGAACCACCAAGAGTATGAACTCCGGGATAACCAGCTTCATACAAACTATCAGTGCTTAGTCCTGTAGAATTTGGATGATGAATGGATAGCCACAAAGCGATATCTCTAACTTGGTCATCCGTTGGGGTGACTCCAAGTTTCCATAACTTATTGTTGTACAAAAGTGCAGCGCCATCACACTTGACGAGATCCATGATGTTTGGACTTTGTGTCACTATTCCTAAAGGAACATCCCTCATCAACATATCACAGAGGAGAGTTTGAGTTTTGAGAATTTTCTTCTCGAGGAATTGGTTTTCCAACACTAGTTCTTTATTCACATGGATGGCAAATACTTGAGCTAGAAACTCACACGCGTAACGCATAGGAAATGGGACAAACCTTGGAGATGTGTGATGGCAGACAACTAAACCCCATAGCTTCTTCCTCTTTTGTTGGGGATTAGCAGGAGTAGCTCCGTTGTTTTCTCCATCCTCGTCATTAACAACGACAGCCATGACCAAGGACCCAATAGAGTTCATATTTTCCATATATTGAACATGACAACCATGTGGCGCCCTGAGAGTCGAACCACATAAAGTCAACTCAAATGGACGAATTTCATCCTGAATTACCCGCACACCTTTTGCACGACAATCACATATCAGACGGATCTTATTCTTCATAAACAAGAATCTGGCTGCTTGTGGAATATCAGTTGCAGGGTAATGCAATCCTAGGTATGGGTCGATGCCAGGCTTTGTAATCTCGGACACAATTTCTCCATGATCATCTTCATGAAATTTGTATGCCATTACTCTGTCATATCCGGTCAGGTCAAAGACCTCCTGAACCATGGTATTGACAAGTATACCGAGATTTCCACTAGGCAAAGATTGCAAGCGAGTAATCGCTTTGGCTGCAAGCTTGTAAGATTGCAGGGCACCTGAAACTGTCATTGGAACTTCATATAGCTTCACGGGTTCAAAGTCGATGACTAAGCTTCCTGTTACCCGGTGAATGATTGCATAGAAAGGCATTCCCAGATGCTTTGCAATGAACTAAGATCGGATTTAAAAGAGAAACATCAGGATACTCTAAAGCCTTCTGCAGAGCAGAAGCACTTGGTGCAGTAAATATAGTCCATACATCAGTTCCAATCCCAATTATTGGATGATTCCCTAGACTTGGTACGACATGACTAACCATTGTTAGCATTTCTGTGGCATTTTCACTATAGGCAATCACCTTAAAGGTATTTTCATCAAGGGCAAGCAAGCATCCAAATGGTTGAATAATCTTTCCTTTCTGTATCTGGATAAGATAAGATGAGGTGACCTTATCGGTCTTTGGAGGTTGTTTTTGTCCAATACAGCTAGTAGCACGAACAGAACTATAGTAATCAAAAATCACTACTGGAATGCTCAAAATTTGCATGAAGCTTTGCATCAACAATAGTCTGGGCCATAATTCTCGCTTTGTCGCTTGGGCGTCCAGAATTTCTGGAACGTGGACTTGGCGTTGATGAAGACATTTTGATGGAAATCTAATAAAAACAACTGTGACAAATCATTAGACTTGATCGGTCTACGTAAAAAATGAAAATTGATGAAAATAATCAAAAGCAGGTTAAGGAAGACAAAAGCCATTTTTTTTTTCTATTGCAAGACTATATCAATTATCATATACAGAAGTTGATGCAGCAAGAAAAGAGAAACGGTAGTCAAGCTTGCTTTTCTTAAGTGAAATGAATAACATATGAACATGTACAATCATATTATGGTAGAAGTTTGAGTACCTAGGCCATGTTCTTTACAACTCCATATTAGAAGTTTGAGTTCACTTTGACTAAGCAACGTAATTAAATTCAACAAACAACTAAAATAAGAATTTTGTGATCCCTTCTCTATAATGACTATGCCGACTAATTTGGTATGCACAACAAGACCTGTTCAAGAGGAGACTTGACGGCATATAAGTTCGATGAGTTTTCATCCTAAAACCAATTTGAAATAGCAAGAGTAGTCCTTCAAGGTTATATGTTAGTCAATCTCTCTCTAATTCTTCGATGTAAGATCACATATGGGTTATTTTTCCAACACACCCTGTGAGCCCATTTTTTGAGTTGCGCGGGAACATTATTGTTTTCGAACCCACACAATTTTTATGGAAGTCTGAGATTTTTTGTTTGTTTCCAATTTTTGAAGATTGTTGGCTTTAATACCATATTAAGTTTATCATTTGGTTTGTATACAACAAAACCCGCATAAATGATGAGTTGGTTACACTACACACAAGTCTATGAGTTTCTTTCCTAAAACTATTCACTACTAAAAATAGTGCCAATTGTGACATTTAAGATATCAAATTATGTTATTTATTAAATGTCATCAAATTATTTAGTGACACTTGTAGAAAGTGTCTAAAATCAAGATTGAAATATTAGGATAGTACTTTAAGAATGGTGACATTTTAATGAAGTGTTAAAAACATTGCGTCACAATTGAACATTTTTTTAATAGTAATTGATAATAGGAAGAGTAGCTCGTAGATCTTATAGGTTAGTCAACCTCTCAATAATTTTTCGATGTAGGATCACATGTTGATTATTTTTCCAACACACCGCTTCACATGTGAGTCTATTTTTTTAATTGGGCAGAAATGTCATTCTTTTTGAACCCACGTGTTGTTTTCATAGAAGACTCAAATTTTTTTATTTCCTATTGATCGAAAATTGTCGGTTCTTGTACCAATCTTAAATTCAACATTGGACTTGTACACGACAAGATACGTAGAAAAGGAGAGTGAATTGCACACAAACACCATGAGTTTCCATCTTAAAACCATGTTAACAGGAGGAGAAGCCTATCAAGCTTATATGTTAGTCAACCTCTCTAATTTTATTTTTCTTTTGTTAATCTTTTAGTAATTTTATTTTATTTTATAAGTTTACCTATTAACTTTTTGAGGAATAATATTTTTGGGTAATAATTGTTTATGATTAATCAATAGATAAGATTGTTGTAAAAAAATCGCAAAAGAGATAGATTATTCATGATAATTTTTTAAAAAAAAAAAAGCGTTTTTGTGCTTACACGTGCACTAATAGTTTGGTTTTGAATAGTGATGCATTTCAACTGTGTGCAATATTGGTTTTTGGCTTTTGTATGCATTTTTCTCAACTATTAGCAAAAAAAAAGGCAATGCTACTACC
>CM025917.1:23217627-23308040 GCA_000753965.2 Amaranthus hypochondriacus
TTTTGTCGTTCGGCTTTGTTTCTAAGTTCAAGAAACGAAATTTGGTTTCAATCTATGTAATTTTTTCTCATTTAGAACAATTTAATGTAATGTATCCTTAGTTATGAATTTTAATTAGTCTTTAATTATGTAATTCAAAATGTTGTGTTCTTGCTTTAAAATTTCTGTTTAGGAGGGTGTAAATTGGTGAAATTTTGGGTCCATTTACAATTTTTCAGATTTTTGGGGAAAAATCAGATCTTGGAAGGAATAATTAATCTAATGATGTACAATTAACAACATACTTAAACTCCACTCTCTCCTTATCAAATGGTCCCTTAACTCTCATAGAATTGGTGAAAAGTCAAATGGAACTAATGAGGTGAATAGGAGGGAGTAAAAACCTACGCCTACCCAGCCGACCCACACTCCCACTCCCCTCCCCTTTTTCATTCTCTCTTATCAATTATCCCTATTCTTAGTATTCTCTCTTATCTCCCATTCTCTCACTAAACAAAACCCTAAGCCCAGCCATGAACTGAGTCGTCCCCTAACCTGTTCATTCTCTATTATTCTTCTTCAATCTTCCCCTTTGTGTTCCAACTGTCCAAGTAAGTATTCTTCCCCTTTTGTTTTTCGTTTTTTTATTTGTGTTTATTTAGGGTTTGACGGTTTGTTTTTATGTTTGATATTTTTTTTTTGTGTTTAATCTTTGTTATTTATGTTTGTTTAGGTGTTCGTTTAGGGTTTTTTTTGTGTTCGATTTAGGGTTCAATTTAGGGTTTTTTAAGTCTTTGATTTTGTTTTAATGAATTTGTGTTCGATTTTGTCTTAATGAATCTATGTTCGATTTAGGGTTTTTTATGTGTTCGATTTAGGGATCGACTTAGGGTTTTTTTGTGTTCGATTCTGTCTTTGTTTTAATGAATCAATGTTTTTCTTTTTACGGTTTGTTTTTTCTGTGTTTGTTTTAATGTATCTATGTTTTTAAGTGTTTATGTGTTTTTTCCTGTTTAGTGTTCTATTTAGGGTTAGATTTAGGGTTTTTAAGTGTTTTTTCAATCTTTGTTTTTTCTGTGTTGTTAGACGATTTGTTTAATCTTTGTTGTTTCTGTGTTTGATTTAATGAATCTATTGTTCTTCTTTTTCAAGATGTCAAACCTAGCCACTGATAATGCTAGACAAGAGACCTCAAAGACCCCTAAAGCAACCCTAGCAGTCTGACATTGTTAGAAAGCGGATGAAGGATTTGCTATTGACTTAATTATTGTAATTATAGTTAAATTGTTATTTTGAAAGACTTTGTAAGACATTATGTTTGTTATTATCAATCATGTATAATTTTCTATTGTCATAAATATTGTAATTGTAGTTAAATTGCTATTCAGCCCAAAATAAAATTCGGTCTAAACAATTCGGTTTGTGCCGTTTGGATTCGGTCTGTAAATAAAAAATGTGGTTTGGTGCGGTTCGGTCTAAGAATTGATTTGGTTTAGTGTTGGTCTGAAAATATGGAGACCGAATAAAAATACGGTTTGATTTGGTTTTGATGAAAGTCCAAAACCGTTACCGAACTTTCAACCCTACTAGGGTTTTTTTTTTTAGACTCTAAAGTTTCTAATTTTACCGTCTACATTCAATATATTAACCCACAAACCAGTCAAGCAGTCGACTACCAGAGTTCAAACAAGTAGCCGATTCCACTGTCTTTATTCAATATTGTTGGCCCAATTGAGTTTTGATGATGACTTAACATTTATAAACAAACAAAGCTTTAGAGATTGTTTTGTAGGTTGTATATCCGATTTGTCAAAATCGTAGATGGTACCTAAGAGGCTTGTTGGAAGAATGTTGCGTGTCAAAGTCAAGGTCAAGTCAAAAGAGTCAATCTTGAAGGTCAAATAAAAAGTCGAACAAATTGTCCAAGTTCCAAGATTGATAAACTGAAATAAGATCAGATGGAGACAGTGCAGAGTTCCTAGCGAAGCAATCTGAGAATAGAGTCAACTAAAATAGAAATGAAAATTTCTTTTATCTAGTTGCTTTGTACGGATAAAACTAGAGGTTGCATGGGTATATTAATTGGCAAAATTAATTTACTAATTTAAGAGTTAAAAATAATCTTCCCTAATTGATCTCCAGGAAAATAGAAACTTACGATTTTTAGCTTAATTAAACCGTGGGACTTGGAGTAACTCCCAAGTCTCCTATCCACTTTCCCATATCGTAAGATAATGGGATTATGGTTTGGTACATGGTCCTATCTCATATAAAAGAGATGTTGTAACCGGCCATATGTGCAAGAGTACCCAAATCAAGAAAATCAAGAGAGATCATTCAAGAAAAGGAAAATATTCATTTGCTTAAATTGCCAATTAATTCTCAATTATTTTCCTTTTGCAATCTTTAGTCTTTATCCAATTTTAGAGAATTATTTTGGTAAAGGGTTTTTGAGAGTTTGTAAAATTAGACTTGGGAAGTCTAAGGGGGATCGTGAGAAAGAGAAGAGAAAGAGAAAGAGAAGAAGAAGACAAGTGGCCTAGAATAGAAGAGAAGAAATTGTTTTATGTAATTGAGTTAATTGCCTAAAACGTAATAAGAGAAGATTAAAATCCGGAGTGGTCGTGGTTTTCTTTCTATTAGGCCTAGAAAGTCTCCACGTAAAAGTTCTTGTCTCCTTTTACTTTCTTGCATTTTGTTTAAGTATTTTGTTTGATTTTAATTTCCGCCAAAATGGGGCACAAATACTTGCAAAAAGCAATATAACAATTCACACCCCCCCCCCCCCCCCTTGTTGCGTTCATAATCTCTAAGTGTTTCTACAATTGGTATCAGAGCTATGTTCCTCATTTGATCAGGAAACCCTGAGAGCTGTATCTTGGTATTTTAGAGATGTTGAAAATGAATGAACGTATGGAAGAAGGTTACTCTACTAAAAGACCGCCCATGTTCGATGGAAAATTCTACATATATTGGAAGAATAGGATGGAAATCTTCATCAAGGCAAAAAATTATCAAGTTTGGAGAGTCATCGAAGTTGGAGATTTCGAGGTAACCACCACCAACTCCAATAACGAGACTGTTCCCAAACCGATAACTGAATATGAGAAAGAAGATTTTCAGAAAATTGAGATGAATGTTCTTGCCATCAAATTACTTCACTATGGGCTTGGACCGAATGAACACAATCGTATTATGGGTTGCAAAACAACCAAGCAGATTTGGGATCTGCTAGAAGTTACCCATGAAGGAACTAGTAAAGTGAAGCGTTCCAAGATTGACTTGCTAATGTCAAAATATGAAAGATTTATTATGGAACCTAAAGAAAGTATTCAAGAAATGTTCACTAGTTTCACCAACATAACAAACGAACTTGTCTCACTTGGAAGGCTTATTCCCTCAGATGAATAAGTTAGGAAAATCCTCAGGAGTCTACCTCAAGATGACCGTTGGAGAGCTAAAGTCACAGCCATACAGGAATCCAAGGATTTCACAAAGTTCAATATGAAAGAGTTGGCTGGTTCCCTTATGACCCATGAATTACATCTGGGAACAGCTGACAGTTCCAGAAACATAGGCTTGGCACTGGCAGCGAATGAACAAGAAGAGTCAGAATGTGAAGAGGAAGAGACTGCTATGTTGGTTCGAAAGTTCAAGAAGTTTTTCAGGAACAGTCGATACAACAATCAAAGAAACAACAAAGAAAGAGGAACGGCAAATTCCAAAACCAACTTCGAATGTCACAAGTGTGGAAGCACTGATCATTTCATCAAGGAGTGCCCTCAATGGAAGAACGAGAAGGGCAAGGGGAAGACAAGGGAAACAGGAAGACAACCCTTCAAAGGAAACTTCAACAAAACGGACTTCCGCAAAGCCATGATAGCTGCATGGGGAGACTCTGAAAGCGAAGCTGAAACTGAAGCTCCAGTTGAAGAAGAAACAACGAATTTATGTCTCATGGCCATTCATGACGAAACATCAAATGCAAAAGAGGTATCGTCTTCTAGTTCATTTCCTAACCATTTATTTAGATTGGATAAACATGAATTGATTAAAATGATTTTGGAAACACAAAATAATCTGGAAAAACGAACTGCCACCTGTCTCCAAATAGAAAAAGACCTTAAGGCTAGTAATGATCTCGTATCCTACCTAAATTCTTTTAGGTCTGATGTGCAAACTCGATTCTTTGATTTACTTGATCAAAATGTGATGTTAAAGGAAACTATAGAAAAAGTAAAACAAGAAAACATCATGTTAAATATTGAATTAAGTCAATATAAATTGCTAGGCTTAGAAGAAAAAATAAAGATCGAATCTATTCAAGATATAAATGCAGACATTAAAAGGATGAAATTAGACCTAGAATTCACTAAAAATGAGAATGAAAAGATAAAGCTTGAATTAAATTCAAGAGAAAAGGGGAAAATCAAAGAGGTTCCCAAATGGATTCTTAAGGCCAAAACTAAAGGAACTGAAGGTCTAGGATACAATAAGTACAATAAAAAGAAGAAGGTCTAGGATACCCAAGTAGTAAGATTTGTTCCTTTTGTGGCAAAACCGGGCACCTGAAATTTCAATGCTTAAAAAGGGAACAGCATAACAAAACGAACCAAATATATGTCGATAGGATTTGGATTAAGAAATATGACTCATGTATAATCGACATGGAACCCAAGGATGGCTGGGTTCCACCCTCTAACAATTAGTTCGTTTTGCAGGTTCTAGTGAGGGGGAACAGCTCATGGTATCTCGACAGTGGCTGTTCCAAGCACATGACAGGTGATAGATCAAAATTTCTCTCACTAGAAGCCTATGATGGAGGAACTGTGACCTTTTGAGACAATATGAAAGGCGAAATCATTGCCAAAGGAAAAGTAGGAAGGTCAAGTTCCCATGCGATTGACAATGTATTTTTAGTCGAGAATTTAAAACATAATTTGTTAAGTATCTCTCAATTTTGCGACAAAGGTAACTCTGTAAACTTTACTTCTGAAAAGTGCATTATTTCTAGGAATGACACAGGAGACACCATTCTGGAAGGAATCAGAAAAGGGAACACTTATGTTGTGGACCTCCACACTGTTCCCAAAACCAGTCTAACATGTCTTAGTGTATTAGAAGATGACCCTCTTCTCTGGCATAAACGTTTAGGTCATGCTAGTTTTTCATTGCTTAATACTTTACGAACTAAAGACCTAGTAAGAGGATTACCGTCCCTTAAATTTCAAAAGGATGAAGTGTGTGATCCTTGTGCCAAAGGAAAACATGTAAGGTCGTCTTTTAAACCTAAAAATGTCGTGACCACCTCAAAGCCACTTGAATTAATTCATATGGATCTTTGTGGACCAATGAGAATCCAAAGTCGCAGTGGAAAGCGATATGTATTTTTATAGTTGATGATTACAGTAGATTTACATGGACATTATTTTTATCTAGCAAAGATGAGGCCTTTGATGAATTTGTTGCATTTGCCAATAAAATTCAAAAATCTAGTAACAATCAACTTGTCCACATAAGATCGGATCATGGTAAAGAATTTGAAAATTCAAGGTTTATGGATTATTGTAACGAGCATGGTTTAAGTCACAATTTTTCCGCACCAAGGACACCACAACAAAATGGTGTGGTGGAACGTAAAAATAGAACATTAGAGGAAATGGCTAGAACCATGTTAATAGCTAGTGGTCTCCCTAGAAACTTTTGGGCTGAAGCTGTTAATACTGCATGCTATATTGTAAATCGTGTGTTAATTAGACCTATCACTTCTAAAACACCCTATGAACTGTTTAAAGGCATTAAACCTAATATTTCATATTTTCGTGTATTTGGATGTCGATGTTTTGTGCATGTAAATGGAAAAAGAAATATAGGTAAATTTGATGAAAGAAGTGATGAGGCAGTATTTCTTGGCTACTCATCCCACAGTAAAGCTTATAGAGTCTATAACAAGAGAACTATGTGTGTTGAAGAATCTGTTCACATTATTTTTGATGAAACTAATTTTATGACAAGTGAACAAGAAACAGGTGATTTTAAGATAGGTCTTGCTAACCTGGAAGATGATGAAAACATACATAAAGAGCAAGAACAAGAAGTAAATGAACAGAGGCAGGTTCAAAATGTTGAACCTAATCAAGAACAGGAACAGCAGGAAAATCAGGACCAGCCAGATGTTCCTGATCCAGCTGTTCCCAGAGCAGTACAAAATGAAAGAAATGAAGCTGAGCAAAATGAAAATCAAGTCAGTGAGCCTGCTTCCACATCAGTCTCCACAAGAGACTTTGTGCCTAAACCGTGGAAACATCAAAAGTCACATCCACTTGACTTGATCTTAAGTGACATAAGCAAAGGCATACAAACAAGATCCCAGATGAGAAGCTTTTGTGCACACTTTGCATTTCTCTCAACATTGGAACCCAAGAATCACGAAGAAGCATTACAAGATTCAGATTGGGTTGTTGCAATGCAAGATGAACTAAATGAATTTGAAAGAAATAAAGTGTGGCACTTGGAACCAAAACCCAAGAATAAAAAGATAATTGGGTTAAAATGGGTTTTAGAAACAAGCTGGATGAGCATGGAACCATAGTAAGAAACAAAGCAAGATTGGTAGTTAAAGGGTACAATCAACAGAAAGGTATTGACTATAAAGAAACATTTGCTCCCGTAGCAAGGTTAGAGGCTATTAGAATTCTAATTTCATTTGCTGCTTTTATGAATTTTAAGTTATATCAAATGGATGTGAAATGTGCTTTCTTAAATGGTTTTCTAGAAGAAGAAGTCTTTGTGGAACAGCCACCTGGCTTCGAAAATCCATCCTCTCTAGATCATGTCTATAAGCTTGATAAAGCTCTTTATGGGCTCAAACAAGCTCCTAGACAATGGTATGAGAGATTATCTAAATTTTTGATTGAAAATAAATTTATTAGAGGTAAAATCGATAAGACCTTATTCTTTAAGAATAGAGGTTCAGATATTTTAGTTGTTCAGATATATGTTGATTATATTATTTTTGAAGCCACTAATGAACAACTATGTAAAGAATTTGCAGACCTAATGAGTGATGAATTTGAAATGAGCATGATGGGAGAATTAAATTTCTTCCTTGGTTTGCAAATTAAACAAACGGCAAACGGTATCTATATCCATCAACAAAAATATATAAAAGAACTTCTAAAGAAATATGGTCTAGATAACGCTAAAACAAACCACACACCTATGGCTACTAATATTAGATTAGATGAAGATACAAATGGTACAAATGTCGACCAAACAATGTATAGAGGCATGATAGGATCTTTATTATATTTAACTACTAGTAGACCAGATATTTCGTTTAGTGTTGGCTTGTGTGCTAGATTTCAATCAAATCCCAAGGAATCACATCATACGGCAGTAAAGAGAATTCTAAGATATTTAAAGGGAACAGATGACTTGTCCCTATTCTATCCAAAAAGTGATGTCTATGACTTGAAAGGTTATAGTGATGCAGATTATGCAGGAGATCTCGTGAATAGAAAGAGTACTTCAGGAATGGTACAATTTCTTGGCTCATGTTTAGTATCTTGGTGTTCCAAGAAACAAAACACAGTTGCTTTATCCACCGCTGAAGCTGAATATGTGGCAGCAGCAGCTTGCTGTTCCCAAATGCTTTGGATCAAACAACAACTAAGAGATTTTGGTATTAAATTTGAATGTGTTCCTATTTATTGTGATAATACTAGTGCCATATGCATATCGAAAGATCCCGTGCATCATTCTAGAGTTAAGCATATACACATACGACATCATTTTCTTAAAGATAATGTTGAGCATAAAAACATCATTGTTAAACATGTCAGTACAAATGAGCAAGTTGCAGATATAATGACTAAATCAGTTCCAAGGGAACAATATGAAAAGATGAGGTTGGAGCTAGGTATGATCAAGCTTCACTAAGGTTTGATGCCAGGATTCCTCCTCAAAGCAACGTGAAAAATTGGAAGGGTTAGATCAACCACAACAATCATGATTGAGAAATCAATTATTGCGAGATTTAGGTATGCAACTATCTTAAGTATGTGCCATGAATGTTTTCTTGATTGCATGCTTAGCTGATTAGACCAAGTAGCATTTGTTCGTCTTATGTGATTATGTCCTCATATTAAAAACGAAAAAAAAAAAAACAAGGACATATGTTTTCTTTAATTCTATTTTCAAAATTTTCTTTATTTTTCTTTTTCCACAAATTCCAGTATTTTATTTCTTTTTATTTTTCGGTTGGTCAACTTAAAATTGGTAGAAGACGGATCATCGTAGTGTCTCGAAATATATTAACCGTTCTATTCAATGAATTTACCCGCGAACTTTTCGTTACACACTACGTTCACACGCAAGAAACTGAATCAAGAAGTAGTACAAACCCTTCACATAACCGTCCCTTCACTCATTTAAAACCCACTCTCTCACGTCCCATCCATCACTCACACAACCCATCACTCCCTAAAAGCAAGTACTACTCCTCATTATCCAAAACCGTCAACCCATTTCATCCTCTCTCTCTCTCTTTCAATCCTTCATCTTCATCCTTCTTTAAGCCATGAAAACTCCCAAATCTTCATCATCTAGCAAAAACACCAAAGGAAAAACCCCAAAATTTGTTCAACCAGAACCTTTGCAAATCATCCATCCCTCACCATCAAGCGACATTCCACAACCATCGTCACAAAAACTCAAATCCACAAAAACCATGCATGCCGGTTCGAAAAGAACCTTCTCTAACCCTAAGGGAAGCTCGTCATCCAGACCGGCAAAAAGGATCAAGTAGGTGGACCCAAACAGTGCCGAAGAGTTAGTCAAGGAGATGTCCGTGGGCTTTGGGCTGGACAAATATTGGTATGATTCGAATCCTTTCCCACAATTACATGCAATTCTAAGTAATCAAGGGTGGGAGGTATTAATGTGTAACTATTCTTGCAATTCCATTTACCCTCACCTTATGAGAGAATTTATTCAAAACTTTTCTATTGATAATGGGGTGTGCTCAAGCACCGTAAAGGATATTAAAATTGAGTTCAACAGTCTGATGCTAGGGGAATGGTTTGGGGTTCCCGCAGTTGGTTTTGACACATATTATGTGGGTTCAAAAATTGTCTTTTCTGGAATCAATGAGAAAACCGTTCTAAAATTTTTAGTTATAAATGATAAAAAACGTTTTAGCCACAATTCTTTATCTCCACTCCACAAACTTTTATACAATATTGCCAGGAGATTTATCTTGCCACGCAACTCTAAGCGTAGTGAGGTAAACCTTCGTGATGCAAACCTGATTTACTGTTTGGCTAATCACATAAAAATCAACTTTCCTTCTTTGATGATTTCCCATTTGGCTGATTGCATTGAAAAGAAAAACATGGTAGGTTATGGTGGTCTGTTAACTCATATTTTTAAGAAGTTTGGAGTACCTCTAGACGGCCTTGAACTCCCTATGAGTGCAAATAACAAAATTGGTGCAAAATGCCTCAACAACTTGCACCTTAAATTGAATGATAAGGGGATTTTAGAAGACGCCATAGAGGAGGTCGAGGAAGTTAGTTCTGATGATGACAAGGAGGGGGGAGACAAGGAAGAGGAAGAAAAAGTAAAATAGGGCGAAGAAAAGGAGATGAAAAGAGAAGAGGAGCAGGAAGCTGTTCCCTCTGCTAGTATTGATAAGGCAGAGGTGAATGAGGAAGAGGGGAGAGCTTGTACTGAGGGGGAAGCTTCTAAGGAAGAAGTAAGGGATGAACTTGAGGAAGAGGCTTCTAGTGATAGTTCAAATGAAGAGGAAATGACGAAACTTG
This sequence comes from Amaranthus hypochondriacus, assembly GCA_000753965.2. Taxonomy (NCBI): domain Eukaryota; kingdom Viridiplantae; phylum Streptophyta; class Magnoliopsida; order Caryophyllales; family Amaranthaceae; genus Amaranthus; species Amaranthus hypochondriacus. The sequence goes on from CM025917.1 coordinate 23,227,431, forward strand.
TTAATGAGGAGCCTGTGCTGACTCCTAGAAAGAGTCGCAGGCTAGCCTCAAAACGTCATGCTGGTTTGGATGACAACACTGCCTCTCAGCCCACAAATGAGCCTATCAATGTCTCTTCCTCACCTAAACCAGTCTCACCACCACCATCACCCATACCCTCTACTCCACCACCATTCACCACACACGCATCACCTCCGCACACCACCACTGGTTTTGATGCTAATCCCTCTGTTCCTACTGCTAATCTTGATCTTCTTCTTTCCAAATTTGACGATCTCCAGTCTCAACTCTATGCTTTCCAAGATGAAGTTCGAGTCTCACTTGCTTCCATTACTGACCAGCTGTCCCAGATGGAGACCCGTCTTGGAGCTAAACTGGATACAGTAGAAGTGCAGACTGAATTTATTGATGAGGAGACTGCCCAATGATTTCTTCTTCTGCTTCCTTGATCAGTTTATGTAATGTTTGTTTGTTGGCCTCACCGTCTGTTTCTCTTAACAATTAAACAATTTCTTTTTTTAGTACCAGCTGGGGTACGCTAATTTGTAATCTTATTTTGTTGAACAATTATGCTACTACTTACTTTTCATCTGCTTATTTTCTATGGTCTATGATGTTTTAGTATTGCATATCTTGAATATGTTTTGGTATTTGCTGGATTAGTGTGCTGCTTACTTTCTCAATTTATCTAATGCTTGCCTTAGTGCTGTGGCTTGATCGATCCCCTACTTTTTGATTGATGTCAAAAGGGGGAAGAAAGGCAACAAACTTAATTGAACTTGTGAATGTTTATGCTCTCACTAAGTCTTTGTTAAATACTAAAGCTAAATTATGTTTAGAATGTTCAATCTGAAATCTATCTGAAATCTGCTACACTTCAGTTTTTAATACGTATTAGTTCAAGTTATACTTGCATGTATGGTTAGATTTTTAAATCTGCTACACTTCAGTTTTAATACGTATTAGTTCAAGTTATAATTGCATGTATGCTTAGATTTTTAAATGTATGTTTCATTTTTGATTAGTTACTGTCTCTAATATCTTACCTATAATCATCTATGTTTAGAATAGCAAATTCTTAAAGCTACACATAAGTAGAGAATTGATACTTAATTCATTGTGTTTAGTATTTCTATTTTTTGTTAAGTCATGTTTAGTGACATGCCTTTGTTATGTTTTAAAGTATAATCCTAGAGTAAACTGTTTTGATGAACGCTTGGTAAATTATTTTGTAAAGAATTAATTTGCTAAATGTACTTAGACTTGCTTTAATCTCTAGCATGTTCTAGTTTATTTATTCTACTCTATTTTTAATTAAGTTCGTTTATAAAGTTTGCCATCATCAAAAAGGGGGAATTTGTTGGCCCAATTGAGTTTTGATGATGACTTAACATTTATAAACAAACAAAGCTTTAGAGATTGTTTTGTAGGTCGTATATCCGATTTGTCAAAATCGTAGATGGTACCTAAGAGGCTTGTTGGAAGAATGTTGCGTATCAAAGTCAAGGTCAAGTCAAAAGAGTCAATTTTGAAGGTCAAATAAAAAATCGAACAAATTGTCCAAGTTCCAAGATTGATAAACTGAAATAAGATCAGATGAAGACAGTGCAGAGTTCCTAGCGAAGCAATCTGAGAATAGAGTCAACTAAAATAGGAAAAAGTTTTTCTTTGATCTAGTTGCTTTGTACGGATAAAACTAGAGGTTGCATGGGTATATTAATTGGCAAAATTAATTTACTAATTTAAGAGTTAAAAATAATATTCCCTAATTGATCTCCACGAAAATAGCAACTTACTATTTTTAGCTTAATTAAACCGTGGGACTTGGAGTAACTCCCAAGTCTCCTATCCACTTTCCCACATCTTAAGATAATGGGATTATGGTTTGTTACATGGTCCTATCTCATATAAAAGAGATGTTGTAACCAGCCATATATGCGAGAGTGCCCAAATCAAGAAAATCAAGAGAGATCATTCAAGAAAAGGAAAATATTCATTTTCTTAAATTGCCAATTAATTCTCAATTATTTTCCTTGTACAATCTTTAGTCTTTATCCAATTTTAGAGAATTATTTTTGTAAAGGGTTTTTGAGAGTTTGTAAAATTAGACTTGGGAAGTCTAAGGGGGATCGTGAGCAAGAACGTGAGAAAGAGAAGAGAAAGAGAAAGAGAAGAAGAAGAGAAGTGGCCTAGAATAGAAGAGAAGAAATGTTTTATGTAATTGAGTTAATTGCCTAAAACGTAATAAGAGAAGATTAAAATCCGGAGTGGTCGTGGTTTTCTTTCTATTAGGCCTAGAAAGTCTCCATGTAAAAGTTCTTGTCTCCTTTTATTTGCTTGCATTTTGTTTAAGTATTTTGTTTGATTTTAATTTCCGCAAAAACAGGGCACAAATACTTGCAAAAAGTAATACAACAATTAACCCCCCCTCTTGTTGCATTCATAATCTCTAAGTGTTTCTACAAATATTCATCTAATTTGAGTATTTTGAGACTTTATATATATTTAGAGCATTTTAGACAATGTATTGTAGTTTAATTGTTACTAAAACTTAACTTTATAATATGATTTATATTTTTTATTTTTATATAAGTAATAAACCCACGGATCCCGCCCGCTTTAAAAATGGGTGGGTAGCGACAAAAAATATGCCCACGTTGGTTTTGAATATTTGAGCCCGCGGATAGAATTTTTAGGTGCTACCCGGTTCACTACCCGCCCAAATCCGCCCATGAACAGCGCTAGCTTATAGTTTTGACTTTCATCAAGGAGGGGATTGAAGACTCATTTCCTTTGTATGATGAAAACTCCAATCATGTAACTTAAACATATTAAAATATTTAATTAAATGGTCAAATAAATTGTATTAAGAGAATTTGTGTTATATTAAATGTTTATCTGTTTGAATTATTTGAATATATTGTTCACAGTTGTTTATCAAGTGTTAACCGTTTTTTATTAGATTATTTGTTTAGGTTTATTTCTTGTTAAGCGTGTATCCCTATTATTTAGGATCTAACTTGGAGTTAATCTTTATATAGATTCAAGTATTTGAATTTGAATTTGAATTTGAATTTGCTTTTCATATTACCTATACGCTAAGCTTTATTATTCTTGTTTTATTTATTTCCTTAAATCTAATATTTGTCATGAGAGCATGTACAATGGAGATCCTTTTATCTCCTCATACTTCCTCTTATGTCCTTATGTCATTGTTCATTAATCCTCTTAAAAAGAGGGCAATGCTTCATCCTCTTTGGAGAGAGGATGATTATTTGGATTTCCAAGGCAAAACTCACGGTGGTTAGTGGTTGTTTATTTTTTTTTCTTTTTTTTACCCAATTATATATTGACAAGTGGCATGCTATTATTGGCTTGTATTTTTAGTGTATGTTTTACCTAGAAAAATTACTAAATTTTAAACGTAGAAAAATTATTAAATTGGTATTATAAAAAAATTGGCAAATCAAATATATAATATATATATATATATATATATATATATATATATATATATATATATATATATATATATATATATATATATATATATATATATAATTCAGATTTTAATTTTCCTAGTTATCCAAACTCTCAAAATAAAATTTATATAATAAATTATAAAATATGAAAATATTAAAAAATTGTATGGTGGGGTATATATAAAAGTAGGAAAGAGAAAAAATAAGAGAATATAGGAGGATACTTGAATGTTTGAAAAAAATTAAAGAGCAAGATGATGAAAATAGTAAAATATGATGTGGATGAAAGAGATAATGATATGTCAAATGGAGAAAGAAGGAAAATTTTTTAGGAGGATTGAGCATTGTAGATGCTCTGAAGATATATGTTGTCATTAAAACTAATCTTTTAGAAATTTAGTTAGTAATTGGAATACAATGTAATTTAAATATGGAATATCAATATGAAAAATATGAATGTTAGATTTTACTTTGATAGAATCTTCAAAGGTTTGAAACGCTCTACAAGGTTATTAAACGGACCTAGAAAAATGTTGAGAACTTTGTTTCACAAACGGCTACAAAGGAGACCATATCAACTATAAATATTTCCTGTCAATATGACGAAGAACTCTCACCTGACTTGCCCTCAAGCCTCAAGTGCAAATGAAAATTCATCATTTTTTTTTCTCAAATGTTTAGTTTATTATTCGTAGTTGAAGAGAGTTGAATTTATTTATATAAGCCTCTTATTTAAACACTTTCTAAATTGTTGTCTCTCTTTTGTGAGAGTATGTGTTTATCTTTTATTAATATGGAAATTTGTTGGTCGTTCTTCAGGGGAAGAACTGGGGTGTGTTAAAAGATAGTTAGATCTTTAATAATGTTCTAGATTTCAAAGATTAATAAAAGAAGTTTGGATCGTACAGGTTGAGGCGGAGACAAGGATATTTGTAGTTGATCATGATAAAAATTCATTATTTTACTATTTATTACTATCTCCTATTCAGCTTAAATGTCTCATATTTTTTTGTCACTATTCACTTATCACTCTTAGTTTGTATTTTACTCTTAATCTATATGTTAAAATATAGTCATGTGGGATCTTGTTTGATTCGTCTCAATACAAGAATTATTAACATCAAATTTTTATAATTTTTAATTAACAATAATTTAAGATATTAAGGGTTAAAATATTGCCTCGCCAAATGTGAAAAAACAAAATGGGACATTTAAGCTGAATAGAAGGGAGTATTGTTTTCCATTCATTTGCAAAAAAAACAAAAATTCATAAAAATAAATAAAATATTGAATTAAACTGGCAAAAAGACATAATATGACTCATTCAAATACCTATACTTTGATTGATAAAACAGCTATTAGAAACCATCATAATACCCACCGGTACATGTAGAATATTTATTAGTGAACAGGGATGACAATGGATCCTGGATCTTAAATCTATGGATAAAGATTTGTTTTTGCGGATTTGGGTCATAAATTTTGGATCCGTCAATTCAAAGTTTGTTCTGCATTCATTTAAAATTGACAGATATGGATTCGAGTATCAAAAAAATACTTAAACTCGAACCCGTGAATCCTTCAGACCCTTTTCTATTAACATTATGCCCAATGTAACATGATAGCTCGTTTAAATCCTCCAATCAATAAAGTCGCTTCAGCTGGCTTGCTATAGAATCATACAAAATATCTCAGCTAATACAAAACTTTGGAAATTAACTTCAAGATTAATTGGTATTCATGTGCAAGAGAATAATATCCAAAGTTCTAATGGATATAGCTTGCGGGTTTTATATATTTTCCTCAAAATAATGTATTTAACTTTGTTATCTTACAAGATTGTGTCATTTGGGATGATAGATTGTGTAATTATAAATTTTAGGGAAATTTCACGGGTTAATCCTGAGGTTTTGGGTTTTCCACGTTGTAACCAAAACTTTTTAAAATGTTAGCAAACGTTAATTTCGAAGCTTTAAGGTTGTTGTATGCCTATTTATGCGACTCACCATTATAAATGCCATCAGTTTCAACCGTTTCCCCAAAAACATATAAATCCCAACTCTACAATCTTTCATTCAAATCATATTTTTTCCCCAAAATCCAAAAATAGTAGAATTAGAGTTTATGTTTTGGCAAGGGCGAATCCAGGAAGAAATCATCACCTGGGCCAATATATAATGATGGATTGAATACTCATAATATTAATTTCATTTAAAAAATAACAATTTCATTACATAATTCCAAAAACATAACCTAATAAATAAATAAAAAATCACCGATAAGATATATATGAATCATTGAAAATAAGTTCTCCTAACTTTCATTGAATTAAAGTCGTCTATAATTGAGTTGATTGTAAATTTTTCAGCAATTTTTTTTTTATATATAGTTAAATAATCAGACATTAACAAATTAATCATACAAACCTATAGTCTATAGCTTATTTGTTAAAATTTCACCTTCTTATTATGTAAATTAATTGAAAATGATGAATACCTTCTCTAATACATGTCCATATCTAATTAATTTAATATATAAAAGTAAAATTAATTCAATTTTAATAAACAATAATAAAGTCAACTTAGTATTGAAAAACAATTCAATAATAAGTACATGAAAAAAAATTAAAACCTTTTTTAAATCCCATCACACTTTCCAATACAAAATTCACACTTGTGACTTGACTATTATAATAAGTGGTACTACAATACATTTGCCAGTGCATTGAGTGCTCAGTGCAACAAACCTTTTCAAAAGAATTGAAGAAAGACAAATAAAACATAAAGAAAGCAAAGAAAATAAAGAATCAATAATATTACTCGACCAACGCACCACGGTTCCAGCAGCGACACTAACAGTCCAGATGGCGGCACCAGCAATAGGCGGCACACGGCTGATTGACGTTTTCCGGTGGCCGGCAGAGTTTGTTTTTGATATTTTTTTAGAGTCGTTTGTTTTGATTTTTAGGGTTTGTAAGACACGATTTTGGGTTTCAAAGATAATATTTATGTTTTTTTTTATTTTATATTAACTTGTGTACAAAAATATTTTATTTTTGATTTTTTTCATAACATGGGCCTTGGCCCATGGAGGCCCGGGTTTGAATTCGCCCCTGGGAATAAGGTTGAAACTGATGACATTTGAAATGGTGAATCGCATAAATAGGCATACACCAGCCATAAAGCTTCGAAATTAACGCTTACTAACGTTTTTATGTGCAAAAAGGTCACGGTGGAACAATTACGTAAACCTCAGGGTTACCACGTGGATTTTTAAAAAGTTTTGGTTACCACGTGGAAAACCTAAAGCCTCAGGGTTACCACGTGGAATTTTCCTAAATTTTATTATTATTAATCAATGAATATATCCTCATTGCAATCTTAATACGATGTAAAATTTAATTAAACATGTGAAAATAAGTTGGATCCATTTTAGATCGGATCCCATACTGGATCCACAATATCAATGGATCCAAATCTGGCTCCTAAAAATTTAGACCCTCGGATATAAATCCGGATCCATTTTAGATCGGATCCCATACTGGATCCACAATATCAAACTAAACCCACTTATTTCGGGTTAGATACAAGTCGAGTTAGCAGGTCGGGTTAACTTTTGCCAGCTCTAACTATGACTCAATAAAATACTTATTTCTACCGATAAAATACATACTATATATTAACCATTAATAAACATTAATAAAAATATTAACACCATTCATAAAGTATGCCTACATTTGCTTTTATAATGGATTTGAATTGATTTTAAGTTTTAACATTATCAAATTCAAGTATCAAATTTTCAATTTCATTTTGGTTTTCTAATTTGGAGAAATTGGAGTAAGTTGTTTTATGATAGGTGGAGAAACCATTTTTATTTTAAGCGTGTAACAACAATTTATTTTTTTTTAATTCTAAAATATGGTCATCATCATCATCATACCCAGTGTATACCGCTCATAGAAATCTATGATCAAGGTCTGGAGAGGGAAGAACGACGGTAACTTATACCCGACTCGCGAAAGATCTTCATGGGAGAGAAACCTGCAGCAGACAACAAAGAGCATATGCACAAATACAAAGATAAGAGCAAGTGTAACACCCCGATATTTTCCAGATATTTTCCCCGATATATCTTATAATTTACTAGTAATATTATTTTGTATATATATTTTTATTTATTATTGGGCTTGGTCATGAGATTTCAATCCTTTGTGGCAATTCGAATTACTTTGGGGCTCAAACTTTTTCCTTAACCCATTTTGAATTTTCAAAATTTACACAAAAATATAATAGGAGGGAAAAGCCAAGTGTAACACCCAAAATTTTCTTTGCAACACCCAAATCTTTCATCTCAAACTCAGCACACACAAGACCCTTCAACTTCTGAATATTTTATTTATCCTTTGAAGCTATTAGCATATCATCAACATACAGAACAAGATAAATGTAAGAACCATTCTTCAACTTGCTATGATATACACAACAATCATACGGACTCCTATTGTAGCCAATCTCTATCATGAAACTATCAAATCTCTAGTACCACTGCCTTGGAGACTGCTTCAGTCCATACAATGACTTGTTCAACTTACATACATAGTCTTCTTTTCCAGTAACTTGGAACCCATCTGGCTTAGTCATGTAGATTTCTTCCTCCAACTTCCCATGTAGGAAAGCAATCTTCACGTCTAGTTGTTCAAGCTCAAGCTTCTGATGCGCAACCATTACTAATAGCACTCTAATGGAAGTGTGTCTGACCACAGGTGAGAAAATCTCATTGTAGTGTACTCCCTCTCTGAAATGAAATCCATTTGCAACAACTCGTGCTTTATACTTAATACCCTCAGCAGGTGACATTCCTTCCTTCTTCTTGAAGACCCATTTGCAAGTACTAATCTTCCTCCCCGTAGGTTGTTGTACAAGATCCCAAGTCTTATTCTTTTGAAGTGACTCCATCTCGTCTCCCATTGCTGCAAGCCATTGGACAGACTTTGTACATGTAACTGCATCTCTATAGGTGGATGGCTCATAAAGATCTATCTCCTCAGCAACCTGAAGAGTATAGGCTACCATATTCTCGTACCCATACCTCTCTAGAGGCTTCCTAAAATTCGACCTTTTAGGTCGATCATAAGCCAAAGTTGTCTGAACTGGTGATGCTATCGAAGGATCTGGCTGCACAGTTTCTGAATGTGGTTGCTGAACTTTTTCTTCCTATTGTGATTCATCACTCTCATCTTGAGTGACTTGCAGCTCCACCTGATTCTTAGCACTACCATTTTCTGATACAACTACAGACTTCACAATAGGGTTAAACATAGAATTTTCGTCAAAAAACTACATTTCTACTAAGTATAACTCTGTTCTCAGATGAAGACCAGATTCTATACCCTTTAACCCCTACCCCATAGCCCACAAATACACCCCTCTTCACTCTTGGTTCTAATTTACCCTCATTTACATGATAATAAATAGTACAACCAAAAGCTCTTAAATCATAGTAATCTGCGGGCTTACCAGACCATACCTCATAAGGAGTTTTCAGATGAATACCAGTGTGAGGTCCGCGGTTTATTAAAAAACATGACGTGCTAACTGCTTCCGCCCAAAACCTTCAAGGGAACCCAGCATTAGAGAGCATGCAATGAGCTCTCTCGAGAAGTGTCTGATTCATGTGTTCTGCTACACCGTTCTGCTGCGGTGTATCTCTAACTGTACGATGCCGAGCAATGCCCTCATCCTTGCAAAACTCATTAAAATCAGCCCAACAAAACTCTAAACCATTATTAGTTCGCAACCTTTTGATCTTCTTCCCTGTTTGATTCTCCACTAATGTCTTCCACTGCTTGAAACATTTACAGGCCTCACTTTTAAGCTTCATCATAACAACCCAAGTCATTCTTGAGAAATCATTGATGAATGATACAAAGTATATGTAGCCTCTAATAGCTTCAACTCGAGAAGGACCCCAGCAATCAGAATGGATATAATCAAGAGTGCCTTTTGTTCTATGAACTGCTTTAGGAAACTTGGTGCGATGAAGTTTCCCAAACACACAATGCTCACAAAATTCAAGATCCTTGACCTTGTGGTCACACAGAAGATCTCCTTTTGACAGAACTTGCATCCCTCTATCACTCATATGACCAAGCCTAATATGCCACAATTTAGTCATATTATCCTTGTGAACCTCTAATGATGCAACAACAGCTAAACCAGACAACGTAGAGCCTTGCAATAAATACAAAGTACCACGTTTAACACCTTTCAGAACCACATTGGAACCTTTGCAGATTAAAATACTAAGTGATATCAAGAACCACATTGGAACCTTTGCAGACATGTAACCTTTGCAGACATGTAACCAGACAACCTTCACCCTTGAAATTGAAACCTCTGCTATCTAAAAGACTAAGTGATATCAGATTCTTAGTCATTGATGGAACATGCTTAACATCGTTCAATGTACAGAATTTACCATCGTGTGTCCGTATTTTAATTGAACCAATACCAACCGCCTTGCAGACAGCACTGTTGGCCATAGAAACATTACCTCCATCTATCTGCTCATAGGTTCTAAACCATTCTCTGCGTGGACATATATGATAAGACGCCCCTGAATCCATAACATACACATCAGGTTAACGTGTTTGTTCATCAGCGATCAGAACAAAATCATCTTCAGAATTGGAGTTTCCTTCTGCCAGGGCGACAGAACCAGATTTGCCTTGCTGCTTCTTTTTCTTAGGGCAGTCATTCTTCCAATGCCCCTTCTTGCATTTGCAGACCGAACAGACGTTGTTTCAAGAGCAACTTATTAGTAAAAGATTTCGTCATATATAGACTTTCGAGTTTCAACCACAGACCTGATATCGTTTCCTCCTCGGCAACCTCGATGATGATGTCGTCGGCGAGACACAGCATAATTGTCGAATGCGCCTTTTCCTCCAGAACAGCCATCTCAGCAGATTCGACATTAATTGTCTTCTTTGACATAACATCGGCGAGACACAGCATAAGTAAATGTACATAACGTCAATGTTAAAAACTAGTTGCACATAACATTCAAATCCAAAAACATCGCGCATTCAAAATATTTGTAGATGTCACCAACTTCGAGATGGAGTGCTAATAGGATCTCATCAGCCTTTGGTTCAGCATGAATTTCAACATGCTACAATATAAACAAAAACGATGAACCATGTTGGAATAAAGATTAATTTAATACACAATGACAAATACCCAATTAATTAATAAATTATTGGCTCTTGAATCATAGTTCAGCAGGTACAATAGATGTATTTACTTTGAAGTATGATAGTATAAGTCAATATCCTCAAAGGTTTTTAAAAATGAAATTCTCAAAAATGAAATTTGCATCCAAGGAAGACCCTATAAACACATTAGTATATAAATTAACACTATCGGAAGCTCGATAAGCAATGAGATGAGCTGGTCAACTCTAATTTTCAAAGTGTAAAGTAATTTTTGTATTTACATATTGCAAAGTAATTTTTGCCCATAAAACAACATCACACTCAATGACTAGCTTTGGTTTCCAAGTAACATTAGACTAATGGGTGCCAAGAGTGTTAGCAGCAGATTAGTGTGCTCCATGGCAACAACAACTATGGTTGTGACGAGTGTGTGCAGTACAACAGCAAGTCAGCTTTCAGATCTACATGGCAAGTAGAATGTGTGCATTATAAAATCAGAAGTACAACAACTCACTATAACTTGACTTAAACTTGTGTGATTCCCATTTCTTGTTTCCACTTGTACTCTACCACCTTTAGCTAAGTAGTGCCTCACGTGCTTTGATCTGATTAATAGAATTAATAGTAAACTAACATAGGTTAAGGACCCATTTGAGAAGATTTCACCTATATTTGGGATTATTCAAAATACACTCAAAAAAACTTGCCCAAACTTTTAAGTTTTCATCACAAACGAGCACAAAAAAATTTCCTTCAGTGAGGTATAAGTTCAATAGATGGAATTTTTTATAAAAGTATTAGTTAGACAATGGTCCACCTTTTTGAAGAAACATGCAGTTCAATTCTTTAAGATCTTTATACTAGTTGGAAAATAGTAATATATGTTTATGGAGTTCATATATATGAGATGAGATGAGATGCAGTGACAGGCTTGAAGTTCAGAATTTCGAACACAAGTGACATTATCAAAGTTGATGATTGAGATATACGAAGACCACCATCTTAGCACACCTTCACATTCAAAATGCCCACAAAGATGCAACGGTACGAGTGAATCAAACACCATTCTCATAATTAACTACACCGGAATCTCCATTAGTAAATCAATAATTTAAAAAAAAAAGTTGGAATTTTTGTTAGCATGAAAAAGAACATCAATTGCAGCATGTTACACTAACCTTAAGAATACCATTAATGGATGCTCTTAAAACGTCCCACAGATCTGCGATTTTTTGGTCAATTGATGAGTGGTGTTTTTATGGCTTTTCTCGGCCTGATCGAGCAAACAAAAATAAAAACAACCTAGAAGTACTTCCGAGCACATAATACACAAAATCAAAATAAAAAAGATATAATAAACAATACTAAGAAGCTAAAACCTAGATCTAGATAAGATTGCACAACGTCAAAATAAGTCAAATTAATAAAATCAAACTGAAATTATGCAAATTAGGATGTGATGAAACCCTAGATCCAAAATCGATTTTGTTATTCCACTGTTGGCTCGTTCGCTTCAGCGATTTTGCTATGGAAGAAAATTATGGAGAATAAAAAAAGAACTAGGATACAAGCAGCAGGCGGAAACGATACCTTCTATTTTCAATTGAAGCAAGCAATAAGAGTGTATTTCGGAAACAGCATCAAGGCGCAACAGCAGAAAGTGAAATGCGTCTATTTGTCTCATGGTTCGTTCCGGCAGAAGGCGTGCGGTAGAGGCTGAAGAAGGCTGCTGAAGTTGTGGGTTTGATCTTGCAGAGGGCGCACGAAAGAGGTGGCAACAGATGTCGTGAATAGTTGTGGGTTTAATCCGGCAAGAGCTCCGACAGAGACGCAGTCATGTTGTGGGCTTTGAGAAGGAAACAGGGTTTTCACAATTTGTTTGGGTAGGAATAGGTTTTTATCAACTTTGAGAGGGAGATAAAAGGTGTGGATTTTTAGATATAGGGATTAGGTCGTTGCAAAAAATTACTAGAATAAAGGTTTTTGCAACGACTTTGTTCTATCGATATAGTTAACTATTTTTTGCAATAAAATATGCCGTTACGAATTATTTATTTCGTTTTAACAACAAAATACTTTGTTGACAAAAATATGGGTTAAACCGGAAAAATATTTTAAGTGGTGGCAAGTTAATTTTTTGTATGACAACAAGTATTTAGCAACAACATTGGATTTTGCAAGAACTTGTATTTTTCGCAACGAAAAAAATATGGTCGTTGCTAAAACTTGTTGCTAAAAATGATTTTTTTCTTGTAGTGAATGGTGCCCACAAGCCTTGTTGCTTTAACAAAGCCCGCAACTTGATCTACCATAAACTAAAACTATTCCTCCCCGTGAATTTGTCAATTTTCACATTCATCGCAGACATCTTTCTTACCAGAAAATATATCCGGCTCTGATACCAGTTTTTTATAACTGATGCAAGAAAGAAAGCGTAAAGATTGACAAAAACATAAACACACAAAATTTACGTGGTTCGCCGACAATATGTCGGACTACGTCCACAGGCAGGGGAGAGAAGAAATTTTACTACTAGAGGAAACCCATAATACAAATATTGGCTAGGTTACAGAAAATAGGAGTTTTATAAATTACTACTAAATAAAAAACCTTAGCTAAACAGATTTTTGGATGATTCAAAACTAATGCCCAAGACTCCTTTTATAAGGAGAAGAATAACAAGCCTTTGTTATTCTTCCGATGTGGGATCATGAAAAACTTCAATCTTCCGATGTGGGATCATGGAAAAACTTCAATCTTCTAATGTAGGATTAAAGGCATAACCTTACAGTGTGATTGCGAATGTGAGAGCCAAATGGGAAAAACTGCCTACTTGCTAAGGTGGAATCTTTGATTGATTTTGAGTTTTACTTTTGGTGATTTTTAGGATTTGTTTGGATGGAGGGAAATAGGGGGAAAATAAAAGAAAGGATTTAGATGGTTAAAAATCCCCTTGTTTGGATAGCAAAAAGGGAGGGAGAGGATTTGGAGGGAAGGGATTTGGAGGGATTAGCTCCCTTCATTTTATTAACATCTAACTCTCTCAATAAGAGGAAAGATTTGGAAGAAAAATGCAATTTCTTTCTTTCTCCTTCCTTTCCTTCCTATACAAACAATGTAGTCTTTCCCTCTCTTTCCCTCCCCTTCCTTTCCTTCTCCTTCCCTTCCTTTCTTTTCGCTCCTAATTTGCTATCCAAACATAGTGTTAGGGTAAGAGTGAGAAAAGACATGAAAAATTTAGACTTATTAGTTGGGATAGTTAAAATCAAAATGAAAGGAGAAGAAGAAATGTGGACAACAATTGAAATAGATTTATTGGTTTTATGTACGTTCCAGTTGAACCTAATCTTTTGGATAGAAAGTGGCAGACTTTTATTGTGGATAGAGGCAATTTTAATTACTTTAAAACTTTAATCCTATGCACTTTTTAAGACTCTAATTCTTTATAAGACCTTTTGAATAGTAGGAAATTTTGTCTCGGCATGTCGGCGAGGTTTTCTCTCGTGGTGGGCAAGAGATTGTAAGGACGCTAAAAGAGATGGGAGAGTGATTGTCACTATAATAGGAGATAATTATATTGGAATTTCTATGGGCATTTATGGTATTGAGGTATAGTGTTGTGCGACAGCGGAAGCAAAGATCGTAAAACAATAATAAAACAATAACGATTCAAAGCAAACAATAAGAAAAGACACAAGAAATTTAACGTGGTTCACTATCAATGTGATAGCTACGTCCACCGGTACCCGAGATCGAACAATTTCACTATGAACCACAAAGATTTACAAAGATGAACCAAATTTTGTGATCACTCACTCTTTCTCTCTTGCACTTGATCTCTACGTCCCCCCTTGCTCTAATTAAGGGAGTATATATATATATCCCAAATAAAAGAAACTTGGGGCTTAAGAAAAGCACAAAACCGCCCACTACCAAATATAGCTTAGGAAAACTTCCAGAACTGCCCACTAGCAAAAATAGAAAACTGAATTTAACTATTTAAGGCTAAGTAAATGCAGGAATTGTTTTAATGCAACTGACGCACAAGATTAGCGAGCCACGACTTCCTTGGTCACTAGTTCGAGACACACTAACAACAATCTCCACCTTGACGAGAACTCATATTCAGCAAACGATCCTATCAACACATAGTGAACATATCTCAAGCCAAAACCCGATGTAGGACTCATGCATTAGTCATACAATCCGATAAATCTTCAACCCAGACTCATCCCGACAAATCTTCAACCAAGACTCATCACATACTCGTCACCAAGTAGAACAACTCATAATGCTCCACCTGCATCACAAGCCCCGGGCAAGCTCCACCTTGAGGTCAACATACCTACAACAGGAACTCCCCAACACCGCCCTTAAAGGCCTACTACATCACATAGTAATCAATATTTAGCAAGTCTAAGCAATGTTTAAACTTACTAAATGGAACAGACTTTGTAAAGAAATCAGCTGGGTTATCAGTAGTCCCAAATCTTCTTTACCTTCACCCTCTTGTCAGTACGCAAGAAATGATACCTGACGTCAATGTGCTTGGTCCGGTCATGGTGCACTTGATCTTTAGCTAAGCAAATGGCACTTAGACTATCACAATACACCGTAGCAAAATCCTGTGCAATAACCAGTTCACCCACAAGGCCTTTGAGCCAAATAGACTCCTTAGGTGCAGAAGTTAAAGCCATATACTCAGCTTCAGTAGTAGACAACGTAATCGAAGACTGCAATGTAGACTTCCAACTAACCACAGAACCACCCAAAAGTAAACACATAACCGATCACCGACCTCCTGGTATCCACATCAGCTGCATAATCAGAATCACTATACCCAGTCATCAAACACTCTTTATCATTCCCATACACAAGACCAATATCAGTTGTCCCTCTTAGATAGCGAAAAATCCTCTTCACCCCCTGCTAGTGCTCTCTCCCAGGTCGAGCCATAAACCTACTCACAACACTAACAGCGTGCGCAATATCCGGCCTAGTATAGACCATAGCATACATCAAACAACCAACTGCGTTGGCATAAGGGACCCTAGACATATATGCCAGCTCCTCCTCAGATTGAGGTGACATAGACAAAGACAATTTGCAGCTCACAGACGTTGGTGTACTTATAGGCTTCGATTTCTCCATCCCAAAACGAGACAAAATCTTTTCAATGTAACTTTTCAGAGTCAAGAAAAGCTTACCCCTAGCCCGATCCCTATAGATCTCCATACCGAAAATCTTCGTAGCTGGACCCAAATCTTTCATGTCAAATTCAGAGCTAAGCAACTCTTTAAGTCTAGCAACATCAGTTTTATTCTTTGTGGCAACAAGCATGTCATCAACATATAACAACAAATAAATCATGGAACCATCATCCAGCTTACTATGATACACACAACAATCATATGAATTCCTATCAAAACCATGCGAAACTATAAAAGAATCAAACCTCTTGTACCACTGGCGAGGGGATTGCTTAAGTCCATACAATGACTTTAGCAATCTACATGCATAGTGCTCTTTCCCTGGAATCTCGAATCCCTCGGGCTGCTTCATCAGAATCTCTTCCTCTAAATCACCATGAAGGAAAGCCGTCTTAACATCCAGCTGCTCCAGCTCAAGGTCATAATGTGCTACAATTGACAATAGCATACGAATAGAAGTATGTCGAACCACCGGTGAGAATATCTCCACAAAATCAACCCCTTCTACCTGACTGAACCCCTTAGCAACTAGCCTTGCCTTAAAGCGAACTTTCTCAGACTCAGATAACCCTTCTTTCTTCTTAAAGATCCTTTTGCACCCCACAAGTTTTCTCCCCTCAGGTACATTCACAAGTTCCCACACTCTGTTTTTGTAAAGAGATTGCATCTCTTCACCCATTGCAGCAAGCCATTGCGCCGACTCACTACAACTAATTGCTTGTTTATACGTAGCAGGTTCAAAAGACTCTACATCATCAGCTACACTCAATGCATAACCTGTCAAACTATCAACACAGCAATTCCTACCTTCCATCTCTTCAATCAACCTAACAGGCTTCTTGATAACACGTTTAGGCCGCTCAAGAATGGTGTCAGATTGACTAGATGACCCCCGATCAGACTGCTCCACCTCCACCCCAGAGTTAGGTGAAGATGGAACAACCTCAGGCTCAGGAGTACTCGGCACTGGAACCTCAGCATCATCATCAATAAACTGTACTCGAGGTAAATCAACAATGGATGACTGATGTACCTCAAGTACCCCATCTGTCTGTAGCACGTTCTCCTCTTCCTTCCCCAAATCAGAAGACTCCGAGCTCTTCTTGGAATACATGGTGCTTTCATCGAAAGTAACATCCCTACTAAGAATGACCCGACCCTCTGAAGGTGAATAGATCCTAAACCCCTTCACACCATCACCATACCCAACAAAACACCCCATCTATGCCCGTGGATCCAGCTTACCCTCACTGAAATGATAATAAGCAACACAACCAAAAATCTTCAAATTCGAGAAACTAGGCAACTTACCACTCCAGATTTCAAACGGGATTTTGAAGTCAATTCCCGAATGAGGACCCCTATTGATGATATAACAAGTTGTCATCACAGCTTCACTCCAATACCTTCTCCCCAACCCTGCATTAGAGAGCATGCATCGAACTCTCTCAAGCAGTGTCTGATTAACCCGCTCTGCAACACCGTTCTTCTGTGGTGTCATCCTGTCGGTATGATGCCGACCAATACCCTCATCTGCACAGAACTGATTAAACTCCTCTTTGCAAAACTCTAGCCCATTGTCTGTTCGTAGCTTCTTGATCTTCCTACCCTGTCGATTTTCCACCAAAGCTTTCCATTGCTTAAAAGCTTTGAAGGCCTCATCCTTTGACTTAAGCAACCTAAGCCAAGTGTATCGGGACTTATCATCAACAAATGAAACAAAATAGCGGAAACCTCCCATACCTTCTACCCTAGATGGACCCCAGCAATCTGAATGGACATAATCGAGCACATCATCAGTAATGTGAGCACCTTTGCTGAACTTAGACTTGTGTTTCTTCCCAAACACACAATGCTCACAAAATTCAAGGTTGGCAACCTTGATCCCGGATAGTAGACCCCTCTTAGACAATAGTTGTATCCCCTTCTCCCCCATATGACCAAGCCTCATGTGCCAAATCTTGGTCATCTCCTGGTGAGACACCGTTGCGCAAACCGTAGAACTAGACAGTGTAACACCCTCAAAGACATAGAGGGTGTTCCTCTAGGTACCCTTAAGCACCAGCTCAGAACCTCGATAAATAGACAACTTCCCATCCGAAAACACCCCATTGTACCCCAAATCATCCAAGGTACCTAATGAAATCAGATTTTTCCCCAAAGCAGGAACATGCCGCACATTAGTCAAAGTCAACGTTCGCCCATCACTAGTCTTCAATCTCATGGACCCTATACCCGTAATCTTACAAGGTGCATTGTTACCTACAATAACCATACCCCCATTGCAAGACTCATATGTATCAAACCAGTCTCGACATGGACTCATATGGAACGAACACCCCGAATCTAGAACCCAACCATCCGAAAGATCCCCAGACTTAGCTGAACTCACTAGTGCCAAGTCTTCCTCCGAATTATAGTTCTCTTTCGATTTTTCCTCAACTACTGCAGCCTGGGACTTGGCTTTCCTCACTGGACAATTAGCCCTAAAGTGACCCGGTTCTTTACAATAATAACAGGTCTTTGCCGCAGTCTTACTAGATCCATCATTGTCGTTTCCAGCACCCGACCCAGTATTGTTGCCCTTGTTAAACCCCTTTTTCTTTTTAGATTTCCCGGACTTAACAACCAACCCACTGCCACTTTCCCCGCTATCACCTATAGCTTTCTGACGAAGTTCCCTAATATGAAGTGCTGCCTTCACTTATTCTAAGGTCAATGAGTCCTTACCAACAACAAAAGACTCAACAAAATTCGCAAAGCTAGACGGTAGAGACACAAGTAAAATCAACGCAGCATCCTCATCATCTATCTTAACATCTAAATTACGTAAATCCAACAAAATAGAGTTAAGTTTTTCCAGATGTTCCCGTAAGGGTGTACCTGACTGCATTCGAAGGCTGAACAACCGTTGCTTCAGTAATAACTTGTTGGTCAGCGACTTAGTCATATACAACGACTCCAATTTCAACCACAATTCCGCCGTCGTAGCCTGATCAGCGACCTCCGTGATGATATGATCATCTAAACTTAGCAAAATGGTAGAATGAGCCTTTTCCTCCATTACTGCTA
This sequence comes from Amaranthus hypochondriacus, assembly GCA_000753965.2. Classification (NCBI taxonomy): domain Eukaryota; kingdom Viridiplantae; phylum Streptophyta; class Magnoliopsida; order Caryophyllales; family Amaranthaceae; genus Amaranthus; species Amaranthus hypochondriacus. The sequence continues at coordinate 23,246,414 of CM025917.1, forward strand.
ATTGCCCGTCAGTTAGTCCGTCTTCCGACCCCGCAGTAGTACTCTTTGGAGCCAACGGACGCCAGATTTGCTGCTGTTTCAACAGAGCCTTCATCTTAATTTGCCATAGCCCGAAACTATTTTTCCCGGTAAATTTCTCTATTCTTATTGTGGAATCTCCGGCCATTGTTTCACACAAAAAACTCTCCAAGGATTAAACCTGAGCTCTTGATGCCAATTGTTGTGCGACAGCGGAAGCAAAGATCATAAAACAATAATAAAACAATAAAGATTCAAAGCAAACAATAAGAAAAGACACAAGAAATTTAACGTAGTTCACTATCAATGTGATAGCTACGTCCACCAGCACCGAGATCGAACAATTTCACTATAAACCGCAAAGATTTACAAAGATGAACCAAATTTTGTGATCACTCACTTTTTCTCTCTTGCACTTGATCTCTACGTCCCCCTTGCTCTAATTAAGGGAGTATATATATATATATATCCCAAATAAAAGAAACTTGGGGCTTAAGAAAAGCACAAAACCGCCCACTATCAAATATAGCTTAGGAAAACTTCCAGAACCGCCCACTAGCAAAAATAGAAAACTGAATTTAACTATTTAAGGCTAAGTAAATGCAGTAATTGTTTTAATGCAACTGACGCACAAGATTAGCGAGCGACAACTTCCTTGGTCACTAGTTCGAGACACACTAACAACATATAGTAATATTTTAGCCATTCTAATTAATATTTTTATTGTCTAAAACGATGCACAATGGATTCAGGTGGCAAAGCTGTAGATAATAATTTTAACACCATAGTTTGTGTTGGTGCTGAGGGTGGTACGATTTACAACAATGATACCAGACCCGGTTAAGCATCAATGAGATCTCTTTTGATCGATTATCAGTGTCTTATGATCTATAATGTATGTTCAGGTAAATGATATCATCAAATATCAATATTCTTTACTACTGCATCAGCTATTCCAGAATGTATGTATATGTGCGGTTCTTGTGGGTTAATTTGGTCACTAATGACCCACCTGCAACTGCTTTAGGTTTCAATACAGCTCATATTGAGGTCATGCAAAAGCAACGGTGCTCTCATCAATTCCTGCCTTCTCTTTCGATACTATGTATTATATAATGCTTCTATGTTTGATTGCCTTCACCAGAAGCTCTTATCTATGAATGTGAAGTTGTGTGTTAACTTCTCATGATCATAAGAACAACATATAACAACAAAACCTTAATTCAAACAAAGATTACACTTTATTCATGTCATTCACTCTAATGCTAAACCTCATGTCTTTTCTTCATTTTATTCAAGTCAAATTTTGTGTAAAATCTGACGAATGAAATGAACAAATCAACAGATTGATTTTCAATTACTATTTTCAACCATAGACGGATTTTAAATTTATAAATAATATATTTTATTTAAAAATTAAAACCAATTTTGAAACACACACGCTGTGACAACTAGGGGTGAAAGTTTGATTTTTGGTTTCGATTCGATACAAATGCGAATCAAATCGATTAAAATTCAGTTTTGATATTTTCAGTCCTACTCCAAATCATAATATTTGTAATCCAAATAGAATCAAACCGAATTTTAAAATACCAATCCAAATTGAATCGAATAGACCAAATTGCACCGATTTGTAGCCAAGTAGGCATATAAAAACCTATAGAAAATAGCATAGACTCCTACATTAAATTTGCATGTATTGTTTCAAACTTATTCTTTCTAAAGCTCTCAAATGAATATTAATATTTTAGAGTTTTTAATTTGAACAAGAAAAAAACTTTTAACAAAAATCTAAAAATAACGGCAAAAATTCAAACAAATCAAATAAAAGATATAACATGCCTTTAACATTTCGGTTTTTTCGGTTTTGTTGAACCCTAGACCGAGTCCAAACCGAACACCGAATTATAATTAAAATTCAATCTAAATCAAACCAAATTTAAAATATAGTCAAACCAAATTACTTATTCGATTTGGTTTGGTTTGGTGTTCGGTTATTTACCAATGATAAAAACCTTATAGAAATTGAAACTCATATTTACATAGTCCAAAGAAACAGGAGTAAATTCATGTTTTGAGAGACAAAATCGAGAACGAATAGAAGATGACGAATATTGTTGTCAATCAAGCTCATGGAACTTTGTCGGCTTAGGGTAACGAGGAGCTTGTGCCCGAGAGCTTGATGATGTGTAGAACAACTTCAGCCATCCTCCAGTCTCAGAAAAGCATTCCGAGCGTGGTAACTCCAGAAACATTCTTTCTAGCTGGAAAAACTCTCTCTCAATTAGAACATAATGATGTTTCCTGCGTAAACAGCTCACTTCTGCTTCTTCCCTCCAGCCAAAATCCGTTGAATCTGAAGCCCTCGACTGAAGGCCTGATTGAACAGCAGCCTCGTCTGGAACTCAGAAATAAATGGGAACCAAGCCAACATTGCCACCGGGCAGAAAATCAAAATCCCTGTGAAGTAGTCGTACCCTCTCGCCAAGGCTTTGACTGAGCTCCACATTCCCAAGGCTTTCACTACTGGCCTACAGGCTATTGCAATCTGTCCATATATAATTTTTTTTTTATGTATGAGAAGCCATGGAAATGTATACTCAACAAACATTAATTAACAGAATAACCCATATTCATTTTTCATGCCATTAACACTCAGTGTCATTAAGTGTCTCTCATAAGGTAGGGTTTGCGGACTATAAGTATGTGGCCCTATCCCTATTAGTAATAACTAATAACAAAGAGGTTATTTCTGATAAAAGAATAACCTATATTCATAATGCAAGAAAAGCGTTGAAAAATGAACAAATAACAGGTGACCATTATTGCAAAAAACATCTTTATAATTGAGATGTAGTTAACAAAGATAATCACTTGTGAAATAAATTTGCTTAAAATGCTTGTGGAGTCGTATAAGATCAGTCAACAAAGCTATGGATGACATCTCAAATGGGCTGCACGCTATGTCACTTGGACTTAAGATCTGATATCTGACAATAATATGTGCCCAACCCAAGTGTCGACTCTGTTAATTAAGGAAAAGTCATGCCATTGGCATCATTGGCATCATTGGCTTTGATTGAAGTGTTCAAGTGTCCGAGTGTTGAGGATCAGACACTGGTACTTGAAGTAAAAAGAAGTGCCAAGTATCAGTGTGCACAACATAGTATAAAAAGGATACAAAAAAGGAGGAAAGCGTAATGAAAATAGATTGAGGGAGAGATGAAGAGAGAGAGAGAGCGTACAGATAAAAGAGCCCATCCAGTAGGCATGAAAGCCAGCAAACAAACAAACAAGTCTCCAACTGTCAGATTTAAGAATAAGAAGAAGACCACCAATGTGGATATAAATCCAATGAAAAGAAATAGTTTAAGAAGTCTGAACATCAGCTGGTAATCTGCACTGAACTTTTTTTTACCCATGGATACAATCTGCATTCACAATACCCAAATACAGGGGCAAGTATAATATTAGCAAGCGCATCATAATTGAGCAGTTTCAGACATTTGAGTTGAGTTTTATATGTTTTTACCTTTAGAATGATAACCACGGCGACAATGACAAGCCATGAAAGGCCATAAACCTGATATGCACCCAAATAATTATATTAAAATCTAGCTGGTAAAGAATACAATAAACATGACGCTATTGAATAATGCTCAATTACTAACAAAAATCACATGACAAGCCATACAAAGTTGCAAATAGAATGATTTATTTGGGTCAAGAACAGAAAGCAACTTCTTTTGCTTCTACTCAAATCTCCAGAAAGTTGAAAAGACTAATTAACGAAAACTTTAAACTTTAATCCATATGTTAAGGGACAGGCAGGGATAAACATGCAATTGTCAACACCAACAGAGTAAATTTGGAGAAGCAAGAAAACAGCACAAAGTTGAGAATCAAAAAAAGCTTGAATCATGCAAGACATTTCTTGGACTCACCATAATGCTTGTGTCGTCATTGGCTACATGCAAATGATACACTACTCCATACTGATATATAAAAAACCGTAGAGAAAGAACAATCTCCCAGAAGCGTCCCGTAAATCCAGTGTATTGGAAGTGCTCTTGCTCTTCATCCCACCAGGACTCCCAACTCTTGGTTGCTGGTACTCCAATACCTCCATGACTACTTATCCATTTCGTCCAATCTTCCCAGTCATCCACTATCTTTTGCCACTCAAATCCTGATGGGTTAAATATGAAGGGAGCAAATAACCAAGATATTACTAAGAACCACATGGAGCCAGTCACAAGTACGAAGGCTCCGTAACCAGATGGCACTGATCCATACAGATGATATGTTATAAGCAACATCATAAGCTCTAGCCCCTTTGTGAAATGGCTTCTTGAATACATTCTATAATTTTCAGCAAATTTTTCATGGCGAACTACGAAACCACGTCCAGTTGCTCTGTACTTAGCTCCACCATGTAGGATGGTACGACCATAGTAATGAACCTTTGTCCCAAGAGAGAAAGTGAAGAAAACAGATGCTAGTTGCAACTGCATGATGATCATTTCACCCAGTGCAGTTCTAAATCCTCTCTCCAGTCCAATCTCCATGACCATGGGCAAAGCCATTAGAATTCCAAGTTGGACTACAGACTCTGAGGCCATGGCCGCCTTTAAAGGAGTTTCTCCCTTTGCCCTAGCAAATCTTATTATTGACTGCTCCAAACCGCTTAAAGACAAATAAAGTCTTCCATACAAAAAAGCATATGCTGTAAGGACAACCATCTGCATAATCACAATCAAAATTTTAAAAAATTATTAAAATCAAATAAAATGCAACAGAAAAATGTCCACAACATACAACACCTTAGTACAAGAAGCGGATTTAGAAGAATGCAGCTTTTCACTTAAGCATGGAAATGAAAGTTCACAGGGACAATAATTACATTACAGGCCGCTAACAGATATCAATCAGCTTTTTTACATGATAAGCTAGCCATGAGTATTGTAGATGTAATAGGTGTTTCATCCAATTCATGTAATCCAAAAATCTGATCTTTTCGCACATGGGTGGGTCTCACTATTCTCAAACATGTAGTCACACATAATGATAGATTTATCCATATTTATGTTACTACAGTAAGCGCTTTAAGATAAGAAAACATCAAGATACCTAAAGAAACCTCTTTCCCTCAAACTTCCGTATTATATTTCATTCAAATACCATTTTAGTACATGTGATCGCCCATTTATGTTCAAGGACTTCAGAAAATTAATATAAATAAGACAATCCCATTGCCCTCAAAATCTCACTTAAAATTTCACAACCAGACATGAGTAACTATTTACTGTTTTAGTTACGTCCAATCAAATCTCACGGGTTAACAAATCCTTTTCTGGATAATTGCTGGTAAGTTCTATCTTGACATTGTAATCAAACCTCCTTTTTCTCATTGTGGTAAGTGGTAACTATTTTTTCATAATGAGCTTCATGTGACAATTGACATGTAGGTAATTTTCTGCTTGCTCATCGTATGCATGTAGTATATGCTCTATTGAGAGTACTCATAACCTAGAACCTATAAGCATAACTGAATAAAAAGCGATCACTATTTTTCAGTAGCTAATACTATGTGAAAAGGTACTTACCATGGCACTAACGTAGAAACCGACAGTTGTGAAGTAGCACGATAGCATGCGGAAAAAGTCAAAACGATGTCCTAAACGGTATACATCTCGACTGAGTGTCTGCTCCCCATTTCCACATGCTACTTTTGCTTCAAACAAGGAAATTTGATTAAGCCCAACATCTCGTCCCTTCCCTACTTGGATATACTCATGGTGAGTAATATTTCCACGCCTCAGCGTTGAGTTGAATCCTACAAGATGGGATGTATGGGCAAAAAGCCCGCTCAATTTAACAACTACCTTAAGATAATGGACACAAATTTGACTTTAGGAATAAACTAAACAGGCTTAGATAACCTAAGCTGAGAGCTAAGAAAAGGAAAGGGTGGAGAAATTACCAGCAAAAATGTCCTCGCTCAAATTGATTCCACGAGAAGCCTTGCTCATTCCACCACGAGTAATATGGAAGATCCTATCAAAGACATCTGGGTGGCCATAATGGAAACGAACCCTGGAAATCGAGGAAAGTTTAAATGACAGCTGCTACTAAAAAAAGATAAAATTTCTAAAGAAAAATTCACTTATGTTATGCTTAGATCTTTAAGAAAAACCATCTAACATCCTAAAAGAGAACATAAATTGATACTCTTAATTTCAATTAACTTTTCATCTAGACATAACATAATAGGTTTTGTAACCTGATATTAACACGTTAAATTTTCTGTATGCTGTGCTAATAACATACAAGAAGTGGTAACACATTTTATAAGATAAATAAATTGATTCTAAGTTTCTGTAAGCGACATACTTCAATGGTCTTGCAAGAACTCTTTGTCCAATAGTAACGAAGCTTGTCTCCTGATTTGACATAAACCAAGCCAAGGAAGAGACACTGCAATAAAGACAATGATACCTTTGTCATCGATCTAAATTTCACATATGTAGAGCATGAATCTTGGTTGCTAGGCTATTCTCAACCTTCCTGTGAAGACATGCTCACGAACACCTAGAATTGTAGCTGGACGCACTCCATGGTGTTCTTTGAATTCTTCCAGGAGGTTACGCATTTTCAGAGCCTCTTCTAAGTAATTATCCTGCAAAAAAATAACATATATCTATCAAAGATGTGCATTTATTCATTCATAATATGCAACCATGATCCTTCCAAACTTGCCTGATTCATATCTATGGCTTGAAGGGCTTCTCCTCTGGTGAAAATTATGGCATGGTTTTGGTTTTCAGGCTTCCCTTCACCTATCTTTGCTGGGCCAGGCAACTTTATACGGTATATTTCCTATAGTAAAAAATCTAATTAGTGTTCTCTTAATCACAATACTCTTGGAAATCAATGACTTTTTACATAAATAACAGGTATGCTTACTTGGTCCAGATTTTCCACAGCTTTAACCAGTACAGAATAATACACCTTTTGTGCTTTTTTGACTACCTTGTCTTTCTTCAACTTCATCCACATATGCTACACGTAAAGATGGATGACTGTACAAAATTGAGATTTAAAAATAAGATGCTAGAGTTGTATAATGCTTACTTAAATAAGATTATAATGGTAAACAAATACTTACTTGACCATCAAATTCAAAATGTCTGTAGCACGACGATCTCCACTACGCTTCTGATTACCATAATTTTGACATGTTGCAACATAAGTGAATTTCATATCAGCAACAGCTTCTAATTGTGCATATAGAGATCTTTGGCTTTTCTTCTCCTCTTCCATTGGAGTTGTGACTGCCTTATAACCTTGCAAGATATCTGCCCATGTACAACAAACAAAAATGAAACATCAACAATTTTACCCATCAATAGCCTGAATTTGATACATCATTGCAGGTAAAGTCCTATCTGTTAATTATCAAACAAAAAATAAAGTCCCTAACTTTTCACTGTCGAGTTCATGGCAAATAATTAAGTATAATAGATTGGTTCATGACACTACTTTTAATCTACAAAAAAGAGACAATTATTTTGGTTTATTTACCTAAAACTATCAACAAGAAGTTTGTATACGAAGTTTTACTACAACAAGCAAAGCAACAAGCTCCGAAGTTAAAAACTAGAATTAGTTGTTCCATCATCTTTTGTACACATGCTTAAGTCCCAATCTATATAGGATATTTTAGAATCGTCATAACTAGAGTTGAAGGTTCTTAAGAAAGTTATCCCAACAACTTGTGTCACTTTGTGAACTCGATAGACAACTATATACCAAAGAATCATTCCATAATGCCACCGCAGAACTTTGCTCATCCATGCAATTGCCCTGTCTGTTATACTCACAAATCTATGAATTTTCTTTGTTTAAAATCTCCATCCTCTAAGAATTTATAGTGTCAAGGGCCTCAATAGGCTGCTCCTTAGGGGCGCATTGATTCATTAAAAGAAACAGGAAAGATGGCCCATTGCATGTCCAATAACTAGGGTGCTTAAAATTGCAGTTATGTGCTATCCATGCATGAAATATGCAACACCCAACTCAGTAAGATCAGCCTGTGACCCAAAACTCCCCATCTTTGTTCATGAAATAATGGGAAAGGCATTATACATATTATACCACAACGACGACAAGATGGTGTCAAAGGAAATAAAAGAAAAGGTTTAAAATCATAAGAGATCAAAAGCCTTATAGAAAACAACATGCCAAGATGAGGTTTAATGTATTATCTCTATATAGAATGTAGCAGAAAATCCACTAAAAATTATATAACTGAATAAAAAAAGAAATTAGTTTAGAAACATTATTTTTCAATTTGATTTCTAATTTTCTAGTTTTTATAAATTAAATAAGAGAAGTGTACACAAAATCCAACATCTTACACACGAGTCATGAAGGAAGACAAGAATCTTGATAGAATTTGTCAAAGCCTTAAAATATTGACTAATGAACAGTGAAAAACAAGGAATACTCCAATGCAAGGTCTCTTTTAAGAGGGCTAGACCTTGGCTTGGAAAATCAATGTTTTATTACCCATTGAATATTTATCATGTTCGGTATCATAATTAGAGAGCATAATTATTATATAGTATACAATTTGATTTATGTATGACATAGTAGCAAAAGATTTAAAGTTTAGCTTAAATTGATCGACAACTGTTAATAATAAAAATAAAAAAAAGGGGGGAAATTACTTTAAAAACTCCCAACTATTCGCGGTTTAAATATTAAACTCCCAACTATTGATTATTATTCAAAACTCCCAACTATAGGCCCATCTTAAATATAAAGCACCGATACACTTTATAACCTATTTTAACCGGTTACTTTTTGTTGAAATGGGAGGGGTACGCGAAGCGTCGTGTAAGGTCAAAGGAAGTGAGGTGATTAATAAATACAATTGGGTCCCACTACTTCTCAACTAAAACCAATTTATCCGGTTATAAGTCATCTTGGACTTTAAATATAAAACGGGCCTAAAGTTGGGAGTTTTAAATAATAATCAATTGTTGGGAGTTTTATATTTAAATCGCGAATACTTTGGAGTTTTTAAAGTAATTTTCCCTGAAAAAAATGCATGCTTTTACTAAAGAAATACTCCCAGCAAAGAAAGGCTATCAGTGTATCATGTGCCATAAAAGTCAGGAGTTCAATGATCATTTGTTTCCTCACTGCGATTATGCAAGAGGATTGTAGATACACTCTTTTACATCAAAGAGGAATCTTGGATTGCTCCACACATATTTGTGATTTCTTGGGAATGAAATTTTATGGCTTTGAGCCTAACAATATCCTACATAAGCTTTGGAATACATGTTTATTGGCTACCATTTGGTCAATTCGGTTGGAACGACATCGTCGTATTTTAGAGATCAATTTCTGCATGTAAAAATTATTTGGGGGAAAATTCTTTGTTAGCATCTTTATGGACGAAAGCTTTTGGATTTCAAATGATGTTTCTCTGCAAGTGCTTTATCGAAATGAACTATGGGTTATATTGTAGGTAGTTTCATGGATGGAACATCTTGTTTTTAAGTGTACTTTCTATTTTTATTAATATATTTTCTTTATCAAAAGAAAAAAGAAAGATATCCTACCTTGTTCGTCAGCCATGTCCAGAAAAGCCTGAAGTTTCAAAGCCCTCCGATAGTACATCATCCCACGCACTGCATAAATGGATACATTAGTATAATTGCACATTCGAGTAGAACCAAACTACATCATATAACTATGACACACCTGTTCTGCAGAGAGTTTGTCCTCTCAATGAAACCCAATAGCGAAGGTGTAGAACATTCTCTTCATTTTCCCAAACATCAAGCTCTTTCTTGCAATTCATTCTTTCCATAAAGTTGTTCCATTCATCTAAAAATTTAAGAATAACGGTGTGATTAGGAACCCCATTCTGCTGCCACAATGAAAAATGCAATCCTACATTGAACTTTCATTCATAGCTTGCCAGTATTAGAACCTGGAAAGATCTTTTGCAAGTAGTATATAATGGATATACCATCCTCATTTTCCATTTCAAGGTCATTTCTGGAGTAAACCGTTTCCTCACTGTAGTACGGAGTAAGGACACTGCAAGTTAAGTAGGAAAAAATCAATCAATAATTTGACAGTGCATCACAGATAATGAAGATTAAAAGTTTATTTTCTGATTTCTAAAGTTTTAGATCAATTTTGTGACCAGTGCTAACAATTTGAAGTACACTGAGGGAATAAAAAGCATACCTAAAAGAAAGCATCTTTCGAACTTTAGGAGCCTGTGGCATATCCATAAATAGTGAATTTGAGAAAAATGCAATCCTTCTTCGCGCTTCAAGATTTTGGGGAACATCAGTGGCGGATTCCTTCACCGTCAAAAGTAGATAAAGGCGTCGAATCTGGAGACAGAAAAACAAACATGAAATTGAATTATTTTATCACAATCAAACATTATGTTGTTCATACCTGTTCTTCCCACTGTGGTGTAATCTTAGGGGGAAATACTATATCTTGGAAAAGTTGTTTTCCATCCTTGCCACTATTATTTCCAAGTTCAGCCAACTCACTGGAAATACAATAATGTTTGATTCAAGTAAAAAATGTCATATACTTCAGCTTTTCAACAAACCATAGATTAACATGAATATATAAAACAAATGTACCGAATATCATTCACCATCATGTCACGAGTAACAACTTCCAACATGTCTAACAGTAGCAACACCACACTATCTCTTTTTGAAGAGTCTCCATCTCTCTTGAACATGTAAGAACAATAAGCTACATTAGACAATATTAGATGGTGCTATATTTTCAATTCAATATACCCCCTGATTATTACTCACCAAATAGGCCCACGAGCTCCAAAAATTTTTGACAAAGTGTGGGTAAAGCGCTCATTCTGAAATTTGTAAGAAAAGTATTCTTCGAGATATGGTTTTCAATCTCTCTTATAATGACAGAAATTATCCTGTCAAAATGTCATTTCAACATGCATAAGATGAATGTACATTCCACAATGGCATTGTAGGAGGTTTCATAAGACCACATTAGTAAGGGACACAAGAGTATAGCATCCATTTACTAGACCAGCAATGCAAAACACTATTGTTTGAAAAAGAATGAATGGATTATGAACACTATTGTTTGAAAAAGAATGAATGGGATTATGAAATATTGTACCAAATATACTCACTTTACAGCATAAGAGATTGTCCGCAATACATTTATACCATTTACTTAATTGTAGGTCTTTATCCCCAAACCTTACAACATCTCCTACATCGTTCCTCAGTAAAAAGATAGCATTCCATACACGCAATGTTACTTCGGCTTTGTTTAAATCTCCTTAATCTCTTTATTCCATATACCCCATCTTTAGCCAATGCTCATTTGACACCACAATCAAAGGATGTGGTGCATCAATTGAAGACGGTGACCTAGCACTTACTAATTTGACACAACCTTCATGCAATGTGGCAACCCTCGCATACTTATCATTACACCCAAATTTCGAGACTTAATTACTTTTTCAAAAATTATATGTCCTTACAAGATGAAATCAATACCGCTAGAGTAGTTTTTGAAAGTACTTTTATTATACAACATGAACAATAACACCAAAATTTAAATTCCAAAATTTGTTTTGCCATATGAGTTAAAATAAATCAAAAAGAGAGATCTTCATGAATCATTTATTATTTTTACCCGCTTTTGGTTTAAAATGCATTAAGGTGACTATAGAAATCATCTATTACCTAAGCTTGACCATATTTTTTCCTTATACATATTGTTTATAATTCTAAATTTTACTTAATATGTATTTCCGAAAATTAACTTCTCTAATTTTTAATAATCTATGATTTGAGATTTTAATGTCATATTTCGGTGAGAGAGCTCAAAATTCAAAATGTTGCAACAAGAAAACAAAGTATTTCTTAAAGCATCAACGCCAACCTTTTCTCCGTTTCTCCAGCAACCAGAATGTTGAAAACTTGCTTGAAGGATTCATAACATTCAATCACAGCACATTTCATATATTCATCAGCAGATATTCGCTTCCAAAGGTCAGCATCCTTAGGTTTAAACTGAACTGCCATATCTAATGCTATTGGGATCTGCAAAAGCAAGACACAAAAAAACAATAGGAAAAAAGGTTGACATTAAGTGCCTAGGAACCTCTATGGTATTCCATACTACACTTACCTTGCTTGCCAATAAAAATGGTGGCCATTGAATAATTTTTAAACTAGGATCTGATGAATAAGGCACGAGTAGCAGATCCATCTCCCTAGTCAATGGTTCATCTATTTCAGTAAAAAAAACAGTATGATAATTGGGATGATGAACAAGTTCAATTCAGGAGTCTTACCTGTCATTAATAAGGTCTTCTTCCCTAAAAGAACAAATTATTTCATTCCAAAGTTGAGCAAATCTAGCTGCTTCACTTCTCTTGCTTGCATTAGCCTATCAGAGCACATGTAGCAAACTTCCATATATTACTGAAATAATCTTTCAATAACCTTTGACCGTCGAAATTAAGAAAAGTTCAGTAACCTCAGTAAAGCGCTTTGCCAATGAAAAACCACGTTTTCGCGACTTATCAGAAGGCACCAGACAATCATTGAAAGCACCAGGTAGAGACTGAAATCGTGTTCTCAGCATGCTAAGAGTTCTAATCTGAAGGAAATGAAGACGACAATAATCACATGTCTAACTAGATATAAACTAAAAAATCAGTAGTTGTATATGATCTTACAACAACAAAGACTATCAAAGATCGGGCATCTGAAAAACTACATAAATGTTTGGATTTTTCTGCTTTCAACAAAAGAAGTAAAGCATCCAAAATAAAGGTGATTTAAATTCATTGTTTGAAAAAGTTTATCCAAATAAAATGATTGGGACCAAAAAAAAAGAGGGAAAAGTCATATAACGTCTGAAAGAAAAGAATGAAGAAATCAAATTTTTGTATCATTTTGAATAACTAACAGATGAAAGTGGGTAAAGTCCACGGTGTTCACTAAATTACCTCTCCAAGACGATCAAATGCTCCTATAAAACCACCATAAATTGTTGAGTATATCGAGTACCAAATTTGAGTATCCATGAAGTAAACCTGCATATTTATAATGGATAAAATATTTGCAGAATAGCATAATGTAGAAGGCAGAGAATTGCAAAGATCAAATGACAGAAAGCTAGTGTGCAACACACCAAGATAACTGGAGCCCAAAGAGAAGCAACCGCCCCAAAATTATGCTTAGCTGCAATAAAAGGAAATGAATCAGTTCAAAATCACAAAAGTATATTCCATGAAACGCATATAAATGGAACTCTTAATACCATGAGGAAAAAATTCATGCCATTGATAGTCAACTTTTTTAATGTCCATTATGTCTTTTGTTGGCTTCACCAAGGGGATTATCTAAAAAAAATAAAAGAGATGGCTATAAGTTGAAAAGACGTAGAAATTGGATAAAACATTCCATAAGCAAAAGCCTACCATGACAAAGTAGCTGAAAGCGAGCTTCGATGCCAGCAGTAGTAGCCAAAACAATGTATACCTGATGAATGATCCATGGTTAATAATATTGCAAGCAAATTAGAGAACTTGAGAAGTACAAAACTCAACAGTTACTTTTCTCCTCGTCTAGTTTGTCAAAATACAGACTTATTCATCTCAGACTCACTTTATGAGAGAAAATTGACTTTCATGCATTCCTCTGGCTACATAAGTTCTAGGCTGCAAAAAAACAAGTTACTCAGAATGACATTTTATTCAAGCAAGTTATAAAACTAAACTATTATAATATGCCAGATAAGATAACGTAAAATTTCTTCTAGTTATGGCCGAAGAATATGTGAAAAACAGATAATTGACATTTCTTCTAGTTACGATCTTTTCTTTAGTATATTTTCCTTTTAATTTCTGGACATGCAATGAATAAAACGGAATTGAAGTAAGCATTGATGGTTGAGTATGTTATGAAGAACCAACTTCCTTAGGGGTGTCCAAGTTTCAACAGAAAAAGCAATCAACAAAGAAGCATTAGAAGATGGATAGGCAAGATAACCATAGCCTAGAAAGCAAAAAATCCTACATAAGAATGCATAAAACTTTAGAACTCAATCACTGACCAAAAAAGAGCTTTGTTTTCTTCAGACATACTGCCTTCTGACTTTCCCACTTCTCCTTCCTATTTTATGTATCTATCAATTAATTAGTGTTGTCACTACCTTCCTATCACACATTCTATGTATGATTCAAATTCATACATTTATTTACTTAGGCATTAGATTAACCGTCATTCAGTTTTGTTTCATTGGTTAAAATTTTATGAATTTTCATGGAATTTATCAACTTCTTGTACACTTGGACATTTTGATTTTTTACATGTTTTTTCCAAAAAAAATTCGTTAGAAATTTTCTTGAAGTGAACCTACCTTGCACATTCAATCATGCAAATAATGCAAATAAAAAAATTCAAAATAAATATGCAAAAATGTTGAGAATTGGTCGATTAAATGCAACCATCAAATCATATTTAAAAAGCTAAAAAATTCTTATTGCAAAGGCAACCTTCTCTGTTATTTGATTATTATTCACTACAATACTTCCAAAGAAATAACGAACAAGAAATTGGCACTTCAATTGAAATAGGCTTATTTAAGTGTGTTGCAAAAAAGCAATCTAGCATTTAAATGAGGAATTGAAATACCTGTGACCACCACATCAGAAGCCTTACAATATGCCAATCAGAGTTTTCAATAAAACGACGAAGCATAGGAAAAAGGAAAAGTGCTGCAGACAGTATGTTAGGGAGACAATATAAAACCACCGCCATCATATATAGAGCAGGAACACCCTTCAATTGCCCTAGAAATGATAGAATATCTCGAATTTGTTGAGGTGCCACATTGAAGGAATGCATATAAAAGAGCGGAAGAGCTACGGCCCACGCAAAACTAATAATTATCTTCAAGAAACTTCTAATAACATCCATGAATGACCACCTACGGCTCAGTGGAAAATTGATAATCATGTCCAGCACACCTTGAAATAAACATAAGGGAAAAATAGTCAAAAGAACCAAGAATCATTGAAGAAATGATAGGTAGAGAACATGGTGTTATATCAAGCAACTGCAAGAAAGTAATCTAATCTTAAAGTGCAGCTGAATGCTAAGGAAAAAAGTCTTACGGTACGATAAGAACAAAAGAATTTTTGGAGATAATTCCTCGTGAATCTGAACTCAAGTGTTCAACTAATGTGTTACATAAAAAACAATTCAACTTATAGGTAACAAGTCATTCTTTTTTTCAGCTTGCTAGAAAAAAGCATACAAATTGTTCTGTTTCAGACTTTCAGTCAATAAATTTGAAGGACACATAGGAAGTTATCCTCCCATATTCTTTGAGATGAAAAGTTGGCAAGCTACATTCCCTTAAATGAAAGATTCAAGAAACATGTGCAGCAAGAATCAAATATGTATGTTTGAAGATATTCAGTGTATCACATTCTATCATATTCTGTGAAGATTTGTCTAATTTGTTTTCTTAGATTTATCACATTCCGTGTATCGCAAAGGTCCTTTAGTTTTCCTAGATTTATCCCATTTTGTTAAGCTTTGTCGAGTTTGTTGTTTACTGACAAAATAATCTTCATGACTTTTCGGAAACCAATTAGAAAAAACAGTTCATAAGTAAAACTGTAGAAATTATTAGTTTGCACTTCATTGATTATTTATTATAGATCAATTCAAAAAATATGGAATTTTGTAATAAAAGACTTTCAATTAAATTACACCATGTTCCATTACTCGACTACTACAAAAGAAAAACAGGTGCAAATACAAAACTAAACTACTCTAGAAAACTGAACAAACATTGACTACACGTACGATAACTTCCATGTGATTATCCAAATTAAAATTTTTAGATCTTCCACCAAAGCCAACAAAGATTATAATATATGATTTTATGTTTGCACTGCATTTAAGTTAGTTTTCCACATTAATGATAAGTTCTACCATAAACACTTTATCTTTTATTGTCCACAACTAGATGCAATACTATGAATGTTCTTTACAATGTCAACAGTTTGTATCCTTCTACAAGTTAGCTTCACCCAAAGTATGTTAAGAACCCAAAAAATGAGATGAGATGTTCAATAACAGAAAATATCAAATCATAATTTACGAATATACTCCTATTAGATTATACATAGAAGAGTACACACCACGAATAATTGTTAAAGATTAATGCCAGAAATTCAATTTTTTTTTTTTTTAAAAAAAAAAAAAAGAAGAAGAAGAAGAAAAAGAAAAGATTCCACAAGGTCTACATTTCTATCCTCAAATTTTAGCAACATTTCAGAGCAATCTTAATGCTACTTTTCTAATATTCTTCACGTTTTACTTATACAAGAAAATGAATGAAGTCCGTAAGAAAGTGACTTACTTTGAAGCAAGCGAAGAAAAGCTGCTGTGATAAAAATACTTGAAACATGATATAAGATGTCTTTCTTGAAAATAGATAATAGTGGGGCTTGACTCCACGCGATGATCACCAATGCCTGCCACACAGTTACAAAATTTCTTTACATATACATTTTTAAGTTTAGTTACGAGTTGATGGCAAATTTATTGCATAAAGGTACCTGAAAAGTGAGTATATAGAATGTCCACAAGCGATCAAAACTTCGAAAGATATGCCAAAATGTTCGCGTTTCAATGAAATTTGATTTTCCTGTGCTCTTAGAGCTGTCCTGAGAGGTCGCTCTACCCTGAAATGCGCGAGACGTGTGAATCAACTAACAAGTTGTCTTAGATCACTCGTCAGTCGTAGTGTCAAGTGTGCCATGAATTGACATAGCTATAGTAAAATTTAGGAAAGAAGTTGATTCTATTGAAGAAAATAAGCTTAACTTAAGGAAGTCAAAGATGAGTATTAAGCATTCGAGAGGCTTAATATTTTCTCAGATTCGATAGGTTTAATTCTTTTTCATGAAATACGCAAAAGTCAACAAAGTAAAACTAAAAAATAACACCCTTCTCAGCTTTGTGGATAGAGTGCATGATTTGCCTCTTTCTCTGCTAAAGAGGTTACTGATTTTCAAAATTTAGCTAAAATGGCAACAAGGTTGTTCGGCATTTTAACTATATATATGATGGTGTAATAATTGGTTTGGATATGAAATGAGTATGATATGAATTCCCCCTCTTGTATTTTTCTTTCTCTGATCCCTTTCTTTATTCTCTGCTCTCTTTCTCAACTTCTTATTCTTATTCTGTAATTTCTCTAATTGTAGTCCCTTATTCTCTCTCTCTCTTTTTGCTAATCTCCATATGTCTCACATTAGCAATTAGTAGTTCATAACAGTTCCCTTGGTGAATTAAAATTGCATCTAGATCAGGGCGAAGATGTGCTAACTATGTTTTATCTTCCATTTGTAATCATTGTCCTTTAGTCTAATCTTGTTTCAACAAAGCAAAAGAAGCACACATACCCATTTAGGTTCATTAATATATAGTTAATAATCCTGGTTTCACTGATATTACTAAAGCTATCTGGCAGAAGAATACCCATGATTAACTAATAGTAATTTGCAGCTTTAAGAAGCTGAAGCCATTGATACTCTCAAGAAATACTTGCACGTTGCTAAGAAAACGAGGCAGAAACCATGATTTTTGTGGTTACAATTTGGGATGATAACCATAATTTTTCTTTGCTTCTGTTAAAGAGAGGCTTAAAAGAAATAGAATCAATCTTTTGTATAATCATTCAAGTAATAAATTGACTAATCTAGGTACGTCAACAAGAGAAGATTGATTATTTTGAGATTTAATTAGCACTATAGCCTGTGGTTTGCCTATGATTGATCTCAATGTTACCAAAAAAAAGGCAACTCTTTAGGGTCTTCTGCTAAGGTTTATCAGATTTGACCTATTGACATTGCTGAAAATTAACCAAGCCATGTTAACAGTTCATAACAATAATGGCCAACGAATCAATGGCTTTAATTCTTTTTTGAAAAAAAAAACCTGGGAAATTATTAGCATGATATAATTTGAAACCTTTGTGGTCCACATTTTAGTGAAATGGAGATATCCAACAAGATTTAAAGGTCACCTTAACAGCTTCACGGGTTGAGTTAAAAAATTCTCCATCATCACGCATTGGCCAGCCTAACGAAAAACAATCAGATGACCTGGAAGGTAGAAAAAAAATTTGGAATCAAAAGAATGAGCATTAAGAATAGTCTAGGGACATGTACTACCAAAAGTAAAACTAAAATAGCTTTACTGACCAGAAATATTCATTCAAATCATCATAGTTACACCATGTAGAGTAAGGCGCCTTCCCATTTTTGCTTTTCTGGGCTTCCTGTGATAGAATGACAAACTCTTTACGAATAAAGAAATCAAAACTATATCAGGCATATGATAATAATTTTTGACATAAATTACCTTTTCAATAACTCGATAGAGGGGAGTGATAACTTTCCGAAGGAAAGACTCATCATCTCCACCATATGAGGGCTTTATGTTCTCTCCTGTTACAATGCTGACATTTCCAGCCAACAATCCATGAAGTTCATATGCCATCTAGAAAGTGAAACATGCACGTGTTAGATTACTGACTAGACACACTATTGGATGAAAGACATTCAAGTAGACAGGAAACAGTGCTTACGTTATGAAAAATGTAGCATAGGCATTCTGGCATGAAACGCACATTTGCTGCTTCACCCCAAATGAGAAGATATAAGCCCATATAGAGAATTTTCCTTTGTTGAACTTCATGTTGACCTTGAGGTAGTCTAAATATGCAGAATGATGAATCAGCTGAGTCCAATGTTAGGGGTGCAGAAAATGAATGTGCACCTCAGTTTAAGCACTTTGTTATTCGTATGATTGGGTACAAACCTCAAACTGTGCTTTCGACCCAGAAACTTGCACCATGTTTTGTAGTTCTTAAAGAGTTTGGTCATTACTGAATCAACGGCTCTATCATCAAGCTATAAAAACAATTGTTGCAATAAGAAGGTCTTCCATAAATAAAATTACAACGTAACTCATCAACCTTGAAGCATGGATATCAACAATGCAGGAAAACCCTACAGCACAAGATGACATCTTGGGGAGAAAATTTAATGGAGAATGAGAGGGAGGAAAAGATTTAAACCTTGTTCATAGGCTCAGGTTTTGGATTTAGCCTTATATGAACATTTGCAAGTAATATAATCAAATTCTCTCGCTGATTTCGAACATTGTCTTTCTGCATAATTGAAACGGACTTCTTTGTCAGCATGCTTCATCTCCAAATCACAGGTGTATAAAGGGGGAGGAAAGAAAACAGAGTGTAGACAATAAGAAATGTACCTGGAATCCAAACATTGCTTTCAACCAGTCAAAAAGATCAAGATCATTGGTTTTCTGTCGATGCTGCTCAGATGCAAGTGGCCAGTTTAAGCCACGAACGTTCCATAATGCAGAGATGGCAGCTTTAACCTGGTTAACAGCAGAATTAGATATATATTATCCGATGGAGAGAGACAGATCAGTGAGCAGACAGATTTTTGGTAATAGAACTGGTTTCCTGGATTTCAATTCAATTATATAAAGCAGGCAAACAAAAGAAAATTTGAATGTGAAAGGCCTGATAAATATGTTAGTCCTGCGGCTAGCCACCACCATAGCCCAAAGAACACAAACAAAAAAGGAGATAGAGAGGACTCAGATAGTATTGCAGTGAAGGGAAGATTTTTCACATTTGGAAAAATCATTTGCAAGATGAAAAAACAAGTTATCTGGAAACATACCACATTGCATGTGTTTCCTTGTTCTTTCATAATTTCATTTTCATTTTCCTTTTTTTTTCCTTTTTTGTGGGTGTGTTAGGGTCCTGGGATGGATGGGTAATCATTGACATCCTGAATTGGATACTTCAAGCAAATAAAATAGGCTTTGGTAATGATTTGAAGAAAACTTGGTGAACTAAGAAACAATTCAAATTAATATGTACCACTACTCGCAAGCATGACCAACACAATCTTTGTTTGTGTGTTACCGTGATGGCTTCATGAAGCCAGAACGCCATGAATGCATTGGCGTTCATTTTCAGATGCTGATGATTCAACGTTTATGGAATCCTATAGTATCATCTCTAAGAACATTGGAGATACATATTTTAACAAAATTTTCTTCATGTAATTAATAGTATGTGATAAGAAATATCACATAAATTGCATTATTTAAGCAAATCAGACCCCAAGAAGTAATACTAATGCTTGTTATATCATGTGCAGAGAAAGTGCCACGTCTTATTCTAAGCTTGCTATTGTTGAAAATACTTCACATGTGAGACAAGATCCCACATCGATAAAATAGTGGGCTGTTGACTTGCATATATATTGGGTGAGCTACTCTTCCTACTATTATATGGTTTTGGGAAGCAATGAACCTCACCAAGTGTATGTGCAAGTCAACGTTCTTGGCCCGTGGATTTGTGGGCCCAAGTCCACGGGTGTCCCGTGTCCACACGAGTGGGCCCACGGCGAGATTATGTGACAAATTGTCACAGCCTAATAGCTATAAAGTCTTTTCTAGCATTTGCCGAAACCCATGAATTTATGAACTAAAAAATAACCCAAAGATAAGACTTATGATGAGTAACATCAGACTTAAAAACTGAAACCTTGGTTAAATGTATTGAACCACAGGTAAGATGCATCTCCCAGCAACTATCCACACAAAACTGGAAACTTTTGTTTCAAGTATCACAGTTTGTTCAATTCAAGGTTCCTTATCTTATCGTATTATATAAATTATCACTAAACAACAATGTGGCTTGTATGTTATATCTAAACCTGTAATTAACAAAATGGTGTACCTCTTCAAGCTGAATGATGGACTGCGAAGCCCCAGCCGCATCCAGTGGTAGAATATTGTAGGGTGCATATTTGTTTTGATTCTCTTCAACATCTCTTGCAGCAGCAATAATCTACAAACACATTGCATTACTCCGTATATTAACAAATGCATTTCGTCGAACATGTAATGTTCAACATATACAATAGCAGTAACCAACCTCAGGAGCAACTTCTTCTCCTTTCTCGGTCTTGGTGACGGCACAGAGAACTTCAAAAAGGACTCCCGCAGTTTGATAAGCTTTGCCGAGCTGGGCTCTGTCGGCCTGCTCTCCTTGGTCAAGTGCTCGGATATATTGAGAGTAATATTGCTGGTAATAACTCTCGATTTCCCGGGCATCAGTCTTCTTGACCCGACGAGGAACACTTGTTTTATTGTCCTGATTATAATAATTTTAGTCACTGATTTAGAGAACCATCGAAGAGCATGTTAAACTGATAGTTCAAGAATTGGGATCCTAACTTGCTCTAATTTTCATCTTATATTTTGCAAATAAATTGAATAATGTTTTTCTAAGATTAAAAAACAATTATCCTACAGAATTACCACAACATTATATGAACTGACAGTTGGATTAGAGTATTAAAAACTATTTGCAAACTCTAATATCATCAAGATGGAAAGTATAAAATACTTTGAAATAATAACTTTAATGAAAAGACAATATATGAAAAATTAAAGAGCAAACAATTGACTTAAATATTTACGAGATTCACCCAATGTAAGTTACGTCATTGGAGATGTGTAGTTTCTTTATTTATATTAGAACAATGGAGTTTAAGAACTTTTACAATGAAGGATTACAAATGAAAGTAAGAGATTATAGACTATAAGTTTAGGCTAAGGGGTTTGTATTTGATAATTCCAAATAAGCATATGAGCTCTCTATTTATAGGTCAGATCGAGAACTTAATGCAATACAATTGAAGAGTCATTAGATTAAAGAGCATTAACATCAGTTGAAGAGAAAACGTCAAACAGGTGTACTTGTTCGAGCCATCAAGATGCTCGTTCGAGCAGGTTTTCTAGACAACTATTGTCTGCAAGTGCACATTGTGCTCGTTTGAGCAACCAGTGTACTTGTTCGAGCACTTGGTTTCAACATTTTGTTTGGCTTCTTATCTTTTGCCTAGTTCCAGGCAAAATGCATTTCCATTGTACCTTGTTCGAGCACACTGTAGACGTTTAGAATTTTTGACTTTTTAACTGAACATTCATCATGCTTAATTACCATCATTATACTCATGTTTAAGTCACTTCTAAACGCCATCATAACTTTATACATTAAACATAAACTTAAACACTAATTAATATGACACTTTAAGTCACACTTAACTCGCCAATAAAATTCTACATATGTATGCAAAATTCAATGTCAAGATCGACCAATCAAGTCATCATTACTTCAACAGTATATCATTGTCAACGAAATATATAAACTTCTAACGTTGAATCTCATTTTTTCACTCTATCATTTACATATTGTAACAATATGACAACCAATGAACCAATATCATTTACATATTGTAACAATATGACAACCAATGAACCAATCAGTCTCACTCACAGAATAACACTTTGAAATTGCCTTTAAGAAATGTAATTCAATGCTTAGAATAGACGTACCAAATTGCTCCTAATGAAAAGAACATTGTATTTATCGACTTGCTGATGAGATAAACAACTAAGTAGCGACCAACTATCACCTAAA
This sequence comes from Amaranthus hypochondriacus, assembly GCA_000753965.2. Taxonomy (NCBI): domain Eukaryota; kingdom Viridiplantae; phylum Streptophyta; class Magnoliopsida; order Caryophyllales; family Amaranthaceae; genus Amaranthus; species Amaranthus hypochondriacus. Next base: position 23,269,103 of record CM025917.1, read on the forward strand.
TGTCATATATGCCTATTCAAGTTCAATGTTGTAATAGAATTTAGAAAATGGGTCTGGGCAACCCAAATAAAGAAGAAAAGAAGTAGTTCACTCATAAACCTAAAGAAGGTTCACTACTAAAACCAATTGGTGATAGTAGGAGTTACTCCTAGAGTTTATAAAGTGATGCATACTCTTCTCTTTCTCCGATGTGAGACAACTCACATGTGGGTAACACATGGCACTTCAACACTCTCCCCCACATGTGAGTGTCCTTTGAATTTTAGCCCACCAGAAGGGTTACAAACCTATTGAAAATGAACATCCAATTAAAGGCCCCTTAACCAGTGGTAAGATTAAATGCCCAGTATAAAGGCCCAACAACAAACCGGACTCTGATACCATGATAGAAATTAGAAAATACGCTTGGGCAACCTGTCATGGATGGGGATTTTGGGGTTAAGTAATTAATTAAGGGTAATTGAGTATTTACCATTTAGTGTTAGCTTGGGGAGCAAGCCACTTGAGGGAGGGGTTTATAGTATAAATAAAGATGGAGGGAAAGGGAAAAAGGGAGCCAGAAATTAGTAAACACTTGGTAGTGAGTTTTATACTCATTTAGGAGATCGCAAGCTTCTCGAATTGCTTGTACTATCATTACGTTGTAATTGTTCTCGTTTACATACAATCATTCTTGGTTATTCAATATACATTTACATATACAAATCTTTGCATTTTGTCTTACAATTTGATATTTACATATTCATTCCAGTTTACTATTACTGATTTCTTCCAATGGCCAAGTCAGTCCATAACAATTGGTATCAGAGCGGTACAGTCCCGGGAGGCGGTGACGGTGCCGAAAAATTCAGACTCGCCGACGAAGTTCAAGAAACTGATCCTTTAGATGCATTTTTGGAAGAGGTTGATGGTAGATTTCCACCATTAATGAGGCTGAAAATGGCTGTACAATGCAACATTATTCACTCCTTCAAAGCTTACTCTGTGGATGAACTCTATGAAAAATGGAGGACAGGTATGTGTGAGTTTTGTGATGAAAGTATAGGAGAAAATGGATTATCAGGCCACAATTGTAAGGAAAGTGGATACACAATCATTTTCTTTAATGAAGGAAGTGAGGATGAATTGGTGGGTTTGGTGAAACAGAAGATCTATGTAATTGAGAAGGGAGACAAAGTAGATCAAGAGGAAGAATGTCTTACCAAACACAGTGAAGAAATCGGGAAACCAGTTGCAGATTCATATTTAGGGTTTCCAAAAGAGAAAAACAAAGAGGAGGAAAAGCAAGATTCGACAGATTCGACGACAGCTCATAAGGAAATGCAAATTTCAGGTGTAGATCTGGGAAACTATGATAAGGCCGTGGAGAAGGACGCAATCCGTGCCGTTCTAAATGAAATAGAAGTTGCAGGTAGTGTCGACATTTCTTTAATAGTTGAAGCAGAACTCAAAACGTCGGTTAAGGGAGTTAATGATAGTGAAGACCTCAAGAGTAGGGCTCGAATGTTGGCCAAAAGTTCACAAGAAGCTGTGTCCTCAACATTTTGGAAAAAAAAACACAAAAGAAGGAGAATAGGAGTGCGACAGTGGAGGATAGTAGGGCTGAGGCGATAGCAGCGAAGGTCGAAGACAAACGGACTTGCTGTTTTTTCCATGGAACAAACAACTCGCAGTAGGTATGGGGGTGAGGCATGGCCGGCGGAGGTGTTGTGGCGACGGCGACGGCAGTTGAGACACCGCGTGAAGGAGAGAAGGGCGGCTAGGTTTGGTGAAGGGTTAGGGCTTATATTAGGGTTAGGGTTTGGAATGGAGGGCTTCACACCGAAGGTCTTAGGAGTTGGTGGTTTAGGGGAAGGCGGAGGCGACGGAGGTGAACCGGGTGGAGCATTAGGAAAGAAAAGAGCAGAAAAGGGAAGAGGCTCAAGGGACGAAAGTGAGAAGGAGGTTCTGGGTGGAGTAGTTGCTGGCGGCGTCGGCGGTGAGACAGACGGAGCTTGGGTTGTCGGTGTTGGAGAAGGAGGTGGTGGCACTGCAGTGGGTGGCGGTGATAGGAGTAGAGGTGGTTCTGCAATTTCAGTATTGATGGGTCACTTTAGGGAAAGGAGAGAGAAGTGGGGTGCATAGGGGGAAGATAAAGTCTGATTCCTATAAAGAGTACTTGAAGGTTGTGAGAATCAAAGTTAGGGGTAAGGAAGTAATTAGCCTATTTGGTGCTGCTGATGGAGTAAACCCAATTCTGAGATCCTTTTTACTTCATGGCCTACTACTTTATTCTACCCATACTTTACCTTCTATTTTTTCTTCAGGGTTCATATTTTATTCTTCAATTTTTGTTCGGTACCGATTTTACAACCGACTTGGCTCGACTTACATTTTTCCCACCTTGAGGACAAGGTGGATTTTTTAGGGGCCGGTATGTCATGGATGGGGATTTTGGGGTTAAGTAATTAATTAAGGGTAATTGAGTATTTACCATTTAGTGTTAGCTTGGGGAGCAAGCCACTTGAGGGAGGGGTTTATAGTATAAATAAAGATGGAGGGAAAGGGAAAAAGGGAGCCAGAAATTAGTAAACACTTGGTAGTGAGTTTTATACTCATTTAGGAGATCGCAAGCTTCTCGAATTGCTTGTACTATCATTACGTTGTAATTGTTCTCGTTTACATACAATCATTCTTGGTTATTCAATATACATTTACATATACAAATCTTTGCATTTTGTCTTACAATTTGATATTTACATATTCATTCCAGTTTACTATTACTGATTTCTTCCAATGGCCAAGTCAGTCCATAACACAACCCAAACAAGGAGGAGAAGAAGTAGTCTACTCATAAACCCAAATAAGGTTCACTATTAAAACCAATTGGTTTTAGTAGTGAACGGTTTTAATAGTGAACCTTTTTTGGGTTTATGACTGGACTACTTCTTCTCCTCCTTATTTGGGTTGCCCAGACCCGTTTTCTAAATTCTATTTTGTTGTAACGAGTAATGACGTTTTTAAGTTAGAAAATGTTTCATACAAACAAGTTTTTTTTAAAAAAAATTGCTTTAAAAGGTGGAATAATGTTTCGAGTGCTTCATGGAAGGTTCAAACATCTACTTTTTATGTAGTTTAATAAAATATAATTAGTACTTCCTCCATTTTTTAATGTTTATTTTGTTTAGAATATTATATTTTGGAGAAAGAAATTTAATTAATTTTAAAACACATATAGATGATAAAATATATCCATGTCTCAGTATCGTTCCTAACAATTTTTGGGCTCTAGGCGGAAAAATAAAAACAAGGGCCTTTATATAGTAAAAGTTCGGTTTTTTTTTATCCGACTATGTAGTTCAGTATTCATGCAATTAACTGAGATACATAATGCTGCAAGTTCGATCCATATTAGAAGTTACTAATGCAAATACAAATTTTTAATTATAAGGATTAACTTAATTTGGGCCCCTTCATGAGCTGGACCCTAGGCGGTTGTACCTCAAAACTATCCTTAGCAACGGCCCTACCATGTGATATCTTATTAGATTTGTCTTAATGTGTATATTTTAATTATATATTTTTTATAATTTTTTATGATACATATTTAGACATATTGAGGTTCAAAATTTACTTTGAAAAATGTGTAAAAAGTATATGAGAAAAACAAAAAAGAACGGAGGGAGTATAAAATCCGTGCACTACATGAATTTCTAAGAATATATATATATATATATATATATATATATATATATATATATATATATATATATATATATATATATATATATATATATATATATATATATATATATATATATATATATATATATATATATGTATTTCAAAGATATGAATAATAATCACATCTATAATCTATCTATAACTATTACTAACACAAAACACGGATGACATCATCACTTCTTAAAAATGCTTACGTGTCACAACCTCAATAAAAGTTTTCCCTCTAAAACTTAACGATGATGTCATTGTCATTAAAACTAATATTTATCTTTGACTATACTACTTTGTAATTATGACTATTATATTATCCATATTGATTGATTTTTTACTTTTTAGGTTATATACTTATATTATTTAATGTATTAGAAACCCATGTATTTTATTTCTTTTTTCCAATTATTTATAAAATCTTTATATACTAAATATTTATCTTAATTTTACAAATATGTCAGAAATTTTAATAAAAGTTGTGCATCGCAAGAGAACTATCTAGTTATATACTAAATATGAAGTAATAATTATTAAGATATATATAAATGACATTGTTTTATCATTCCATGAGCAAAAACTTTTAGCTGATTAATTTTATAAAAATATTCAAATTATAAAAATATTCAAATTATTAGTTTATAAGGATGTTAACCTACAGTACCTAATGAACTCCAATCAATCATTATTTCATATAGCTCACTCTAAGTAAGTAGGCATTAAGGATAATATAAGTAGGTATTAAGAATACAGTAAGTAGGCATTAATCTTTGATGGGCTGGACTTGAAATACGTCTCTCAAAGAGACGGTCTCTCAAGAGACTAACTGTTTTAAAAATGGTGAGTTGCTGAGTTTAATTAATTTTTAGGAGGGTTATAAATGACAGGTTGATTAATTTTGTTTGTCATATAAGCCAATATCAACTAATACAATCTTAAAAAAAAAACTAATACAATCCTTTCATCTAGCGGGGCTCTATAAGAAAGTCATATTAAATTTTACAATCTTTTTATTCAGTTGTATGATTGAAACATATATGATGAGTGTACAATTCACTTACCAATGTTAAATTTTGGTTCTCATTGTACCATTAATTGAGAAAAGACTTCAAGTTTTTAAACATCGAAGAGTAAATAGGGCCCTATAGTCTTTGTTCCACCCTTAAGTCTTGTTATACTTAATTACAATTTGTATGATAAACTTTAGATATAATTAACCTTGTTCAATTTCATTTCAAATCTTAAAAAAAAAAAATACTCATTTTAATATTTTATTACTATTTGTGATCCCTCTTTATTTTTTACTAACTTCATTTTAGAATTTTTATATTGTATATGGTTCTAATATGTTTTTCACAACTTTATTTCATTATTTCATTATATCCCTATATTTTTTACCATTAAATTTATTATTTTATTATTTCTTTAAAATAAATTATTCACTAACTATAACTAACCGATGAAGTTTTATTTATTTAAGCTAAATCTAACCACTACAAAGTTGAGTCAACAAAGGTCAAAGTAAACGTTCCTCTGTTTTCATTTATTATATTCAAAACAATAGTGAACAGACATTCAAACATAAATAACAGAGCGCGCCAAAAAGAAAGCAGTTAAGATATAGAAATTGCAATACCCGCTCTAAACGCTGCAAGAGACCTGTCTTGAATTGCCTCACACCACGCCCAGTAGAGCTGGGATCCAATCTATGCGCTTTCTCAAAAGCATAAAATCGACCTAAGTTCGCCCCCAAAAAAATAAAATTTAATCACAATAAACAATTAAGAACGAAAACAAACAAATCATGGATCAGCGGCCTTACAGAGATAGGCAACCCGAGGTCGTTCATTTTCTATTTCGCTAGCAACACGAAGGATGGGGACGATTGAGACTAATGAGGACGGAACGACCTCATGATCAAACACCTCCGTCGAAAAATTCGTAATCGCGGTGTTCCTCGAGGGCCTTCTTGTAAGACCCTGCGGTCCAGAGTCATGTGAAGCCGCCATTTGCCTTCGTGTTTGAACGATTCACAATCTACAATTTGGACAACCTAAGCTGAACAATTTGAAACTAATCCAATTCAATATCTCAAAATCTGCAAAAAAATCAACGCTGGAAACTAATGTTGGGTGATTCAAAACTTACGAAGATTACATAAATTCACAATGCTCAAACTTACAATCAATTAAAAATTTTCGAAAATTTGATTAGAAGATATCTGAATTTATCACAAAAAATCAAGAATCAACGAGAAAATTAGAATTACGTTTAGAATTTTGAGAAAAAAAAAGAGTGCAACTACATAAATCAAATCATTGATTATTAAAAAGTAATTGAAATATATATCACCAGCATTTTATAAGTTTTGGAAGCTTCCGCCTAAAAAATAGATGATGATCAATTTTATTCCAAAACAGAGACAAACTTTCTATCAAATCAAACGCATCTCAAAAATGGCAATAATTAATGGTGGAAAGAGATAAATTCTCCGGATATCCTTAGTTTCTGAAATCATCCATACATTCAAGAATTCACAAGAAATTATGACGACGTGTAAGATTACATTTAATCTTATCCTAACCTCGTAAAAAAAAATAAATCAACTCGACTTCAATTCCTGATCCCCAAAGTCAAAATCGGTATCTTAAATTCAAAATGTATAAGGAATTTATGTTAATTGGAAAGAAAAAAACAAATGTATTCACCGGAAAATCAAGAATCGGCGGAAAAGCTCAAAATTCTAGGCTAAGAAAGATGATGTAAACAGAGTGAAGAAGAAATACTCACTGATTAAGATGACGATGTTGATGAGGAATTTTCTGGCATGGTTATTGATGATGATGACGATGATAATCAAAATTACTCAAAAACAGAGAGGGAAAAGTTTGGAAGGATTTGATGGAAGAAGAAAGATAAAGGTGTTAAAAGAAATGGAGGAACTGAAATTGCGGGTATAAGAAGAGAGAGAAGAGAATGGAGCGAAGTCTGTTAGAACGTAGAAGTAAGAATGTGAAGAGAAAGTATCTATAATAAGATGTCCTAATATATGTCGATGGAGAGAACAAACAAGTGGAACTTCCCGCTTCTTTGCTCCTTTTTCTACTCTATTTACTTTCCGTTTTTATTTGTTTTTATTAACCTATTGTATTTATTAATCGAAAATGAAAATAAATGTTAAAAAAATATGTAATTGAAATTTCTATTTAGTTGGCTGGCACCAAAGTCCAAAAGATAATAATAAGTTTGAAACTCCATTGACATATTTTTCCAATCAATCTCGTTCTCCACTCCAGACTTTATTATTACAGGTCCTCTCTCAAGAGCCTAGCCCATATCTCCCTTTTAACTTACAAAATCACCAATAAATTTTTTTTTAATTTATAAATTAGGTCAGCCCTAAAACTTGAGACGTCTATTGTATAGACGGTCTCAAGTACAAATTTGTGTTGTTATTATTAAGTATATGTAGCCATTAGAAATCTTGACATGGAAAATTTTCATTATAACATTGAAGCCATTATTTCATTGACTTTGTAGTGTAAAATTTAGTTGTTCATTGTAAGAAAGCTTGTTAAAACAATTTAATGATTGTTATTAAATTCTTGAATTGTCAAATTTGGACATTTATATGAAGAATAAGATAAGCGGAATAAAAGTGTTTAAGATTTGAATACTTAGTTTGTATTAAACTGAATAAAGGAATTACAGCCCTATAAATATAAAAGTACCCCTCTAACTATGGTAACAAAATAATCTAGGAATAAGAATAAAAACAGCTACACTAATTATGGTAATTACAATATATCCCGTATATTCCTACACTCCCCCTCAAGTTAGGTCATGGGATTTCCAATGCCTAACTTGGATAATGTAGTCTCAAAGACTTCTGCTGCAACTGCTTTAGTGAGGATGTCTGCTAGCTGATCTTCAGATTTCAAATGAGGGATACGAATAATCTTATTTTTCAGTTTCTCCTTTATAAAATGTCTGTCTATCTCCACATGCTTGGTTCGATCATGCTAGACTGGATTTTCCGATATATCAATGCACTACAAAAAAAACGGAATCTTGCGACTAAAATCACCGACTACCCTGATTTGGTCAGAAAACTCCGACTAGTTTACCGACTACCATGTTGTGGTCGGAGTTTCCGACTACTTTCCTACTGAATTCATTTGGTAGCAACATTCCGACTGAATTGCGACACATAAGATAGTCGCAATTGTTCCGACTGCAGTGCGACCAGCGTATTAGTCGGTGTTTAGTCGGTGACTTTATCAGAAATTTCCGACTACCAGACTTGTCGGACATTAGTCAGAAGTTATCTAAATTTTTCTATAAATATACCCCTCCGCCATCCTAAAGTTCTTTCTACATTTCACTCTACATTTCTTACTTTATTATCTCTAAATAATCTTATAGTTTAAATTAATATCACTTCTTACTTCAAAAAAAAAAGATACATTATTTCTCCCATTTCACAAGGATTCTCGCTAGCAATATTACAAAGGTGTTATTTTAGTTAGATTTTGCTTACTTTAATTTTATTATATTACTAGATAGTTCCCGTGCGATGCACGGTTTTATCAAATTTTCTGAGTATAAATAACAAAAACAAAAATCTAGTAAAAGTATATTATGTTTTAACTATCTCAAAATATTCAATACACTAAATAATATTCATTTAACAAAAAAAATTGAATTTTTTTATAAATAATTAAAAAAATAAAATATAATATATAGTTTGCTAATACATTAAATATGATTTGACCCAAAAACAATTAATAAGAAAAATAATATATTCAAAATAAGCGTGTTTTGTTTTAGTAATAGTTATAGATTGTAGATTTATGTTTTAATAGTGTGCATTTTATCCTATGTTATATTTAATTAAAAAAAATTTTAATGAGCTTTTTGTGGCCATTTTTTTTTTGTAATAATTATGAGTACTTACCCGAAACTGTTGTTATTCTCTTGTATATACGATGGCGTTGTGACAAAAAAGATTAAAATATGTTCTTGAATTTTGATGAAATAAAGCATTGTTTTGCAAATAAAATTTACAATGCTCAATTTAATCAAATTTGGAGAACTTATTTATCGTTTTTACCACATTTTCATCGTATATATAAGAAAAAAAAAGTAGTTCAATCGAGTATTTATGATTTTTACGAAAAAAACCGCAAAAAGCTCCGTTAAATTTTTTTTTATATATACCGACCGGATTCCGACCAGTCGGTGGTCGCTATTTGGTCGGAAAATTCCTGATTTTGTCTATAAACACCCTCCCTCAACGTAACTTTTTCTTACGTTTCCTACAACTTCTTATAATTTCTCTCTACTGTTTCTCTCCTTTATTCTCTCCAAATAATTTAGGTATGATATTAGCATTACTTTGGTTATTTTAAACAAGTACCTCCTTGTGTTGTTTCTCACTTTGTTCCGCTCTTCCTCACACTCATACTTGAGTTTCTTCAATCAAGTGTGAGTGTGGGATGAGCGGGACAAGTTGAAAAACATAAATTTAACGGTTTCATTTTTTGGTTAATTTAAACAAGTACCTGCTTGTGTTGTTTTTCACTTTGTCCCGCTCTTCTTCAAACTCATACTTGAGTTTCTTCAATCAAGTGTGAGTTTGAGAAGGGCGGGATAAGTTGAAAAACATAAATTTAACGGTTCTATTTTTTGGTTAATTTAAACAAGTATCTGCTTGCGTTGTTTCTCACTTTGTCCCTCTCCTCCTCACACTCATACTTGAGTTTCTTCGATCAAGTGTGAGTGTGGGAGGAGAGGCACAAGTTGAAAAACATAAATTTAACGGTTACATTTATTGTAAAAAAAATTTTTAATGAGCTTTTTTTAGGTGCCATTTTGTAGTAATAATTATGAGTACTTAACCGAAATAGTTGTTTTTCTTACTTATTGTCTTGTATGCTTACTATAAAAATGTGTTAGAAACAATTAAAATATGTTCCTCAAATCTGAGAAAATTCAGCATCGTATTATTTTACTTATATTTGCTACTGAAAAAGAATAATTTTCGATTTGCAGTTCGTTGGTTTTCCCCGATAGTGGTAATTACGACCTATTGTATTTTCTAAGGCTGTAAATTACACTATTGGGGAACCAACGAGCTGCAATGAAAAAAGTATTCTTAGTAGATTCATAAAAAGTAAAATTTACGATGCTGAATTTTTTCAGGTTTGAGAAACATATATTTAACGTTTTCAATTTTTTATAGTACATACGAGGAAATAATTAAGAAAAACCACTATTTCAACTTAGTACTTAAAATTTTTACCCCAAAATGGACCGAAAAAAAGCTCATTAAATTTTTTTTTTGGTATTTATTTACCGATTAGATTACGACCGGTAACCAGTCGCACAGTGTTCGGTAATTTGAAATTCAAAAACAACCAATAGGGGTTCAATACAGCTATCTTCCCTTTACCGACCACTTTCCGACTACCCTCCAGTCGCAAGTTGGTCGGTATTTTGAATTTCAAAAGTTGGTCAAAAGGTCCTGACAGGCATTTATTGCTTAAGTATCCGTGTACTTACAGACTATCCTCCGACTATTAGTTAGTCGCAGTTTAGTCGGAATTCTGAAATCACTGAATTTGTCAGATTCTTTAATGGGCACAACTTTTCACGTGCCAACACAATACCGACCAAAATGTGAGTCGCAAGCTGGTCGGTAGGTGGTCGAAATTTTTATTTGTTGCTAATAAACGTCAAATTTGTTGTTTTTGCAGAGCAATGGACTTACGAAGTGAAAGAATTTGGATGTACAACCGAAGTTGTAAAGGAGTTTATAATATGAGATATTTAGAAGGGGTCGAAGAATTTATACAATTTGCAAGGAAAAAAAATCCAGATGAAGTTAGATGTCCGTGTAAACGGTGTGGTAATCGTAGACTGTGGGCTCCAGATGTCGTAAGAGATCATCTGTTAAAGAAGGGGGTTTGTGGAAAACTACTACGATTGGTACTTGCACAAATGGTGTACGATGCAGCAGCAAGTACTTTTCCGGATACACATCATCATTTTCTACCGCATCCTGATGATGTCGTCGCAAATGTACCATACTCGCCCGTACATATTGATGAAGATCTGAACCCCCAATCAAGACAGTTCTTTGAAATGTTAAGAGCCGCCAACTTACCTCTGTACCCTGGTTGTAAAACGCATACTCAGATATCGGTCATAAGAAGGATGTCTAGCCTGAAGACGGACTTTCGTATTCCAGAGAGACTTTATGATGAATTATGTCAATTCATTATTGAATTGTTGCCGAAAGATAATCGGATGACAACATGTTTTTACGACACGAAGAAGCAAATTTCGGCTCTTGGTGTAACACCCCTGAATTTCCGACCCTCTGAACGGAACCAAAACCGAAAGAGAACGGAGGAAATTCGGGTGTTACATTTAAAATAAAATAAAAGGATTAAAGTTTGATTTAAGCGATTATAGGAACACTCTCAAACAAAATCCTACGAAAATTTCGGCAGCATCTGCCTTGAATTTTAACGCACCAAAAGAATTGAACAAACAATAAACCATCATGAATAAGAGGCCTCAATAGTCTTATAGCAAAAATCACGGCGGAAAGGTCATCGCCAAATCCTCTGTCGACATGCTAAGCATGGATCGTGGTTCCCATATAAACACTTGGGTTTTCCAAAAAAAAAGCATTATCAGCTATACAAGCCATTCAAGATACTATAGCGGAATATAAAACGAAATAAATCCTTGTAGCGGAACGAATTACATTAAAAGGAGGGCATGCGCCTCAAACCAAAAACATACACAATTTCAATTCAAAAACCACATGTAGCGTCAAAATAGTTAGAACATGGGACGCGTCAAGATTCTCACCCAATTCCCCCCATATGCAATGTAAGGAAACTCTAAGACCTGCAAGATCTATCTATGATACCCCTACTGCTCAACGTAAAGTCATTGACCAACGTGTCATAGCAGGGCCATCAAAGACAAGCCATCAACAAGGAAACAAACAGTACACGTCAGTAACTAACAACAAGTTATATATGTAACCAACAATCAATTCAACAAAACAAGGGAGAAAAGACACTCTAATGTATAAGTATCTACTCCAACTATTTCTCACTTCTACGTATTTCTCAATGCCTTCACCATTTTCTATCTCTTCATTGATTTCATATATCCTCCTATGTGACTAGAGGCCACCGTATTAGGGTTTGCAAGACCCACATGGTAACACCTCAGCCAAGGACGGTGACGGCCATGCCGGCGCCCAATGGCAAAGTATGATCATACCCCCGTACAACGACCATATATAGATGATCCATGCCTCCGGGAACTAATCCAGCTGGGGTACCAATCCAGTGGAGTCAACGTAAATATCCTACTTAATATCTCATCAAATAAGGGACTCATTCCCATTCCAATCTCATACAATCCAACATTCTAATCTTGCGATATCAGAACCCATTCTCTACCATCTCTACGACTGATTCCCACTTGTAGCACGAACTTAATAATATTTAATAGCAAACCATATTCAACATAGCTCATATAATATTGTTACGCAGAGAAAACATATTCAAGATACGTGCAAGAATTAACTACTGCGTGTACTTACCTACAACTACAAGATAACAAGTCTCAAAAATCACTTCGAAGGAGGTTCTTACGCCCCTCTTATTAACCCGACACCTATACACGTTTAAAGTAAGACTAATAAGCCTACTTCACATCATTTAAGAAGCACTGACTCCATACAAACTACACTATTAGCCGAACAAGTTTCGATTCAAGCTAATACGCATTCTAAACACACTCATGCAATAAATTCAACCCATGTTCACACATGAACTACGCCATCAATTCCAATCAAACTATAACATTAGATTCTAGTCAAGTTTATATCAAGATATGTTCAAGTGAAAGGGGCATAACCATACGCTTGTGCGTTATAGTCAAACTATTCATTGGAAAGTTTAAGAACACGTAATACATGACGTTACACTTAATAACAATCATATCACTCATGGTAGTAGTGATATATTATTTTTCCAAGGTTTTTAGACTAAAACGATTAAGAATAAATTAAATTTGTAGCTTGACAAATTAATAACGATTCGTATAACTTGGGTCAAAGTCACACAACTTAGCAACACAATTGAACATATCAATATAACAACCAAGCTCAAAACTAACCACCTCATCAAACGACTATAACCACGACAATACTTTCATTAATGACAATCGCAACCTTAATCTTTCTTAGTAATTATTATTATCATTTACTCTACAACAATAGGTATCAACAATACTAGTCACACCACCATGAGTAATGTCATATAAACAATAACTAGCCACCATTCATCAACCATGTCACATAGACAAAGCTTACACAAGGTTTTAAATCAATAAAACACCTTCCAAACCACAAAAGTAGTACATACTACTTTTAAATTCATCCAACCCTAACTTATTCAAGTTCAAATTACACTTTCTAATACTTACCCACTTTAAATTATATCAAGATATAACTTAATTTAAGCTAAAATTCATGAATTTACCCAAAATACTACTTTTAGATTCATCTTAATATAAAACCTAACTCATCTATTTCAAACTCAAACCCCTAACTCTTTCCCCAAATTAATTTTGAGCATAAAACAACCATTCAATTCAATAATCTCATCAACATTCATATAATAACTTGAAATTAAAAAAAAAAAAAAACAAACATTAAAGTGGAGTTTAGATGGCTCACAAAGAGGGGAAGAAGGAGTAAGAAGAAAGATGCACAAGAAGAGCCCTAAACGCAGGGCCGGTCCATAATGTTTAAGGGCCCGGGGCAAAGGATAAATTTTGGGCCCCCTAACTATATACTTTCTCTGTTTTCTTTATACTTTAGCTTTTATAATCAAACAAGTCAACGAGTGACTAATAATATTTTAAATAATTTTGGGCCCCCTAACTATATACTTTCTCTGTTTTCTTTATACTTTAGCTTTTATAATCAAACAAGTCAACGAGTGACTAATAATATTTTAAATTATCTGTTATGGATCATATGATATATTAATAATTGAAATAGTTAAATTTTTAAATATTTTCAAAAAATTAGACACGTAATTTTATAAATTTAAAATCAATTATAACATGAATTTCTATGAATATTAAAACTTTGGATCCAGTCCTGATAAAAATCAAAGAGAATACTATATATCCAAAATTTATGTTATAAATAATTTTCATCTAAAAAAAAAATCAAAGCCGTAGATGCATTATTGACCAGAAAATAAATCTTGAGAAGTGAGATATCCTATGTTCGTTGAGATACTACAAATCAATGCAGTAGTATTCAAATAGATGGTAGCGAACAATCAAAGTATAAGTATTAAATTGCATTAAACATTACAGCCAGAATAGTAGTAGTATAGTGGTTAACAACTCACTACTTTGGCAAGTTGGTCAGGAGTTCGAAGCTTTATTGCAGCATTTTTGCATTTCTTATGTTTTTGAGTGGGCCCTGGGCATGGGCCCAGCTCGCCCTGCTTAAGGGCCGGCCCTACCTAAAGGGCGGCAGCAGGGGCGGCAGCACCACCACACGTTGCTGGGTGGACCTGGCCGTGTGTGTTGCAGACTAGTGGTAGTCGAGCGTGGCTGCCGTCTGGTAGTGGTCACGTGTGTTCGTTGCTGCAGGTGTATGGTGGTAGGAGTGGTGGTGAGGAAGAAGGAGTAAGAAGGACCAAGGGATGGAGAATAGTGTGTGACGGCTCACACTTCTAAACAAGGGGTTTTATTTAAAATCTAAAACCCTAACCCATAAATACTTTGGGCTATTCTATTCACGAAGCCCATTAATTTTAACCCGAAATATTAATAGTGACTTCGTTTGAGTCGAGTTTAAGAACGAAACTGTTACGATTATTATTAATTTACTCAACTTTATTTAAGTAATAATCTCCCGTATAATTAGACGTGTTCAACGTTTAGTTAATAAATATTTATGGGTTCCAAACATTAAATTTCCGATGTTTAATAATAATCTATACAAAAAATTATTTTTTTTATCACGATTTAAATTATAAATAAACAACATTAAAATTTGCGGGGTGTTACACTTGGATTGCCGGTAGAGAAGATTGATTGTTGTGTTAATGGGTGTATGATTTATTGGGGCCCCACAACGAGTATGACACAATGTGATGAGTGTGGGGTTTCTAGATGGATATCAAATAACACCCCTATAAAGCAGTTCCACTACTTTCCCATCGGTCCTAGGCTACAACGGTTGTATGCTTCTGCGACTACTGCCAGCCACATGAGGTGGCATGCAGAGCATCGTTCAGAAGATGGAGAGATGTGTCACCCCTCGGACAGTGAAGCCTAGTTGACTTTCAACGCGACCCATTCGAGTTTTGCACGGGAGACAAGAAATGTGAGACTGGGGTTGTGTACAAATGGTTTCAACTCATTTAGCAGCTCGGGTCAACAATATTCATGTTGGCCCGTAATACTAACTCCATACAATCTTCCGCTCTTGATGTGCATGAAGAAGCAGTACATGTTCTTAACAGTGATCGTCCCCGGCCCTAACAATCCAAAACATAAGATTGACCTGTACCTACAGCCATTGATACACGAGTTAAAGCTGTTGTGGGAAGATGGGATCCAGACATACGACGTATCCAAGAGGCAGAACTTTCAGCTTCATGCAGCTTTGATGTGGACAATCAACGACTTTTCAGCTTATTTGATGATGTTGGGGTGGAGGACATCTGGCGTGCACGCTTGTCCATACTGCATGGATGAGTCCAAAGCCGTTTATTTAAGACATAGGAGAAAAGTGAGTTGGTTTGACTCACACAGGAGATTTTTAGATAGTAGGCACCCCTACCTCCGAAACCGGGTGAGTTTCAGCCGTGGAGCTGTTGAGAAGGATGTTAGGCCTGACATACGTACGGGAAATGAGCTTTTAGAGGAGCTAGATCGTTTAGGGTTTGTACGGGTATTTGAAGACGATGCAGCTGAGCACAACGCAAAAGTCAGTAAATATTGTGTTGGATGGAAGAAGAGAAGTATTTTTTGGGATTTGCCGTACTGGAGCACAAACATGATCCGTCACAACCTTGACGTGATGCACATTGAGAAGAACTTCTGTGATAACATTTTCAACACAATAATGTGTGTGGCGGGAAAAACTAAGGATCATCTCAAGGCATGTCAAGATTTAGCCGAGCTCGGGATCCGATCGGAATTGCATCCAGTTGGTTCTACTATCCCCAAGGCATCATACACACTAAACAGAGAACAAATGGTTGTCCTTCTAGAGTGGCTTAAAACTCTAAGATTTCCTGATGGGTATGTTTCAAATTTAGCCAGGAATATCGACATGGCTAAACATCAGATATTCGGGATGAAGAGTCATGATTGTCATGTGTTCTTGCAGTGACTAATTCCAATAGAATTTCGGGAGTTGCGGCCAGCAAAAGTATGGGAAGCTCTTACTAAAATTAGTCTGTTCTTTAGAAGTCTTACTTCTCCGAAGATTTCTGCCGCAGATATGTGGAGGTTGGACGAGGAAATTGCAGTGGTGCTCTGTAAGTTAGAGACTATATTTCCTCCAACATTCTTCGATGTTATGGAACATCTGCCTATTCACCTAGCTTACGAGGCAAGGATTACTGGTCCGGTACAATATAGGTGGATGTATCCCTTTGAGAGGTAATTACTAATTACATGTCTAAACAAAGTATTATTTCATTTTCTGGTCACTTTTTACACGTTTTAATAATTACTACTTGGTTTAAATTACAGGTATATTCGACATTTAAAGCATAATGTCAAAAATAAGGCGCATGTTGAGGCCTCGATCTGTAACGCATATCTTACAGAAGAAGCATCATACTTTGTCTCGCATTACTTTGGGCCAGACGTTCGATGCAGAGTTAGAGATCTTCCTAGAAACGATGACGGATGCTTTAATCACATGACATCGGGTGTTTTGTCCATATTCACACACTCAATCAAATTTCATGGGTGGGGTAAGGCTCTTATGATGGATGAAGCAGATCTCAACATTGCTCAGACTTATGTTCTTCGAAATTGTCCGGAGGTGAATCAATTTTATGATCAATTCGTACACTTAATCACAAAGTACGAACCCAATCTAAACGCAGAGCAAGTTGACCATGTGGTCCAAGACCAGTTTGCCCACTGGTTTAAACAGATTGTAAGTACACGTTTACCATCGTAATTTATTGTGTAAATAGTATTACGAATTAACATTGAATTATTGATTTTATATGCAGTCTAGGGACGAGTTTCTTGATGGTGTGGATAATGCCGATATTCTAAAGGACCTCGCCGAGGGACCTTTGCAGAAGGCACATCGCTATGATGTTTAGTACGTGAATGGGTATAGATTTCACATTATCTCCTATTCCGCAAAAAAGAAATCTACTGAGAACAGCGGAGTGTGCGTGAAATCTGATGATAACAGTCTGGATGAAACCGACTTTTATGGTAAGTTAGAGGACATTATTGACCCCGAGTATCGAACACTTCCAATTAAAAAGGTCACTTTGTTCAAATGTCAATGGTTTGATCAGACCACCACCGGATACGACCATGGTACGAGAATCCATCCGCGTTACTAGCTGGTTGACGTTCATATTGGTCGATCCTATAGAAAGTACGATCCTTTTGTGCTAGCTAGTCAAGCTTCCCAAGTTTATTATTTACCTTATTCCAGTTTAAGGCAAAACGTGAAAGATTGGCTAGCTGTTTCCAAAGTCAGATCAAAGCAATTCGAGGAGACCGCTTTCCAACTGGAAGAGAAATCACCAGATTTTGTGGTGAATGAAGATCTTTCTGACGCACAAGTCGAACTGTTGCGTGATCCCGCTGGAGAACTGTTAGACTTAGACGAAACAGTTCATGATGTCGATGAAAATGAAGACACCAACGAAGATCTTGTATTATCTGACGACGATGATGTCGATGACAATTATGTAACCCAATAATAAGGTTTTAATAATTATATGTTTATTTATTATTATCAAACATTTGTTTAGTTTTTTAATCGTGTGTTTATTTATTAATTTTACTTTGGGTCGTAAGTTTTGTATATTTTAATCTCGTATTTACAATTTTAATAATTATAAATAATAAGTATAATATAATAATAGTAATAATAATAATAGTAATAAGACATAATAATAATAATATATAATAATAATAATAATAATAATAATAATAATAATAATAATAATAATAATAATAATAATAATACATATCAGAACACAAATAAACAAGGGCGGGAATTTTTTTTTTCGAATTTCCGACTACCCACCGACTATCACTCAGTCGGTATTTTGAATTACAAAGCTTCCCAGAGAAGCTTCTCTGATTGTCAGAAGCATTGAGAAGGTAAAACAACTTTTCAGTATACCGACTACACTCCGACTAGCTACCAGTCGCAGTTTTGTCGGTATACAGAAAAGTTTTTTCACTTTTCAACGTCTTCTGAAAAGTTACTGATGGCATCTAATGAAGTAGGTCGAACAGTTAAAAAATCCCACCGACTAAACACCGACAACCTGTTAGTCGCACTTTAGTCGGTGATAATAAACGATTTTTTTCACCAGAAACCATTTCACAAACCCTAACACTCACCGACTAACTAGCGACTGTCATTTAGTCGCAGGTTAGTCGGAAACTAAGTGATATAAAAACCAACATTTCACCAGCAAACGCAATTTGTCATTTCTCTCAATCCCATTTCCTTCTCTTTTCTTTCTTTCTCTCATTCCTACTACATTCCTACTACGTACATTCCTACTACATTCCTCTTGCATCCTCACTTCGACGTATTTTTGGGTGATACTCCGACTACTGCATTTCAACTACACTCCGACTATAAAGGTTAGTCTTCTTTTTATGTTTTTTTTTTGAAATTTAGATTAAATCCTTGTTTTTTAGGGTTTGATGGTTTGATTATGAACATGATTATAAACATGATTTTTGGGGCGTTTATGGTTTGATTACGAACATGATTTTTCATGTTTATTTTGGTTTGATTTTCGAATATTTCACATGTTTTTTTTTTGTTTAATAATCTTGCATGAAATTAGGGTTTATTGCATGTAATTTCTAATATTTTTTTTACGTATTATTTTCGACATTTTCTTGTTTTTTTAGGGTTTGATTTTCCAATATTTCAAGTTTATGAACATGATTTTTGGGGCGTTTAGTTTTGTTAGTTTAGTTTAGTTAGTTGTAATTTCACATTATTAGTTTATTATATGTAATTTCTAATATTTTTTCATGTAATTTTCGACATTTTTTTATGTATTAGTTTAGTTTATTAGTTTAGTTTAGTTTAACATGATTTCATTATTTTTCATGTAATATTTTTTAAGTATTAGTTTAGTTTATTAGTTTAGTTTAGTTTTTTTTTTTCATGTATTTTTCGAAATATATTAGCTTAGTTTTGCTTGGTTTTGATTATTTTTTGTAATGATAATTTTTTTATAATTATTTTTTTACATGTAATTTCGAAATATATATAATTTCAAAAATTTCGAAATATATATAATTTCGAAATATATATATAATTTCGAAAATTCATGAGGGTTTTTGGTGGGGTTGTTTGTGGTTATTGCTAGTGGTTTTTGGGAAGGTTATGGGCTGTTTTAGGGGCTGCTGGGTGGTTATTGCTTGTGGTTATTGCTGGTGGTTCTTGTTAAAATTATTAGTTGTTAAATTTAGGTTATTAATTGTTAACATGGCTAAATTATTTTAACAAGATGCCTAGAATGAGAAACAATCAAGGACAACGGATTGACCCGCGAACCGGTCAACCATATGACCCTGAATCGCGTCCGGTATAGCATCGTACGCGTTCAGACCCTGAATCAACAACCACTCGACCTCAGCCTGATCAAGCTGAACCTCTTGCCCTAATGTATTCTCAACCTATTCCGGGTTTAGAGGATCATTTTTTGAGGTCAGAGTTTAGGAGGACAGAGGGGGTCGTCACTCCCTCTCCGGTGTCATCGCGTGCTTCGCCACGTCACGCTAGGACACCGGAGACTGATACAGCGCAGGGGGCGCCGCGCGATGATCCTGCCCTTGCGCCGCAGCATGCACTACCACCCCTACCATGGATGCCTGATGGCACTGGGTACGTATTATTATTTATTGCATTGTAATTGTTATATGCACTACGTATACTAAGTATAATTTGTTTGTTTATGAAGGTTTGCCACAGACGGTGGCAGCCAAATATCCACGTCCATCCATAGGAACTTTGAGGCCTACCAAGATCCTAATGGATGGGCATGGAGGCACCTAAGTAGGCAAACGATCGATTTCTATTGGACATAGTTTCAAGTAAGGATTTGTACTTCATTACTTATTTGATTGACTTTTGATTGACTTACTTTGTAATACAAATACTGATTAATTAATCTTGTCGTTTCAGAAACAATGGGCTTGGGATCCTTCTATCATTTCGCGATTGTACGCGGAGTGGGAGAAGAGGGCCAAGTTCAGGTACAAGGACATTATTCATCATCATAGGAGGCTCTATGAGGAGAATAATGAGTACAAGCCCAGCTGGGTCTCGAGGGAGATTTGAGACCGATGGGTAATTGCTTGGAAATCTGAAGAATTCCAAGCCAGTCGGTCCAAAGGGAGGAGGAACCGCCGCCGGGGGGATGAAGGGGGGTGCGGCTGAAGTCACCCATACCGGCGGCTCGGTATCTGTGCGCAGGACATTGCGCATATTGGTATAACCTTGAACTTGTCCTAATTTGATTTTTTAATTTTATACACTTATTAATCTTAATACATTAAAATTTAATTGATAACCATGGTTGAAATTCATTTCAGGAACAAGAGCAGCGTCGCACGCCGCTCTTTTATGAGTTGTTTCTAAGCACTCATAAGGTGCGTACAAAGGACGGGTTGCATTGGGTCAACGAAAAGTCCAAGGCCATAAGTGTAAGTTCAATCTCTTATCTATATAGATTATAAATTAGCATTTTTTGATTATCATTGAATCATAGCTTAGTTAGTTTTTTGGTAGGTTAGATTTTGGTACATTAGCTGTTTTGGAATATTACTTAGGATATCTGATATTGTAATTTAAGGAAATGTTGGTTTTGTAGCTGTTTTGGTAGTAGATACAAATTATATCTATATTGGTTTCTATTTCAGGGTATATTTAAATTTTGGTTTAGTTAGTTTACAGACGAAACTCTGCCGAAATTTTTACAAAATATTTTGTTTCATTGTTTTGGACGAATACAAGCGCCTCTATGCCGAACTTCCTTTTGATGCGCTTGATGAGAAGATTAACGACGCCTATTTTCAGGCCGTTAAAACTATCGAATCACAGGCGCCCAATAAGAAGAAGCCCTCCAAGAGCGTGTATGGGGTTGGTGACGCGACGACAGTTTATTACGCAAATGTTGCGACGCCGCAGTCCCAATACCAGGCCGCTCCTCAACCTCCTCCTGAACAAATGGTGAACGAGAGGCTTGATCATCTTCAGGAGTCTATTAACCGAGTTGAGACCCGCCTCAACAAGCACATTTCAAATGAGGAGCAGGCTTCACTCTTAGAGGAGCAACGACGTTTGAGAGAAGAGGTCAACCATTTGCTCAACTTTGTGCGCACCCTTTTCCGCGAAAATCCTCTTTTGCCTCCCTCGACCAGCTGAGCCCTTGTATTTTTGTTTTTATTGTTAATTTGTATGGATTAAACATTGGTTTGTATAATACATTTACCGACAATTTGTACATTTGTATAATTAATTTTTTTCGTGCCTTGTTTTATTATCTTTATTGCGTTTTTTGTTTCGTTTGATCGATAGATTAGGTTATGGATAAAATAATAAAACTGGTCAAATGTGGTCATTGACCACATTTGACCAGTTTATTATTTTAATAATATATTTTTACCGACTAAATCCTGACTACCGTTTAGTAGGAATTTAGTCGGTACTCACCACCATTACCGACCATCTTTCGACTATAAAAGAGTCGGAAATTGGTCGGAATCCAGCGCCGCCAAAATTTTTGCGGCTTTTGGCTAAATTAAGGATTGCCTTTTCCAACTACTTTCCTACCATTTGTTAGTCGCAAAGTAGTCGGAATCCAACGCCGCCACATTTTGGTCAGCCTTTAGCTGCACTAAGGTTTGAATTTCCCGACTACTTGCCTACTAACTTGTAGTCGGAGGTTAGTCGGTAGGTGAAATTATTGTTTAATTATTAAAATTTCTGAAAAATGAATTAAAACCATTTTTTAGATCTACCGACTACTTACTTACTAAAACCGTAGTCGGTATGTAGCGACCAGTGGTTAGTCGGTGCTCAGTCGAAAAGTTGCGACTAAATTCCTACAACTCTTTCTAGTCGGAATTGCGACTACACACCTACCAAGTGAAAGTTAGTCGGAATTCCGACTGGTTTTCCGACTATTTTTGTTTACCGACCATTCTGTGCCGACTAACAGAGGGTAGTTGGTGTTTAGTCGGTATAGGTGTATACCGACTAAACAGCGACTATTTGGGTTAGTCGGAAATCTGCGTTTTTTTTTGTAGTGATGGCTGCTTTGTTATCACAGAACAAAGGTGCTAGTTTCGGATGATGGAAAGTTCAATTCACACAGAAGCCTTTTAAGCCACAAAACTTCTGTTATTCCTTTTGCTACTCCCCTAAACTCTGCCTCTGCACTTGATAATGGGACCACTTTCTGTTTCTTACTTCTCCAAGTAACCAGATTACCTCCTATGAGAGTGAAGTATCCTAATGTAGACTTCCTACTATCCCGATCTTTTTCCCAATCTGCGTCAGTATAAGCTACTAGATCAAGATACCATTTTTCCCATAGAACACGCCTTTCTCACTTGTGCCCTTCAAGTACCTCAAGATCCTGATGACAGCCTCCAAGTGTGGTACTTGAGGTGAATGCATGAAACGATTCACAACTCCCACTGCATAAGCTATGTCTGGTCTGGTATGAGAAAGGTCAATCAGTATCCCCACTAACTTCTGATACTTCTCTCGATCAGCTGGTTCTCCTTCTGGTGAGGTTTGAAGTTTGTGGTTTGTGACAATAGGTGTATCAGCTGGTTTACAGTCAAGCATGCCTACCTCTGCAAGTAGGTCCAAGATATACTTCTTCTGGTTAATGATGATTCCCTTCTTTGATCTGTGCACCTCTATACCGAGAAAGTATTTCAAGTTTCCCAAGTCTTTCATCTTAAATTCCTTGAAGATTTTTGCCTTCAGATCCTCAATCTCCACTTCATTATCCCCGGTTATAACCATATCATCAACATAAATAATCAGGCATGTCATATTGTTATTCACCTTCTTTAAGAACAAAGTATGATATAACGACCAGTGAATCTTCCAAACCACGTTCTTGGGGACTGTTTCAGACCATACAGAGCCCTTCTAAGTCTACACCCTTCTTCTTGAGCAAATTCAATAGAGAACCCAGGTGGAGCATGCATATATACCTCTTCCTCGATCTCTCCATGGAGAAACGCATTCTTCACATCGAATTGATATAACGGCCAGTCTTTATTGACGGCTATTGAGAACATAACTCTTATGGTGTCGATCTTTGCAACGGGAGAAAAAGTCTCTGAGCAATCGACACCATAGGTTTGGGTGTACCCTTTTGCCACGAGCCGAGCTTTGTATCTTTCAATGGTTCCATCAGCATGATATTTTATTATGAACACCTATTTGCACCCCACAGTTTTCTTTCCTTCAGGAAGAGTACACTTATCCCAAGTGTTATTCTTCTTAAGAGCCACGATCTCATCTTCCATTGCCTTTCGCCACTTCGGATCCAGGAGAGCTTCATTGGTATTCCGAGGAACGGAGCTAGAGTAAAGACCGGTTTGGAAGGCTTTTGCTGTCTGAGCTAAATTGTTTCCTTCCTCTTGGCTAATAGGATATCTCGATCTCTATGATTCATATTCTGGATCATATCTCCTTGGGGGAACACCCCTTGTTCTCCTTGGAGGCAATTCGTACCTGCATGGGGATTTAGTAGTACTAGAAAGATCATCATCAACCATTAGGAGATTCGGTTAATACCTCTTGAGGTTCAGACACCACCTCTACACCATGAGATGCATCAGACAATGTAAGAACAGCCTGAGGAGAAGGAATAACTATGGTTTCAGTAGCAACATCGGTGGGATTACCTACTTGCTCTTTGTGGTCTAGATCATCAGAGACAAAGTATGTGAGCCAGCTCAAGTCATCACATTTAGTCTCTCCCTGAGGACGAAGCTGGGGATAGAAGTATGAGGTCTCAAAGAAGTCACAATACAAAGTAGTATATAGTTTATTTTGAGACGGGTCAAAGCAGCGATACCCTTTCTGATGTACACCATAACCCACAAAGATACACTTGGCAGCCTGGGTTTCGAGTTTGTGTCTCACAGGTTTGGGAAGGTGAACATAGACAATACATCCAAAGATTTGGGGAGGTAAAGAATGAGTGCTAGGGATGGTAAAGTATATTTGAAGGGTTTCAAGAGGAGTTTTGAATTTTAGGGTCTTTGAGGGTAGACGGTTGGTAAGATATGTGGCTGATGCAATGGCTTCGGGCCAAAAATAAGAAGGAACATGGTCTTCAAACATAAGGGCCCGACTGATTTCAAGAAGGGATCGGTTCTTTCTTTCAACGACCCCATTTTGTTGTGGTGTATGAGGATAAGAAGTCTGATGGATGATGCCATGGGTGGTAAAGAAATGTTCCATCTGGTGATTTATGTATTCCCCCCCACCCCCCATTATCAGATCGAATAACTTTGGGTGTAACTTTGAACTGGTTAACAATCATATGGTAAAATTTAACAAATACATCAAAAACTTCAGATTTGTGTTTCATAAAATACACCCAACACATTCTAGTACAATCATCAATAAAAGAGACAAGATATGAATAGTGTTGTTTATTAAACTCAGGAGCAGGGCCCCACACATCAGAATGTATCAAACAAAAAGGTTCGTTGCTATGACTACTACTAGGATAATAAGATTGTTTGTGACTCTTCGCAAGAACACAAGCTTCACAGTCCAGGGGTACATTACAGTTACTAAATGACGGAAAAAGACGTTTTAGATACCCTAAGGATGGATGACCAAGACGTCTGTGCCAAGTCCATAACTTATGATCAGGAGACCCATGATCAAGCGAAGTGTGACCCTTTTGAATCGCCTCGTCCACATAGTATAAACCATCTCGTTCAGTACCACGCCCAATAATCTTCCCTGTCCGAGCATCCTGCACAATACAATCAGAAGATGACATGAGCACAGTACAATTTTATTCCCAAGTTAGCTGACTAATAGATAGCAATTTATGAGATAAACTCGGAATTAAAAGACAATTTTTTAAGTTCAAGGACGGAGAAATATGAACGGGACCAGATCGATCAGCACTCACACACTCCCTATTGGTTGTCTGGATGTAGGTACGTGTTTGTGGGTTAGTAGACAAAAGATCGCGAGGGTCGAAAGTCATAGTATCAGTGGCCCCACAATCAAATATCCACTGGGTCGAAGAGGGATTTTTGCACATAAGTGCAAGCTGGGTATTTAATTTGGGTCGTGGGTTTGTGGGAAGATGTGGGGCGTGTGTTTTCCGGTTTTGTGGGTTGGAGGGTGAGGGAGTATTTAAGAGAGAAAAAGGAAAGTTTTTATTTGCCCCATCCCCTTCTCTCTCTCCTGGGCCGTCTCCTTCTCTTTTCGTCATTACTGTTTCACCTTCTTCACCTTTGTTGTGGGTCTGAAGCTCTGAGGAGTGGATTGCTTGATGATCTGACAGTCTCTCCTGGTGTAGGACACCGATGGCCATGTTAGCCTTATCGCCGGTCCGGTTCATTTGGGCCTTGGTGGTGGTTTTCTGCTGTCGGCGGTCCTCCCACCACTCCGGGAAGCCGATTAACTTGAAACACCCTTCTTTTGTGTGACGGGTTCCCTCCACAGTGACTACATCTCAGGTGAGATTTGGCTTCTTTTTCACGCCGAAATGAGGATAAATCCGACCGGTGATGGTTAACGCTAACCCACTCCCTATTTTTGAGGGTATTTTTCCCGATGATGAAACGTGGGTGATTATCCCACATCTTGAGATCTCACGACGAATGGTTGAGTAGGCCG
The DNA here is from genome assembly GCA_000753965.2 of Amaranthus hypochondriacus. Classification (NCBI taxonomy): domain Eukaryota; kingdom Viridiplantae; phylum Streptophyta; class Magnoliopsida; order Caryophyllales; family Amaranthaceae; genus Amaranthus; species Amaranthus hypochondriacus. Next base: position 23,295,024 of record CM025917.1, read on the forward strand.
TTTCTACGGTAGGAAGGGGTTCGAGATTTAACAAATCTCGTTTCTCTTTGTCAAACGATTCATCTATCCTGGCCAAAAATTGAAATAACCTCTGTTTCTGAATAAATGTGTTAAAGATTGTGATGTGCTCCACATGGACCATCGGCTTTGGCTGCCGGCGGTCCATCTCCTTCCAAATTGTGATTAACTTTCCATAATAATTCTCAAGGGTGTCCTGTTTTTGTTTGATACTGTTTGCTGAACAATTTAGATCGAACACTTGGAGCTCGTCTCTACCACTGCTTAATAGGATTTCAATCCCTCTCCAAAAGTCCCGTGCTACTGTATAATCAAGGAAATGGTTTATGAGTTCCGTATCAATATTCGAGATAAAGATAGGACTATCGAGTCTTTTTGTTTCCAGATTTTGTATGTAGGATCGGTTGTGCTGGGGGTTCGTCGATGATGTGACTGAGACGACCCCTATAGTCCAAAGTTATCTGCATCATTTTACACCAAGAGGTGTAATTTTGATGGTTCAGTTTCTCGACTACTTTGAGATCCGGTGAGACGGTCTCAATTTGGGTGTTTAGTTTATACATTCGTTCGAATAATTTGAACATATGCTCCATTTGTTCAAGAGTTACAAGTTGTTGGTTTGTGTTTGTTTGATTTTTGGCCATTTTGGGTTTTACTGGTTTTTCTGGTTTGTTTTTGGTTTGTTTAAAGGTAAATGATGACAACCGAGGTGTTACCGGTCTCGGAAAAACACTATCGGCTCTGATACCATGAAGAATAAGGATAAGGGGAATAAAAGTGTTTAAGATTTGAATGCTTAGTTTGTATTAAACTGAATAAAGGAATTACAGCCCTACAAATATACAAAGTATCCCTCTAACTATGGTAACAAAATAAAATAGGAGTAAGAATAAAAACAGCTACACGAATTATGGTAATTACAATATATCCCGTATATTCCTACATTATGTTTTGTGCAATTACAGATTGTAAGATTTAGTCATTATCAAAACAAATCATGTATTAAAGTTGCAAAGCTATAAATAGTTGTGGTTCTAACTGATTTTATAGCTGAAATGCTTAAAGTTTTAAAGGTAAAAGATAAATTTTTTAAGAAATAAATCGATGAGAATATCACTCGTTTTACTTTATATCACTTACAATCTAAACAAAATTTATTTTGGTCATAATTTTCCAAGCCTAGGTGGATAATATTAAGTGCAAATTTATTTTTAGTCTTATTTTGAATGAGAAGGTTAATGGGGCATAATGTTGAAAAGAAAATTTCTCTATAGAAGAGTTCCAATGGGGTTAGTATGCAAACATGCATTCATTGGCGATTCGACACAAAACTTGAGGCCTTCTCCTACAATAAGTTGAGGACAAATGAATATTGATGGTATTTAATCCCGACTTTCTGCAGGAGCAAGATGAGAGGTTCTTTAGAGTTAGGCCATGACAATTGATAACATGATTGTAGGTCTAAAAATTTAGTGGGCCTATGCATATAAGTTTGCCTCAAAGAAAAAAAGTCTAACATATAAACCTACTGAACTATCATCATATCATATCATATGTATATTATAATCCAAGAAATTTGGTACCACGTGGCATTCATATACAACACAATTTGCCACTCAAATTAATACAACTTTTATTTTCATGTCTTTTTTGCATTGAAACTCCTAAATAACAATTAATTTTAATAATATTGAAACTCTTAGTCTTCATCAATTTGATTCATCTTTCTTTGTATAAACATACATATGTTAGAAGATAAAACCCTTTGTCTTCTAAATTATACTCCCTCCACCCTCTTTTTATTGTCCACTTTAGCTTGGACACAGATTTTAAGAAAATGGTAGTTTGGGTATTTTAAGTGATTATAATAATTATAAAGGTGGTAGTTGGTGTATTTAAGTGATTATAATAATTGAAAAGGTGGTAGGTGGGGTATTTTAAATAATATAAGTTGGGATTGTTGGGGGTATTTAGGTAAAAAAATCTTTGCCAAAAATAGAAAGTGGACAATCAGAATGAATTGACTAAATAAGAAAAGTGGACAATAAAAAAGAATGGGAGGGAGTATAACACATTTTGCCACTCAAATGAATACAACTTTTATTTTCATGTCTTTTTTGCATTGAAACTCTTAAATAACAATTAATTAAATAATATTGAAACTCGTAGTTTTCATCAATTTAATTCATTTTTCTTTGTATAAACATACATATGTTAGAAGATAAAACTCTTTGTCTTCTAAATTTAATTATACTGAAGATGAAAATATAAAATTTTAAGATTTTTTGTTCGTGCCACATACATAGCTGGCCTTATTTATATGATTGAATTTCAAAGTCTTCATTTAGTGCATCCCACATTCTTAAGAAAGAGTAGATGGTGTTTTAAGAGTTGAGTTTATTGATTATTTCAATTACTATGAAAATTGAGATAAAACTGGAGAAAAGATGTGAGTTTTTGTATCGTTGTTATGTGAATATGCAATTTTATCTTATATAACTTTTATGGGTGTAGATGTGGGATAAAATAAGGTTTACAAATTGAGATTAAATTTTGAAGAGTTGAGTGGAGATAAAATGGAAGCAAAGGGAAATAAGATATTGATGAATACAATGTTTAATTTGTTTTCATGTTGACATGATGTATAGTTATGAATGTCATAATAATCAAATATATGCTGTTATGATATATGATGATCAAGTTTACTAAGCATATGAGTAGTTTTTATTTTAAGTATCACTTCTTTTCAAGGGTTAGTAAATATTTTGATTAAAAATATTAATATTAGGTTATTTGATAAACTTAACACAAATTGAAAATATTTTGTATTACAATTAGTTGATATTTTTTTGTTATGTTAAAAGTTTATAGATATAATTGTTCAAAATAACATTTGTATATTAATTTAACAATAATGTCTAAATTAATATTACGTTTTTTTATAAAATAGTTCTATAATCACGTGCATAGCACGGGTAAATACCTACTTATCTTAAAACCATTTGATAATAGATGACATACTTAATATTACGTTTTTAGAGGGCCATTAAAAAAATGGAGGGAAAAATCTCAATACTTAAACAAAAACACACTCATTTCATTGGCTAAAACCACTATACATGGATTACATACTTAAATTAGCATAATAATTAAGAAACAACAACGGAAAACAAAGATGACTTTCCAAATTCTGCAAGTGAGTATATAGGCAGTAGCTTCAACAACAAAGAGAGCATCAGTGCAAGAAGCAACAAGTAGAACAGAAACAGAGCTTCAACCCCCCCCCCCCCAAAAAAAAAAAATTAAATAGTAAACCCAATCCTTCCATAAATCAATAATTCAAGGACTGTTGCATTGAAAACAGCAAGCAAACAACTCAAATTCAACTGTATCACAGCCTTGTTCATGGCTTCGGGATGTGAGGACGAAATCAAGGGGGCATGGTATTTTGGATCAAGCCAATATGAACCGCAATCAAGCTCAGAATCAGAGTAAGAACTGACACAAATAGTTGAGCAGCAAGTTGAATGAGACAATCATCATAAGCCAAGGCTCAACAATGAGATGAGGCATCTAATATTTCAAGAGATGCTTTCAATGAAAACAACCGACTCATTACCTCATCCAAGTTCATACTGAAGGCCATGTTCCGAGGAGTAGTTTCTAGGCCAAGATGGACTCGACATGGTCAATGCCCGTTTGATGGGAAAATAGGAATTTTCCCCTTAATTAACAGTGTGGTAGCTCAAAGGGACTCGAAGAATAGGCCAAGGGGGTCGATTGAAATCAAGCCAACAGAACCAGTCACTCAAAAAGTTTATAGAAACATGCTCATCCAATATCCCATACCGGCAATACTAAGAAAGTGGCCAAATGAAGGGCCTTAAATCATTTTCATTCAACAAGTCAATGCAAGAGTCCACATAACAAACGATGATCCAGTATGGCAACAACACAACAAGCAAGGAGGGCTAACATTCATTCTTACACAACAACCACCTAATAGTCGAGATTGTAACATCTTGGACTTTAGATTCTTTAGAAGCATTCGATCATTGACGCACAAGAAAATGCTAAAGAATATGACAGAGTTGATAGCGCCGTTAAAGATGCATATGCTGAACTTCATCCAAAGACATTATCAAATGTCTGGATTTCATTGTAACATCACTTAAACGAGATTTTGAAGGTTAAGGGAAGTAATGACTATGTCCAACCTCATTTTGGTAAGAAAGTTGAAGAGGATAATGGGTGACTCAGAATTCAAGTTCGTATTCCGACATAGCTAGTTAGGGAAGCTATTGCTTTTGTGAATCCAAACATGAATCAACAAGCATCACAAACACTACAAGAGAATGAAGTGTGGCATAATCATCCAATGCAATGCAAGAAGCATATGATTAAGCAATTAAGGAGACACAAGGATGGAATTTTTTTTATTAGAACAAACCCCCTCAGTTTATGTTATGAAAAATCATCATTAAAAATGTTTCTTTAACAATCTTATGAGCAACATTTTGCAAAAACAAAATTGAAATCGAAGGTTAATGTACATGTATTTTAATGGCTTCATTTTATTAGTGTTATCAGTAACAAAAAAATCTCCATGTTTCATCATAGAGGATGTTTAACCTCTTAGACTATAAAGTATAAACAATCATCAAAAAAGAATGATTGCCATTAAACATAAATATAACACAATGAGTTCAGACGTTTAACAAAAGCTACTCAACTAGGATGAAGACATTTCTTTAGATAATGAAGTTTATAGGAAATCTTGAAATCAAATCATCATTGGGGCTTCAACATTCAATAAAACAAATAGATAACCAGAATAACCATCACAAATAGAAAAAATGAACAGAAACATGAACATGAACATGAACATCTCAAAATCAGAATCAATGAAACATAAACGAACAACAACTAATCAATGAAATAGAAAAAAATCAGAAATCAATGAAACATCCCAAAATATGAAGAACGTGAACATCTCAAAAATCAAAATATCAAGAACATGATCATCTCAAAAATCAAAACCATCAGTAAAACCCAAATTCGTCCAACAACAAACAATTACCAGAACTCACGCAAATATCAAATGACTACCTAGATCCCAAAATTTCGAATATTCAAAGTTACGAAAAAAACATAAACATAAATGTCTTACAACCATCGACGACGTTTTTTAGAGTTTTTTTTTGCCCTAGTAGCAAGCACTTCTTTAGGAGTATCAAGAACAACAAAATTTTGGTCTTCTTCAACAAGAGGACTTGAAGGACTCAATTTAGTTAGAGACTTATACACAAACTTAACAATCTTCAAAGGTGGATCTTTTCCATTAAGGTAGGAATAAGGAGGAGAAGAATTGTTCTCTCGATATTCTAAACATGCGTCATCTTCAAGTACCTTTTGATAGGCCTCAAGTTCTTTCTTAGACCACCTTAGAATCTCATTGGAGTATGAGTGTGACTGGCCATGTAAGGAACACGAACATTAATCACCATAATCACAAAGACCATCATATAGATAACTTGGAATTGTTGAAGAACTAGTAGATCTTTTGTTCTCCATAATTATACCCAAAAAAACAAGGAATAAAGGTTAACCAAAACCAAGGGTTTGAAGAAACATCAATGGCGATTGAAGAACATGGGACTGATTTTGAAGAACAGGGCCAAAAATTATGAAACTTACCTCAAATTGTATAGCTAAAGCCGATCTATATTTTAGTCCAAAAAAATGAACCAAAGTTAAGGTATGAACAAGGGCAACGGTATAAAGAAGCCATGAAAATGGCGAGTTTGAAAAGAGAGAGTAAGGAAAAGAAAAATCAGAGACACGCAAAATGAGGGGTAATAATGAGGGGGCGGTTTAAATGAGAGAATTAAGGGAGTGAGAGAGTAAATCAACGAGTATAATGGGATAAATGAGGGATGTAAAGAGGGTATATTAGAGATAAAACTTTCCGAAAAAAGAAAGTATTCTAAATAGGACAAACTTTTGAAACTGCCCGTTATAGTAATGTGGACAAACTTAAAAGAACAGAGGGAGTAGCATGTTAAATAAAGAATGTTTCAAATCTATAATATATCATTATGCATGCCTAATTTGCATATTTTAATTTCAAATGTTAATATATGAACTAAAATTAATTTCAAATATAATGTATATGAAGTATATGTCTAATCAATTAAGTGTACAAAGTCATTTAAGTATTACCTCAAAAAAAAGTCTTTTTAAGTGTGTGCCTAACTAAAAAGAATTATCTATTAATGGTTGGTGCATTTATATAATAATTTATGTGTATTCTTATGACATGCGTATATGAATTTATAACTGAACAAATTAAAAAAGAATTACATTAAATTGAAAGTGCAGCATTCAAACTTAGAGTGTATAAATAATTTAAAATAAAGTTTATTTGCCCATAATAAAAACTTAAGGATATGATCATATTTTTAAGTTTGACATTCTTTTATGATTAGGGTCGCCATTTTGATAGTCTAATATGAATTCACTTTATTTTATTTTACTTTATCTTAGTTTTCTACATATTATTCAAATATACACTAATTAAAATAAAAAATAATAACCATTACTAATTCAGTTGTTTTAATCACTTTTCTAAATAATTACATTAGTATTACTCCAACCTAAAAGCAATACTATATGACAAGTCTTTAAAATTAAAATAAAATTTCTTAGTTTTAAAATTAAACTAATTAATAAGGGGTATTATAATAGTAGGTCAAGTATTGAACCTGTAGCTTTAAAAAAAAAATTTCTTTTTGACGCAACATTTAGTCATAGTCTAATATAGGCACCAAAATTTTCAAAATAAATTTGCGTTACTTTTTGTCAATATTAATTATTAAAATAAAAAAATTGACATATTAGTTTCGTAAGATACTTCTTGTAAATCAATAAGATATTGTAAATCAAATATTTGATTGTTATCGGTAATATTCGGTATATGTAGTTTTTCTCATGTGTTTGATTTATTTACTTATATAAATATTTACATTATACCCAATTATTTGATAATTTATAAATTTCCTAGCTTTAAAATTAAACTAATATGGAATATCAAAATTGATAATAGTGGATCAAGTATTCGACCTGTAGCTTTAAAAAAATTTTACTTTTTGACCCAACATTTAGTGATAACCTAATAGAGGCACCAAATCAATCAGAATAAATTTGCGTGACTTTTTGTCAATATTTTTTTTTAGAAAAAAAATTTCATTAATCCAGAACATAACAGTACAGATAGTACCACTAATAAGAGAACCATTTCCCTAGTTTGCATCAGCATGACAGAAGGGCACACCATCTAGGATGGGTTTCCCGACTATCACTATTCATGTGCATAAGGGGAAATAGAGCTCCAAAAAAGACAAGAAGTAAATAACTATACAGTATGCGCTATTTACTCAAAATCAAAAAGCTTCCTAATCCAAAGGCGTTGAATATTAACACCTTTGATAGGAATGTGCAAAACTCTACTCTTAACTACAAGCTTCACTTGTCAAGTGACCCTATTGACCATAGGAACTTTGAAATTCCAAATAGAATCATTCCGAGCACACCAAATCTCATACATAAGACTGCAAAGTGCAATAGTAGCAATCTTCCTCTTAGCTGCAACACACTTCCACTTCTGAGATGCAAAATCAGCAAGGGAATCACTAACAATCCTAATACCCAACCATGTCAAAATATCTCGAAGACATTGAAGGCTATAGATACAAGCAAAGAAAAGATGAGTATTAGATTCTGATGTGAAACCACATAATGGACAAGCATTAGAAGAGATGAGCCCCAATGCAAACAGCTTGTCCCTAGACTTCAACCTCTCATTCACAGCTAACCATAATATAAATCTAGCTTTAGGAATAGAACTTCTGTTCCAGACAAAACTTGCCCAAACAGTTGGCTGCCCAGCCCCTAAAAGCTCAAGATAGACCTCTCTGATGGAATAAGATCCATTATGTACCCATTGCCCAAGCCTATCTTTGACCTTACAAATCTTCTTAAAAGCCCAACTTGAAGTGATTAGAGCATTAAAAACCCTCCAGTCCTCACCCTTTGTATATACACCATGCACCCATCTGAACCACATGGAATCGCTCATAGACGATATATGCCACACAAGTTTTCCCACAGCAGCGAGATTCCAAACTTCCAAATTACGAATTCCCAAACCACCCAACTTCTTTGGAGTACAAACCCTAGCCAAACTCAGATTTCCAGGAGCATCAGAATCAGTTGTCCCATGCCAGAGATATGCTCTACATATTGCATTCACCTGCTTTAGCACCTTCTTAGGCAATACAAAAATTTGACACCAAAAATTTGTAATGTTCATCAACACAGCAGAAACAAGTTGTAGCCTGGCTGCATAAGATAGATTCCTGACTTGCCAAGATCTAACCTTAGACGTCATTTTCACGGCAAGACGTTCACACTCAACTGCAGACAGACGTTTGGAGGAAAGTGGAACTCCCAAATAACGAAAAGGCATAGAACTCAAAGGCATATTACAAGAAGCCATAATATATTGTTTCAGAGAGGTAGGGATACCTGCAAGGTACAAATCAGATTTTGACGAGTTGGCAACCAAACCAGAGGATTTCGCAAAAATCTCTAAATGATCAAGAAGAATTCTAACAGAAGCCAAGTCACCCCGACAAAATATCATTAAATCATCTGCAAAGCACAAATGGTTCAGTTTGAGTCTATTGCACCGTGGATGAAATAATTTAATTGTTACCGACAATATTAGATATATGAGGTTTTTCTCATATGTTTAATTTACTTAATTACACAAATATTTACATTTATACCCAATTATTTGAAAATTGTTCTATTATATCAAAAAAATAATTTATACCCAATTATTTACATTTAGTTGTTTAACGTTTTAAAATTACAACCTGATTTATCCAATATTTTAAAGGATACTTTTATGTAACACCCCGATATTTTCTGAATTAATATTTTACTTATTAAAATTATTTTATTAGAAAATAATTTATTTAAACAAAAAGGTTACACCTTTTTCATGGAAATGGGCTAGCATATTACTAATTTATATTATTGAAGTTGGGTTAGAATGCTTAGTTGAGCCCAGAGTTGTTAGTTTATCCAATCAACCTTAAACCCATAAATTAAATCTTAATATTATTATTAATTTATTATTTTAAAAAAAAAGAAATAAAGGGGGAAATTTGATGAGATGGCTATAGGGATTTTGTAACTCCTACTTTAAGGAAATTGAAAGGATTTGCTAGACTCATTTTCTTACTTATGGCCTAATTCTTTTAGTATTCAAATTGGTGTAAGAACTAAGGAAAGAAAAAAAAACACAAACCCTAGATCCTCACATCTCACTCGTGGCCCCTTTCCATTTTCCTCTAATTTTTGCTCTCATTCTTCCTATTTTCAAGTAAGTATGTCTTGATCTTAGTTATTAATTAGTAATATGTACATGTAAATATGATTTATGTAATTAAAATGTCAAAATTTGGAGTTCTTTAAATCTGAAAATTTTGAATATGTTATTGAAAACGATGACGTATTAGGGATCGAACGTTGTGTTTCAATCTCTAATACCACCAAGATCGAAAGTATGTGAAGTCTTGTGAAACAAATTACGCAAACAATATGAACTTGATGTTTGTAGGAATAAAAATGCAATAATGAAATGACACAAATGTTTAAGGAGGTTCACCCCAAAATTGGCTACGTCCCTCGTGGTGTAGTATCTCTTATATTATAACAATTTAGAATTACAATTAGAGAAGAGATGAGGCTAAGTGTTTGGCTTGGGGTAATTTTGTGGATTTTGTGGATTGTTTTCTATGACATATAAGTCTCCTATTTATAGTGGAGTTTACCTTTAATGAGAATGCATAATTAAGCCTAAGTGTATATACCAAAATAAAACAGCCTTGGAATGAGAATAGTCAAAAAAAAAAAAACCGAAGCATCCAATGACCTGCCCCTAGCTGCTCGTTCGAGCCCTACTGCTGCTCGTTCGAGCAGTATTTGCTGAGGCTACTATACTTGTTCTCTGATGTGCTCGTTCGAGCATGGATTCAGCTCGTTTATATTACACTTAAACACTAAATTAAACCACACTTTTAATCACCCATTAACTTACTCTCATAGGATTCCATCCTAAGAGTCACACTTGATTTATTTTGGTGCACTCAAGTCACACCATCAATCACAACAGTTATGATGATGATGTTATATTTTTTTTTATTATTTGGGTGTTATGATTTTTATCTATGGTTAAGGTATTGGTGGAAATGTAAAACATGTATGAAAACTATGAGTATAGAAATTACTTTTTTGTATTGAAACATGAAATTATGAAATAAAAATATATAGTATCATGTAACTAAATTATTTATATGCTAGGAGTAAATTTTTTAGAAATTATAAACTTGATTTATATGAGAAATTACTTGAGATATGATTAGATTTAATTTAAACATGTTATTGGATGAATATTAAGTATAGTTGTGTAATTTAAAGTTGAGTAGTTGATGATTATGTTAGAATTAAAATTTGGACAGAATGTTTTAATGTTTTTATGGTAAGAAATTTTGAGTAAATTGAATAATCCCGTAGGATTTGTTAATTAGTCGAAAAAACGACGTTCTGGGGCACTTTTTGGCTCTAAATTATGTTAAAAACACTTAAAGTAGTGTTTGGGAACATATAATTTATTTGAAAACAGGGAATTGAAATTTGACATTCAAATTCAAGAATTGTAAATGACACCTATTTACAATTCTAAATACATGGAATTTGCAAATTTTGATACTTGATTATTTTACATTTTTTTGGAATTCCATGGAATTGATCCAATTCCAACATTTCTATAATCAAGATTTGCCCAACATAATGTTTGGACCAATTCAATATTTAAAAATGAATTCCAAGTTGTCAAACATAACATAAGGTATTTTAAAAATCATGAAAATTGGTACTCAGGGGTTTTGATGCCTTCCGAACGCAACAGTGAAGAAAGAATTTCATTTTGATAGTGCTAGCGTGCTGTTCTGGTAAGATTATTAAATCTGAATTTAATGTGATCTTTATGTTGTTATGAAGTGTGTTGGGTGATCATGATTTTGTTGTAGAGTGACTTGGTGTTAAATGTGTGTGTGTGTGTGTTTTGATTGTGGCTTGAGAAAGTGTGAATGCAAGCTTATTCCCATACGTACGATTGAATCATGTAGGAAATCAATTCGTGAATGGAAGTTGATAAGTACGTTTAGGATTTGCTTTTGCTTCGTTAAGGTACGTACACGCAGTAAACCTTTGTATATCGTGGATTTGTTGTTATAGAAGAATAATAATAACAGTATATTGAATAAAGTATAAAGATGATATTATCCTTTCTTAATCAAGGAATATGATTTCAATAACTTGATAAGTAGAGGTAGTATTACCTCATTAACTTTAAAGTGGACGTAGTATGATGTCAATTGGTGGAAAGAATTACTTGCGGTATGTGGGGGCATTATGAGCCACCGCGGGGGTATGCATACTTATCCCTAGGCACCGAAGTAAGGCGTGTATCTATGGTAGAGACTTTCCTAGGAGTTAGCTCCCCTAATGTATTGTCTCATCTTTGAAGTTTGGAGTTTGATCCGACAGTATGGCTGGGAAAGTACAGTAGTATGGCTGATTAATTCATTGAATCATTCTGAAAGTTATAAAAAAATATGTATAAAAAATTGTAACCAACGTATGGTAGGTTGTTATTTTGTTTTGTGATATAAAGTTAATATTATAAGAGATGTTTGGCTGACGTGTACCTTTGATCTTAACGATCCTGCGATGATGTTGTTTTCCTTTCGGGATTGATAACTAGCAGTGAGTTAAGTTGCAGGTTGGGGAGTGAGGATTACACCTGGAGAATAAAATAGATAGAGTACGGAGATTGAACTTTTACTTAGTTTTAAGGAATGGATTATGTTAAAGAGGCTACTTCATTCTCGAGTTGTATTACATAGAATTTTGACTTTATATATATATTCGTTGCTAAGACTTCCACATCGCTAAGAATTTATAATAACTCTAGTAGAACTCGATCCGCAAGTTTTACTTTAAAAATTGTTATATCATACCTTTATGACATCTTGGTTTAACTCGGGTCCCACCCAATTTTTCTTAAAAGGATCAAATTCTCTTTCTAAACGATTCGAGTTTTTCCAGGATGTTACATTTTAACACATGGTAATCAAATTTTGATAAATTCAATTTACAAGTCGTAAATAACTATGCAATACATTTGAGCACAAGTTTTCATAAATTTTAGATCTTATAAAAACCGTGTATTGTAGAAGTATCTAACAAGTTAATACAATAATGATAAGGAATTTATTAATGTAATTTGCTCATTTTTTTCTTTAATTTCACTTTGCATTCTCTTTAAAAGTTTTAATGATATTGATTATAGAAATATGACCTATTTTCTCAGTTGTTGAAAAATTGTCAAATTTTTTTCTTGATGTAAGTTAATTAATCAATGTTGACTCTAAAGAAATCCATTTTGAATTTTGTTTTGTTGACTCGTGAACATTTTATGTGAAAACTTCATTAAGGAACGAAGAGAGTATTTAATAACGTTGCACCAACCTCATCTAACAAATTCATATGTACTCTTATTAGCTTAGTCTAGTGTGATAATACAGTGCCAAAAAATAAATGATGTGAACAATAATATAGATGGAGAAATTTTTTTTAAGCTTTTTTTTGAAAATATTTGGCTAAATAAGTGTTTCCTCAAACTTATTGGAAAAATAAGCTTCAATGGACAACGGGCTGGGACTTGGGTTTTAGGTCTTCAGTGAGATTGCTATTAGTAACAGCCGGTTTTTAGGTTTCGTGGGAAACCACTACTAGGAACAGCGGTCTTCCCTGCCATAATTTTTTTTTTTTTGTTTTTTCTGAACACGTTGTTAATAACAACAA
>CM025917.1:23309529-23329314 GCA_000753965.2 Amaranthus hypochondriacus
CCTATTGGTGACACTATTCGCCATGTACAATGACTCAAGCTTGTCCCAAATGCCCTTTGTAGTAGTCTCCTTCACAACCTCCCTAAGAACCTCATTTGACAAACACAATTGTGTTGCACTCAAAGCCTTTGAGTCAATTTCCTCCCATCTAGTCATGGTCATCTCTTGAGGCATCTAATCAACTTTATCCAATTCCGTTTGTACACCATGTTGCACTCAACAAACCTTTTGTACAAACACAATTGTATTGCACTCAAAGCCTTTGAGTCAATATGGCCTTCATCTTCACTTGCCATAACCCAAAATTTTGATTTCTATCAAACTTTTCAATATCCAACTTCATAGATGTCATTTCTGTGAGAAATGACAAGAAAAACCTTCAAAATATTTCCAAGAACCTTTAACTCTGATACCAATTGAACTCAATGCCCCAACTATGCCCCAAAGATCCAAGGTCGGTCTTAAGAACGCTTCCCACACAAGTGATCAAAACAGGATCGTAAAAACGCAACAAAGAAGCAACTATTGAGAATACTAAGAACGCAAACAAAAGCACACCAAGATTTTTAAGTGGTTCACCCCTAATTGGGCTACGTCCACTATCTAGCCTAGATGTCATTATTGATTTCTTCAATATTCTCCAATGGAGCAATGTACAAGGGTGATGATTACAATTGAGGAAGAAGAGAAATATGTAGAGAGTGATTAATTTGTAAAGAGAGATATAAGAAATGAAAGCAATGCAATACTCTATGTGATTAGTCCTATTTATAGATTATAGGAACTAACACTTACAAATATAACCTAAGGCAAATCAAGAAACCGGGAAAAACAAGACAAAAGGCTAAACAGCCTACAAAGCCGAGTCGGCTGTCTAAGGGGGCAGAGGGACAGCCGAGTAGGCTTTTACTTCTGTCTCTAAACTGCTTTTGTTTCAATTGCTCCTTTTAACTTGTGTTAGACTTACTATTTTGCCCTTATCATTTAAACCCATCATCAGTTATACTCATGATTAAGAACTTTAAGTCACCCTAATCACCACACATTCTGATTTAATATTTTAATAATACTTATGGTCCCTAGATATCTTCCATTAATTTCATTTTAACACTTTTATATTCTTTATAGTCCCTATATATATTCCACTAACTTTATAAAAATATTTTCAATTAGTATTCGTCCCCATATTTTTTCCACTAACTTTTATATAATGTTTTTTTAATGTTTATGGTCTCCACTTTTCCTCCATTAAATTTATTATTTAATGAAATAATATGTCTATTATTATTATTTAAAAGTAACTATTTTTCTTAATTCCCGTGAACTTTCCTTATAGGATCTTCATTAAGAAACAGAGAGAGTATTTATTTTACTATAGTAATCAACTTATTACCTAATTTATTTATTTATGTGTTATAAGTTTATCAAACATAGGTGATAGAATTATCATTTGAAATTGTACTTCAAGCAACACATCTTTTTCTTATTATTTTCTTAAATAGTGGATGTATAATCAATTTCATTTGTGTAATTTTTTTTTAATATAGCCACATAAGTAGTGTATAGGTCATGTGGCGGGTTTGGAGCGGGGTCCAACATCTTCAGACCCATACCCTTTTAATTTTTTGAGATCCAAACCCGGATCCGGACCCTAAGGGTCTAAAATTTTCAGACCCATACCCAGACCCTCCGAATCTGATGGGTCTAAGGTCCTTAATGGATCCTTAATGGGTCTAAAAAGAGTCTCTTTGATTTGTCAAATTTGAACCATTTGTAAGTTATTATATTTTTCGTATATTTGGAAGAGAGTTATTATCGCATTTGACAAATATTTAATACTAATTTAACATATAAATTCGCATAGTGCCATCCATATACGCTTAAATTCTATTATAAATACTAGTTCGAGTCCATGAAATAAGGGTAATTGGGTTAGCACTAAGCAAGTAGCATATATATCATTAATATATATATGATTATATGAAAAGAAAATAAGTGTTGGGGGCAAAATTCATATGTAGAAGAAAAATAAAAATAAATAATTTAATATTTATAAGGGTCCAAGGGGCGGGTCTAGGGTCCAGGTCTCGGACCCGGACCCTGACCCGCCAATTATTTTTTAGATTCAGATCCGACCCGAATCCGATGGGTCTCGAAAAAATAAGACCCAGACCCTTAAAAAAGGGGCGGATTCGGGGCGGGTCCAACAGGGTCCTGGATCTGTGACCATCCCTAGTAGTGTATATGATTATCAATAAAAATATATTTCAAAATTATATTCTTTTCTTAATTTATTACAAAAATAGTTTACTGAAAATAAATTATAACTAATTAATATGTTATCCTATAATTATCCATTGTAATCGAAAGATACTACATATGTTAATTGATTGTATATGGAAAAAATTAGTAAATAAGATATAGTATTAAAATCTTTTGTTACTAATCTATTAAACAAATCTAATCAGAAAGATATAACATGATATGCTAAAAAAATATTTGTCTAATAAAAAATTAAAAAGAGCGGGAAAAATTTATTGTGAAGTCAACATGTGTCTTAATCCTTTATTCATTAGTATGTTGTATAGATTTGACTTTTCATCATCTTTTAGGTGATCTAATAGGATAAATGTAAATGAGAAAGAGTGTAGTGTTTCAAAATTTAATAGGAGTGAACTAGAGTTAGTAAGTGTAAAAGTATAAAAGGTTAATTTTAATAAGAATAAATTGATAAAGTTAACATATCAAAAATAGAAATATGATATTTAGGATGACTTCACTCAATAAAGATGGAACACTTGAGTGAATAGGAGGGAGTAGTATGGACTAACCTCAAAAGTTGAAAATGTAATAAGTTTATTCGATTCTAAATTACAATTAAGTATAATCACTGAGAAATATTTATTTTTAATATTGGTGTATATTATTTTTAATAGGAAAAATTACTCACAATAATCCAATCTTTTACTGATTTTTCTATAATAATCTCAACTTTTGATTAATAATGAATAATCTCAACTTTAGAGAGTGTTTGTCAATAGTGCTCTCGGATGACCTTTAACCTAATTAACTGGTTATTTTGTGAAAAAAAAAATCAAATTGGAAAAAAATTTGAAAAAAATACCACTACCCCTCACTTTCCCACCACCACTCCTCAGCTTTCTCGTCACCACCATCAGCGTGTTGAAGCTAATTCTGAAATCAACATTTACAATGATGAACCTTTTGATCTCATGAATTGCAAGTTGCCTTTCTAAAACTTGATTACTATTTGATTTTTTCTTTTTACTTACAGTTTTCAATTCAAGTTTTTGTTTTTGCATCGTTTGATGGAAATTAGGGTTTTTTTACTAGTAGATTGTTGGAAAGATGGCCAATTTTCGACTTTTTTAGTTCTTTTTTACATGATTGCCACTGCAAGTAGGAATTACTTGGTTTTGATTGCCACTGTATGTAGATTTGTTGATAGAAATTGATCACTATTATGTGGTTTAGAGCTGAAAACAAGATACATAGGGATCATTCGCTGTCACCGGCTACCTGAGTAGGGAGATAGTATGAGGGACTCACCGTCGTCGGAAATTGAAAAGGAGGAGTGGCAATGGTGGAAGGGAGGGGAAACGTGGGTCGCAGTTAGGGATGTTTATTAGCGGGGACCCGACATTTCGAGTACCCGGAAAGCCGTGCACCCGGTTAGTCGGGTACCTTTTTTGACGGCCCGTGTCTCAACCCAATTTATTCGGGTACCCGAATAAGTCGGATCATGACATCGAGTACCTGATTTTATTGGCCAAAATTTAATTAGCACAGTTTTTGGAATTTAATTACAAAATTTAGGCATAATTTTATTACTATCATAAGCAAAAGCAATGACTGTTACTACTAAAATTAAGAACAAAAGTAACTAATGTTCATACTGGACCTTGTGTTACTACTGGGCTACTGTCAGATGATCTCATTCATTTGGGTAAAAAGTTCTCTACTTCAAAAAACACATTTCTTTTAAAGTCTTCATTGATTTTTTTTCATAATCAATTCCTCAATCATCATGGCTACAAAAATGAAAATGAAAAGGCAAATACACGTAAAAACAAAATTTTCTCTTTTAAAATCGGGTCATTCAGTACCCGTTAAGATTTATTTTCCGTCCATGAACTAATCCGGTTAAGACAGGCCATGTACCTAACCCGTAGTTTATAAATTTTTTAAAAATCTCACCTACCAATTATGATGCGGGTTGACGGGTCAACGAGTCAGGTCAAGAGGGTTGAGTTTAGTGAACAGTCCTAGTCACAGTGGTGGAGGAGAGAGGGGTTGGTGGCATAGGGTTTGGGTTTATTTTTTTAATTTAATTTAATTTAATTTTCCTTTTTTTTTGCTAATTAACCTCGAATAATATCAATTGGACAATAATATTTTGGGAAAATAATCTAATAAGTGATATTATTATGGATAATTTTCTTTTAATATTTTTAAGTTCTTTACATTAAGACGAAAACTAGACTCTACTTCGAAAGTATGGTGCCCAAAATCCAGCCGGACCCGGGTATGAATTGCACATCTCAGTCTACCAACATCGATCCAGTTGCCTCATATTTAAGGGAAAGGATAAACAAAGGCTGCTAAAGCAAATCCAAAAACTCCAAATTACAAGTTACAAATTTTAATTTTATGATCGGATGTTGATTGATGATGATCATCATCATCCAAATTCCAATTAAGCTAACCACTCCACTTTCTCTCTCTTTCATTTCCTTTCTTTTCTTTTCTTGTCTCCTTTAACCCCCCCTTTCCTTCTCCCTTCTCTTCACACTTTAAATCCACGTCTATCACCCTCTATGAACTTTCCCCCAATCCCCAGTTTTTTCCTCTTTCTTATCTCAATATATCCACTAGCTTACACTACATGTTGAAACCCTTTTCTTAATTTTATCCTAATTTATTAAAATTTGAATCTTTTGTAATTTTTCTCAACTGGGTAATCTTGAAAGATGCCTGCTTGGTGGGGAAGAAAGTCTAATAAGAGCAAAGAAGAACATCATCATCACTCTTTATTTAGTGAGCTGAATTCCAAGAAATCTTCCATCCATTCTGATAATTCTCCTACCAAATATAGTTATAAAAGGTGTTCTAGAAGCTTAGAAGAGTCGGGTCATCATGGGATTTTGTCCCCTAATTTGAGGGGAATTTCATTTGGGAATTCTGGGTTTGATTCAGATGGTGAAAGAAAAGTTGTGGGCCATCCTCTTCCTAGACCTTCATCATCAAATTATAGTGGTGGTTTTGTTGTTAGTGATCATGGTCATGGTGGTAATAACGGAGTATTAGCATCCGGGTCTGCATCCGTTTCTAGTGTTAGTTCATCTGGGTCTAATTCTGATGATCCTCCTATTGTTCTTGATCATATTCAATCTGGGGTTTTCAGGTTTGTATCAAGTTTTTGATCTTTTTTACGGTTTGGGTTGTTTTAATTTGAAGTTTTGGTTGTGTGATCTATGAATTATGTTGATTTGATTGAGATTTAATTAATCAAAGTATGAATTTGAAGGGTAATATTTTCAATTGTGCTTTTTCTTGTGTTACCTAAGTGTGATCATTGATGCTTATGAGCTGTCTTTTTGTGTCCGTACCACGTTTCTAGCTTATGCTTTTAAGAGGAGTGAAGTAAATTAGGTTGCTTTTACGTTAATATTTAGACAATCTTGTGAATTTAGATAGAAAACCAAGGCAAATGTTTGTTCAATCAATGCAGAAATTGTGACGATAATTAAGGAAAAAATAAATTGTTTTCCCATAAAATACCTTGCAACTAGGGTTTTATTACTGAATTTAGTACTATGTCATACCTGTGGCAAGCTGGACTTTGGAATATTGTAAAGGGATTCTTTGAATTATAAGTAAGAATCATACCGAGGACTGATAGCTGAGATGTTGTCTCTACTTGACTAATTTGAAGCTTATAAATCTTCTCATTGTTGTTATTACTCCGTTGATAATGAATATGAGAGTGGATTCCATTGCCTTTATTTTGCAAAATTAATATGCCCTTGGCTGCTTTTACACTTTATTTGGATAATAATGTAGGATAAAAAGGAAAGCAGGGAAAGGAAGCCAAGGAAATAATAGGGGAAGTGTCCCTTGTTTTTAGGAGGGAAAGGAACAGAGAGGAAGAGAAATGACATATTCTTTCCAAATCGTTTCACATCTAAAGAGATTTAGTTAATAAAATTAAGAGACTGAATCTCTTCAAATGCTTTTCTCCTAAATCCATCCCCTCAAAATTGGTTTCCAAATAAAAAAACTTATCCCTCCAAATCCGTCCCCCTCCTTTCTCTCCCACTCCCTCAATTCTAATGAAGTGTTACTAACTTACTATCATCATTGAGTTCCATAGTTGATTATTTGTTGGTGAAGTTGGTTTCCACTTTTGGCTTTAGCTATCTTATCAAATTCCATGTACATTGATTGTCATTTGTATTTTCTGTTGAGATTGATTCATAATGTTATTGTGGCCTTGTGGGTCATAAATTTTGTTCCTTTAGTTTATGGAGCACCATGTATGAGTGCTTTTGATAATTCACGTTAATTGCCTCCTTATTCATGCAAATTTTCTTGTGTTGTGATCTTTGAATTAATTGATGCATACACCAGCGGAAGAGCAAAGAGTCCGAGCCCTGGATCAAGAGTAGCTACAGCTGCTACATCTCCTATTCATCCACGGTTGGCTGGTATAAATTCAGAATCTCCAACAGGAAAACAAGAAGAAGGGAGGAGTCAATATCATCCCTTGCCCTTGCCGCCTAGTTCTCCTAGTAGTCCATCTTCCTTACCTAACGGAAAAGCTGTTGCATGTACTGAAAACACACATAATTCTCTATCAAAATGGAAGAAAGGAAGGCTCCTTGGGAGGGGAACTTTTGGACATGTTTACCTTGGATTTAACAGGTAAATACCAATACCCAAACAATATTTTGGACTGGGTTTGTGATACATCAACTTGATTGAAAATGATACTGCAATAGTAAATTAGTACAAGCTAATTGTTGTATTCATTTAGTTTTTATCAACCAATGATTCATTTACTTTGCTCATTTGCTGATCTAATTAGTTTTGGTAGCTTTTTTGTTGGAACTGTGATGCATCAAGCTGCTTGTTTCCATTGTAGGTTATGGTGCTTAAGTTTTGGTTTAATTTAAAGGTAGCTCTTCAATGCCGATAACTTTGTCTTGTTATATCAAAGAATGGTTAAATACTAGCCATTCATGGTGCTTAATTTGGTAGAGTTAAAAGGTTTAGTCCTAGACGTTGTTCAAAACTGCGGTTTCATTCACGTTGCAAAACGGCTCCCGGTTAATGTAGATAGTTTTGCAGTTAATTCCGTCACAGTAAGTTCAAAAATACAATATATTTTTTGCACTATGGTTCTTGGTCAATCAGTATCCATCTCAGGTTTCCACACACATGATGGATAATCTTTCCTTTTGTGCAACCTTTTCACTCTGGAAGAGGGAGCTCACATGAAGGGCCCCTGGTCATTGTATACATTGTTGACTTGACTATCGCATTCAGAAAAATAATTCAGCCAGAATTGAATCAACACAGCTGACTAGCTGTTGGGTTACTTTGTAGTTTCAAGGATGTTGGGGGGATTGGACTTATTTTTAAGTTCTCTTCTGGTGACAGAAGTGTGAAATTAAACCTGTAGGAAATTTTTAGCGCAATGCTTGACTAATTGTGTGTTTCCAGCCTTATTAATGAAAGACCTAATTGAAAATTAAAACCATGGAATAATCGAAAAACTATGGAAATTATTACTTTTCGCTTATTTGATTCTCTAGTATGTAAAAGCGTTGAAAAGTAACAAACTTTACCTTGTTTTCCATTGTTTTATTTGATGAAGAAAACTTTTGAAATTGTATGTAATATCATAAAAGTAGTTCTGATTTCCATAATTTTTTTGTTAAGTTTGAAAGAAAAAATTTGGAATCTAAATTGCCAAAATTAACTGTAAGATTTTCACATATTTGCAGAAGTTTTCTTCTTCATTCTTTCTCTCCTGATAGACAAATATGATAAAATTGAAAAATCGGTACATTTCACAACTTCTATTAATCAGACTCATTAATATCTAATTTTCATACACAATGTAAAATTCTGGATCACGTGCAATTGTTTTCGGTGCTGCCAGAATTCGTTCTCATTAATAGTTCACACTTGTTATTTACTACATAACTTTATCGATTCTTGGTGACTTATGGTTGGTTATTCTCTTATCCTGTGCGAGTTGTGATATTGTTGCTGATTTGTTTTTGAGATCTTGTTTCCGTTGTTCCTCATACAAAAATCTCTGATTAGGTCCTTGTTAAATTAATCATGTTATTAATTCTTAATCTAGATATTCTTAAGATATATACTACATAAAATAGCAGTTGTTGCTTTCCGGTCTTACAATTCTTTGAGCCACTATTTATCATCACAACTTGCTGTCTAAATCCTCGTGCCTTCCTATTTTTGCCCCATATGGTGTTGCCTTTTAGTGTTAGCTGTTAAACTGAGATATGACTAGAGTTACTCATGCGGCTTTGTGATGTTATTTTTGCCTCTTGGTCATGCAATAGGCTTAGGTTTCTCAAGGTTTATTCATGAGACAATCTTATTAGCAGACAGTTTCTCAAGAGTTACTGAAGTTTCTTTCTGTTAGTCTCGAAGGCAATGTCTGTTTTCTGTAAAATTGGTTGTTATGCTCCGTATCACAAAAATTATCTCTCCTACTCAAAGTGCTTCTGGTCTTTCAAGTTCAAGGATAGGCCTTCCTAGACAAAATACCCCAAGCTATCTTCCTTGGCATGAAATTTTAGTTGAATTTGATAATCTATGACGTACATAGGTGCCAAGAGTACTATTGGAAATTCCACTTCGTATCTCTCCTTATGTAAGTAGTGGCTTGGTTGTCTTTTGCTTTCAACCATGTGTTCCCTTAGTTTTTTTCTTAATTTCCATTTTAGTGGTTTTAGCGTTTTGCTTATGATATGATGTATTTATTTGCATAATGTTGGTGCCCTTGTAGAAGGGACCTTGAAAATCTTACTCTTAGATGATTTTGAAAACCTGATTTTGAGTTTTTCCCATGGTGTATTCTAATTATGATTTTTTCTCAACCTTTCAGTGAGGGTGGACACATGTGCGCGATCAAAGAAGTGAAAATTGTTTCTGATGATCAGAATTCAAGAGAATCTTTGAAGCAACTAAATCAGGTCTAAATTTACATTATTCTTTTAAGCTTAGATCATTATGGTATCTTTTTTGCTTCTACCGATGCCATAGAAGTTGTAGCTTATTTATCTTTTACTTATACTTTTACTTTGCAGGAAATAAACTTACTAAGTCAGCTGTCACATCCAAACATCGTTAGATACTATGGCAGTGAGCTGGTATGTCCTAACTTATGTTGCATTTTAGGTTGAACATCTGCTCAATGTTGAAAATGTATACACAGTTCATCATTTTCTGTTTTCTTTTATTTTTTTTGTTCTCGGCTTCCTCTCTCTTTTACATTGTGTGTATGTAAAAGGGCATTATTGTTGACTTTCTCTATTTTTGTAGGCTGGAGACACACTGTCAGTTTATTTGGAATTTGTGTCTGGCGGGTCTATCCACAAATTACTTCAAGAGTACGGCCCATTCAAGGAGCCTGTTATTCAGAACTATACAAGACAGATACTGTCAGGCCTTGCATACTTGCATAGTAGAACCACAGTGCACAGGTACATGTATTGAAGAGAGCCCTTTCTGAACGGCTTTGTTAAAAATTTCCACTCTTGACATCAATTTGATTCACCGGTGACACTGTCATTCAACTATAATAGGGATATCAAAGGGGCAAACATATTGGTTGATCCTACTGGAGAAATCAAACTTGCTGATTTTGGGATGGCCAAACACGTAAGTATTTCCCGTTCATGCTCCTGAAATCTCTGAGCACTTTTATTTTGATTGATTCAATGATGCTCAATTTGCTCCTTATTTTTATTTCTGGCAAGCAAGGTAACCATGACTACTCTGTATCTTCATTGTACCATTGTGGAAATCGAATAAACTTCATATATGGCCCTTTCCAGTGTACTTCCATTGCTTGAGTTGGGAAGTTACAGGGTTTTGGCTTGCTAGTTACTTGTACAATGTTTATACTTCTGACTGCATTCAAAATTTCTGGTCTGATGCAGATAACATCTTGCAACTCAGTGCTTTCTTTCAAAGGCAGTCCTTACTGGATGGCCCCTGAGGTATATTCTCTCTCCCTCCGCCGCCCAAAAATCAAAACCCTCCTTTTCCCTTCTCTCTGCTTGTGCTTAATGTTTCTGTCCTTTTCTTCTTGTTATACTGAATGGCTCCTCACTTTCTTACATGTTTATAGGTAGTGATGAATAAGGGTGGCTATAGCCTTGCAGTTGATATATGGAGTTTGGGGTGTACAATCCTTGAAATGGCAATGGCAAAACCACCTTGGAGCCAGTATGAAGGGGTATGAACAGTGTTTATCTTATTTTATTTATTTAGTTTTTTTTTATATCGGCGGTAAGGCAGTAGAATCCCCTAGTGGTAAGGGGAAATGGGAAATTAATCCTTCATATAGGCGGTGAAAATTGAACCCTTGTCAAAGGAACCCTTCAATCACTTGGCTAACCCATAGTTGTCGTATGAAAATGTATCTTCATATTCAAAAATAAATTTAAAATGTATGAAGAAACCACTTTTTTTATTTATTTTTATTTTTTAAAAATCATATTGGCTTGCAGGTGGCAGCGATATTCAAAATTGGAAACAGCAAAGATATTCCAGAAATCCCAAATTTCCTATCTAATGATGCCAAGAATTTCTTGCACCTTTGCCTTCAGCGTGATCCTGCTGATAGGCCTTCAGCTTCGGAATTGCTAGATCATCCTTTTGTCAAAGAGCAATCTGCAGGAAAAGTTCCTCTTGTAAATGCTAATATTGAAACATCTTTCTCATTTGATGGACGACGAAAGCCGGTAAGAAATCCACAGATGCTTTAAATTTGATTATCTATTTACTCAATATTAACCGCTTTTATGTTGACTTTGGATAGAGTTTGCGAAGAAAAGTATGTTGACTGAATTTTTTTGAATAGTCACATGTTTGGCTGGATCACATCACCAAAAAGTTCATGTCCTAATTTTTGTCTGGGATTATAAAGATTGTTAAGAAATGGCCTTTTCCCTTTATCTTGTTTATACGTTTATATATCTCTTTCTGTAGCGCGGAAGATTGTTGCTATAGATGTTAAGTTGTAAATAGGGTAGCATAAAACGTAACTAGTAATAAACTAATAATATTCTTCAGTAGCTATTTATTCTTGCCCAAGATAGCTGGAATGTTTATAACTTATGGATTCATTTGTTGTTACAAACTTACAACCCAGAATGAGTTTCGTAAACTATGATTCTGTCTACAATGGGTTGTATTCGGAAGATGAATTTAAGTGTCCGCGCATTAATGACAAAGTTGAAACTCTCACATTTTATGTGGCAAATATTCTCAAGTCAAAGTCTAAACATTGTTTAATGTATGTTTGTTATGGCATATATGTTTTGTCAAGTTTGGGGGTGGGCTGAAGGTTATTAAATTGACTTATTTGTTTTGTCAAATCTTAATGAACTATAAAGGTTGTTATTCTTGCAAATAAGTCAGTGATCTTTTTTATTATATTAGTTTCTTGTTGACTATGGCTTTATGTTGTAATTATTGTTGTGGTTATTGGTTGAATAGCCTACTCTTTAGATATTTATTTAGTCAGAATAACTTCTGAAGTATTTAATTTCCAATTTGTGCATATTTGAATTACTCTATAGTGAGTAGAGACTTGTTTGGTAACCCGTTTGGGGATAAGTTTTTTTACCATGGTCATTTTGACAAGACTTCGCTTCAAATAATAGACATTGATTAATAACCTTTACCATCATTGATTACGGCCTACCAAACAGCCGTAGATGTTCACATTGATATTATTATGTGTCTGTGTACCACTTTTTTCTTTCTCCTTTTCTCAGCTCACTCGATAACTCCGGTTATTATTTGTCTAGTTATCCTGTTTCTACAGAAGTAATTGTCAATGTTACTTCTAGTTTTTTTGAGTGAACGACTTACGGATGATGTTTACATTTTTTCAGCAACCCTTAGACATACATCCACGCAGAAAGAGTATTAGTTCCTATGAAGCAGATAACGTGCGTAGACCAGGATTGGCAATTTGGGAGGCCAGGTATAGTTTTTCGTCTTCATTACTCAAGACTTTATTAGAGGATCGGGAGTAGAGGTGTTCAATGGGGCGGGTCGACCCAACGGGTCAAGGGTCGGGTCACATTTTGACGGGTCATTAGCGGGTCGGGTTAATAATGGGGCGGGTCATTAACGGGCCTTGGTGTAAAGGGTCGGGCCGGGCCGGGTCGGATAATTATAAAATATTAATTGCGGAAAAAAAATTAACCACTTTTTTTTATTTTTTAAAATATTATTATTATATATATAAGTAAGTCGACCCAATGGGCCATAAAATATAATAAAAAAGTTATTCTATGAACTTTTTTAAAAAGGTCAAAGAGGGTCAAATTTAAATGGCTTGACCCGGCCCGGCCCGTTTATCATTTGACATGACCCGCCCCGCCCCGGCCATTTAAATTTTGACCCGACCCGCCCCGCCCCGGCCCATTTAAATTTTGACCCGACCCGCCCCGCCCCGCCCCGTTGAACACCTCTAATCGGGAGTGAAAAATGTTAAACTAAACAATTTTATCATTATCTATATTTTTGGGTTCAGGGATAATCCGAGATCAATTACTTCCCTGCCGGTTTCACCGTCATCAAGTCCATTACATAGACTGGCGCCTACCTCCAAGAGTTGTTTTCTTTCACCGCCTCCCTCGTATGCTTGGCCCGGGCAGAGAAGCTACACTTCAACTGATCACTCAGTATCTCCAACGAGAAGGCAGGCAGGCTTCACACTTGATCCATTGATTGAGAGTACTCTTTTTAAGACCCATACACCCGGTGGGTCCCCTAATATGCGGCTTTTCTAAATATCGAGGACAAAGAGTAATATTTTTCTACAAAAGGAGCACCTATGTATGTACATAATCGACGGAGTTTCTCAGAGGAAGTGAAGTTTGCTGCATTTTCTCCGCCCAAATTGCCAGCAAAAATTAGCCCAAATAGGCGGGTTTTCATCATACTGTAAATAAATTCATTTTTTGTATGTAGAAATTATTATGGTCTTCCTCTGCATAAGATGTGTGTGTGTTTTAGTTGAAAAGGCTAAAGAAGTGAATCATCAGCATCCAGTAGTTTGGGTGGAAGAGAGATCAATGGCTGTGATTAAAGCATATTTATTATGTTCAAATCAGATGTCATTCATTTTTATAGGTTATTTGTTGTTGTATCATAATATCTTATTATATGACTATATAGAATTCCTTTTTGTAGCATACTTATTACTGCATGGTTTTAATTCCAAATTCCAATTGTAAAAATCATAGTAAGACTTAGGATCTTTAATTATCTTTGCATCAGGAGGCTTTTCCTTATGTATCCCATTAAGTGAGCTTCCCTCCTATTCATATATAATGGAACATTTAGTTTTTAACACTATTTACCTATTATCTCTTAATTTGTATTTTATTGTTAATCTATAAATTAGAACATAGTCAAGTGAGATCTTATTTGATTCGTCTCAATGCAAAGATTATTAATATCCACTTTTTATAATATTTTATTATGAATAATAAGATATACTAAGCGTTAAATAAGTGTATTGAATAGTGTGAAAAAGCAAATGTCCCATTATCTATGAATAGAAGGAGAATCATTTTGCCTCAAAAGAGGTGGAAACAAATTGAAAAATCTACCCTTTTAAGGCATTAGATCTTATTGTATATAGAGGTTAAGAAAAAGAGGCGGGTGAAAAAAAGTTTAACCTAGACTATTGATATGATGAAAGAATTATTTTTCTTATTGTTATGGGTAAATTTTATTCATTCTTATTTATTTATTCATCTATTTATGTATTTAATTATCATAGTAAAATTACTTTTATGTCCTGCTGACTCTTATTTTTACTAACTTTGACCTTTCGTTGACCTTGACTTATAGTCAATAGGCTTATATGACTTTTCCATCTTTGCTTGTCCTCCAAGTAAAGATACCAGCAACCCTAATTGCTAGTCCACCCTACTTTCCTCCATTATACTTCATGTCACCCATAATATCCCATAAAAGTTACCCCATGATCCATAAATCAACCATTATAAGAACCCCTTACAAAATTTATAGGCTCTCTTAGAGCTTTTATTTTTTTAACTTACTATTTTTGTTGAAAAAACACACATCTAAGTTACCCAGTTACCTATTCCTATCATCTCCAAACATCCAGATAATCATTAAAAATATTGCATTCATCATATTATCATTCATATACTGCTTTCATCATATTATCACTCCTTGATTTTTGTCTCCGCAACTGACTTGAGCATCGGATGGACTTTCCAAGAGGTCGCTAAGGCCAACGTATTGTGGTGCAGGAATTGCAGATACAGCTACGGAAGAATTACGTCATATTTCACAATCTTTTACTATTAACTTCCATGATGCTTCATCTTCAGATTTTATTAGAGTCTCTTATACTCTCAGTTCTGTTTCGTTAATGAAACGAGGAAGTGCAAAAGACACTTAAAATACCTGGAGATAAGTGTAATCGGGGACGATTGTTAATATGCTTGATCCTTCCGCTGATGAGACCTCAAATCCTGCAATACAACGTTAGCCTTGCCCAGGGGTGGTTTCCCGAAAAACCCCTCCGACGCTCAAGTCAGATCGGGAAACCGAAAGTAATGAATATATGATAATTAATTAATGCAAGATTAACGGATCATAGAATGAGTTCAGATCATGAAGGGATATTTGGTTGAATATCGATTGTAAGTATGAGGGCGGTGTATTTTTTGTGGAGTATGGTAAGAATATTCAAGCTTCGTCTTTGCAAATGATGTATGTAACATGTATTTATAATACTAAGGAGGGAGTTATTTCTGGGAGAGTGGAGGTTTTCTTAGATGATAGTGAAAGGTTATAGTTGGTTAGTAGTAGGAAGTTATTTTGGGAAGTTATTGAACCAAGGTGGGTGGTTTATGGTTTGATTAAATAAATTACGGATTTATTATTTGACCCCGTAACATTAGCCCCACGCATGAAGAGTGATAGAGGAGGTAATTTAATGTAGTGAAGTTATTAGTCTTTATGCGGAATACCAACATACCTGTGATGCGAACCAATAAAATGTTTGGAAAAAAACCATACAATTAGATTCGAATAAAATAAACCTTAAACTCTTGCCTTGATGAGTCCATGCTTGGTTGAAGCCCCATGAATAATAAATATGTTTGGCCTTTGGACTACTTTTGATAATTCGGCCTTGGAGCTTAATATGATGATTCGACGTTTGAATCTGATATGATGATTAGGCGTTTAAGCCTGATGTGATAATTTGGCATTTGAGCCTGATGTGATGATATGGCCCAGCAGTCAATCACCTGGGACTTAGATAAGGAATCATACGAGATGAATCCTTCGACAACATTGATGAACATTCGAATCGGATATAAGTCTGCATTTAATGAATATGGATCGGACATAGGTCCGCATTGATGAATATGGATCGGACATAGGTCCGCGTTGATGAATATAGATCGGACATAGGTCCGCATTGTCCATCCGTCAATCACCTGGGATTTAGATAAGGAATCAAACTAGGTGAATCCTTCGAGAACATTGATGAATACTAATCGGACATAGGTCCGCTTGATTAATAAGTGATCGAGTTATCAAGCTACGTGATACTCGCTATGAATACTTTGACAAATAACGCCCAAAATCACTCGTTTTGGGGCTAAATAAGGGTCCGAGTTATTAAATTAGGTGACACTCGCAAGGATCCCACTTTCAAAACAAGGTGAACGTTTGATAATGAAGATGAATACTAAGAAAATATCGCCCAAAATCAATCATTTTGGGGACTTAAATAATAATATGACTTTCAAACTAGTGAAAGCTTTGATGATTCCATAATATGACAAATAAAGACCAAGTTTTGGGACTTCAATAATAATAATAATAATAATGACTTTCATACTAGATGAAAGCTCGGATGACTTCGTAATATGAATAATAACGCCCACGTTTTGGGACTTGAACATGACTTTCAAACTAGGTGAAAGCTCGGATGATTTTATACATTCGTCGTTAAAAACTCCATATAAGTAAGATCCAATATAATAATAATGGTGAAGTATTGAATTCCCACGTAGAAATAATATAATATTCTTCCAATGTGTGCCGATATCATACTTGATCGCTGACCCATGAATACAACTAAAGAATCACCCGATATGCATTGATAAATAAAAGCAAGAATAACCATATGACCATCATCAGATTAATACAATATATTCTTCACTTGGCAATACTGGTCAAAGATTTGCATCCTTTATGTAGCATTTCATTAGAAGGCGATGGTGATGATTTTGCTCCATGTATCGAGTCACCTCAGATTGTTCGTTCACGGATGGGTGGTTTGAACCATTATTAGATCATACCCGAATCCAGCCAATACAGTCGTCACTATAGGTGTTTTCCGGGGATCCGATGGAGAAAGTTTAAACCACTGTCAAATCGTACCCACATCCAACCAATACATATAATTGGGCAATATTTGAATTAATTTTTTTTAGATCGAAACTACTTTATTGAAGTTAGTTTGGAAACCTTCTACGGGTCATCTAATCCTTTAGATAGTTCATCAAACCGAACTTCAACAACGTGACTGGATTTTTAATCACTTGAAGTTGGTTTGAAAACATTCTACGGATCTAATAACCCTTTAGAAGGTACATCAAACTGACCTCCAATATTCGATGAATATTAGCAATAATGTCGAACTTCTACATCCACGAATAATAACAATCATTTGGAATAATTTGACCCAAAAATCTCAATCTGATCGGTCAAAATACATGAATGATCATCATCATGGATCTTTTAGTTGCTTGATAGGATTATTCATTAGCCCCCAATATACGATAACGTAATTGCACATTTGGTTATGCAATTTGATCTTAAAAGCAAGGTAACTCATCCTTTAAAGTGAGTCGACTCTAAACTTTTTGAAGGGCAAATTTGTCATTGAATTCTTTCTACTAATAATAGTAATGAAGAAAACAACATAACTATTATGCTTAACACCATAATTATACCAATAAGTAACACCATAATCATCCCAAAGTTTGCAGGACCCTTCATCTTTATTCTTTTATTTTTTATTATTTTTATTATTATTTTGGAATAATAAGAGAATAAGTTATGGAATACAAATTGAACCAATGATCATATATAGAAATAAAGCAGTTATAAAATTGATTATTCTCAATTAATTAAACTGACTATTTTCCCAAATATAACCGCTGAAAGATTAAAAATGGCCTCGGGTCTTGCTGAAATTTAAATCAATTGCGAAATCTTGAAATAACTCTGATGATTATTTAATAATCGACATTGGAGAAGATCCAAAACTAGAGCTGTTTAAAAGTGACCCGACCCGAAAATCCGACCAGAAACCGAAAGTAAACCGACCCGAAAATATGTTCCTTTTTTAAGGTTTATCAAACCGACAATATCCGAACCGAAGTTGTGCCCGAACCGATTGACAACCGAAAATGGGATAGCTGAACCCGAACTATAACCGTTTTTTGTAACCGACACATAACCGTTAACCGAGATTACCCGAACCAAAAATGACCGACCCGAGTCACATCCGACCCGAATCATGCTCGAAATCAAACTCGATCCGACTAAACCCAAATAAATTTTAGATTGAATTGCTTCAAACCTGAACCAATTTTTAACATAGAAGTATGATAGACTCATATTCAATCATCTTATTATTTAATCTAATAAAGTGATAGATATTTTAATAAATTAAATTGTATAAATACATGGTTTCATATATTTAGAGTTAATAATCAATGGTCAATGTATATAATCGTATTAGATGAAATGATTAGAACTTTATAATTCTAATTTCCGGTCAAACAAGTAAAAGTAACAAAGTAATAATGATCACTAGTTGATTTACATTTTAACTATTTTATATTAAGTAAAGGAATCTTGTCATCAATTAAAAATGACTAACAACTTAATTTGATATTGACTCGATCGATAGTAATTAGTAGTACGTAGCCGATAGTAACTAAAACCCGAACCCGATCTATACTCGACAAAACCGAGCCATTTATTAACCGATGACAACCCGACACCGATTAACATTCGACACGAACTTCAACATACACCGAACCGATGCTAACCCGATAGCTCGAATAACCGATCTTCAACCGAACCGCGACTAACCGACCCGACTCGAGTGTGACCCGTCGTAACACGCAATCGAAAAATAGTCGATCTGGAATACAACCGAACCCGAATGACACCCGTCCGAAACCGACCCGATCACCCCGAATGAACACCTCTATCCAAAACCATACATTTACTTTCTCTCTCTTGAAATAATACTATTGCTTCTTCCCTTCTCTCTATCCCATATTCAACCACTTTGCTGGAAATATTTAACCACTGATTTATTTTTTTATTTTATTTTTTATTTTTTTTAAAAAAAAAATCTTCTTAAGGTAAGGCGGTTAGTTTGGAATAGGAATAGATTCTTCGACATTAATTTTTTTGTTTGACAATTTTGAATTTGAATTTGGGATAGGGACACACCACTTTTACGTTCATGATCCCCACAGACGGCGCCAAACTGTTTCGGTAATGAAACGAGAAAGTGCAAAAGACACTTAAAATACCTGGAGATAAGTGTAATCGAGGACGATTGTTAATATGCTTGATCCTTCCACTGATGAGACCTCAAATCCTGCAATACAACGTTAAATCACCCCAGGCAAGGCTAACGTTGTATTGCAGGATTTGAGGTCTCATGAGCGGAAGGATCAAGCATATTAACAATCGTCCCCGATTACACTTATCTTCAGGTATTTTAACTGTCTTTTGCACTTCCTTGTTTCATTACTGAAACAAGTTCCATCACCGAAACACTTACATATTGCGTTGCTTTCATTGAATATACAGAATAGTATATAATTGTAAAATTAGGCGGCCTTGGGAGAGACCATCTTAGATTAAGACGGCCCAATATTCCAACCTCTTGCGCGTTCTCTCTTCTTTTCCATTTTTTGGGCATTTTTCAATTTTACTCATAAAGGTATCAATTTTGACTTTAAAGATATCAGTTTCAATTTAGGTAGTAATTGATCAGTTTAACGCCACAATTGATCACTTATAGGTTCAATTTGAAATTTACTTTAATTGATATGTTTAAGTACTACTTTACGTTGAAATTGATACCTTTAAGGTCCAAATTGAAAACTGCCCAAAAAATTTTAAAAATGAAATAGTGAAGGGGCGCTAGTGCTGCAATGGCCGGCCCAGTTGTATTCTTAGAATATAACGGCCTTACACAGTTTTGTGTGTATAAAAAAGTTAACTAAGATGATTACAATGTTCTTAAAATCAAAATATATGAAAAAATCATTTGAATAATATGCTAACAATAAAATAATTATCTTAACGATATTATTTTTTATTCAAATAGTATACTCAAGTCAAAATTCACATTGTCATGTATTCACATGTATATTTTGTTTGTTTTAC
>CM025917.1:23330161-23391536 GCA_000753965.2 Amaranthus hypochondriacus
GCGTTCTCTCTTCTTTTCCATTTTTTGGGCATTTTTCAATTTTACTCATAAAGGTATCAATTTTGACTTTAAAGATATCAGTTTCAATTTAGGTAGTAATTGATCAGTTTAACGCCACAATTGATCACTTATAGGTTCAATTTGAAATTTACTTTAATTGATATGTTTAAGTACTACTTTACGTTGAAATTGATACCTTTAAGGTCCAAATTGAAAACTGCCCAAAAAATTTTAAAAATGAAATAGTGAAGGGCGCGTAGTGCCTGCAATGGGCCGGCCCAGTTGTATTCTTAGAATATAACGGCCTTACACAAGTTTTTGTGTTATAAAAAAGTTAACTAAGATGATTACAATGTTCTAAAATCAAATAATATTATGAAAAATCATTTGATTTCAATAATATGCTAACAATAAAATAATATCTTAACGATATTATTTTTTATTCAAATAGTATAACTCAAGTCAAAATTCACATTGTCATGTATTCACATGTATATTTTGTTTGTTTTACTGAACTTGCTATATTTGAATTTTTACGCTATTTATTGTGTTGTTTTGATCATTATATATTGAACTAGTATAGAAACTCGTGCAATGCACAAATTTATGAATATGAAATGTATGAAAATATAACTTTAAAGAATAATGCAAGTATATACAATCGTGATTAAATTTATTGAATATATGACTTTTTAAAGCAAAAAATAAATACTAATATTTTATAATGTAGAAATACTTATTGAATACATCACTTTTTCATTCAATTAAATATATCAAATTCTAGTTTAGTTATATAAAATTGCTATAATAAATTACACTTCATACTATACCTAATTTAGTTCTAATTTTAAAAATAATCAATTCTAAATTAGGTAAATATTATCGTCTAATCAATTATCGTCTACTAAAATAATTACATTTGTCATGATCCTTAGAAGAGGAGACTTGGAATTTTCTAGCATTTTTATAGTATTGTATAATGATATGATATAATATGATATCATATATGATATGATTCTAAATTTGGTAAATATTGTCATAGTATTGTAATCAATTATCATTCACTAAAATAATTACATTTGTCATGCCTCCTTAGAGGATGACACTTGAAATTTTCTAGCATTTTTATAGTATTGTATGATTATATACATTTAAAAATTATAAAAAATCAACTTTATGAAAACAAGCAATTAGACGATTCAAACAAGATTCCACTTTAACTATATTTTTCTTACACACTAGCCGCAGTATATAAAATACGCTTGAACGATAAATAGTATCAATAACCATAAGTCCGTGATGTAGCTAGTATTTCAGAATAGATGGAGTATATATCACATGGAAAAAATCTAATTAGTTCATTGATTCACTATATGAGATCTCAAAACTTAATTTTTAATATTTTTTACCATTTAAAAAACTATCAATTCGAAAAGGAAAATATTAACTACAAATAGAAGTATATACTAAATAAACTAATATGACGCATTTTCACCCAAGAGACACATTTTGAAGGGTATTTGAAAATTTTAGAAGTTTTTAAAAAATGTTTGGTCGAGTTTGAAATAAATTTCCTCAAAAATTTTAAATTTACAATTGAGATTTATTTTACTAATAAGTAATACTTATTTGTTTTCTAAGAATAGCAAAAAATCAACAGATGGGTATAAGAAGTACAGCAAAAATTCTTGCATTATATTAAAAGAAAAATCCTTCAAATTCCTTGAAATTAGTAAATTCCAACTTTACTTTTCAATCATTTTTTTCTTATCAATTCAAATGAGTAAAATTTATATACTTTTCTATGATTTTGACATAAACAAATAAAACACAAAAAAAGCAAATTATTATAAATCAAAATTATAATAAAATTTAATTGCAAATAATGAAGGCGTAATTATCCCACTGTATCTACGTTCTTCGTATTTTTTCTATTTAGTACCCATGTTAGCGTGTATTCATTCACTGCTCACTACACAAGTTATGAAAGCCATTCTGCAGCATGTTTATCTCTCATAATTTTCCTTGAAAGAATACCAAATTCTCTCAAATGGACATGGGAAATTCTCAGAACTCATTTTCTTTCATCCTCTTGGAATACCCATTGGTTCATTTCTTTCAGAATCCAATCTTTTTGAGAGAATCCTCTGTTTTCATTCACTTAATCCTATTATTTGGTGTAATTCTTTTATGGGCATGCAAATGGCAACACAGATTAGGCAATGAGCGTCTCAAAGATAGAATCTTTTGGTGCTATAAACCTTTTCTCTTTTCTTCTTATGCTCTTTTATCATATAATCTTGTCTTATTTTGCTTGAATTGCACCTTTTGTTATAAAAATGGCTGTTCAGATGATTATCTACTAACCCTTTTGGATTTAGCGTTGAGGGTGTTTACATGGTTGCTAATTTGTATATATTTGCATACTCAATCTCATTACAATTCAAATGGGATGATCAAACTTCTTTTATATGTGAGAATTTGGTGGGGTTTTTACCTTGCTTTCTCTTGTTATTGTTTTGTGATACACATTGTTCACTTTAGGGGGAATCACAATTTTCCAATTCAAATTTTGCTGTCTGATTTTGTGTATACTACATCAGGAATTTTTCTTTGTTGTTTTGTGGTTTTTGGTAAGGTTAGTAGTGATCAGGATAGTGATCTTCAAGAACCCTTGTTGGATGGTGATGTGAAAGTTGATTCAAGTAAGAGTGAAGGGAGTGAAACAAATAGTCCATATTTGAATGCTGGTTTTCTTAGTAAACTTACTTTCACATGGGTTGGGTCTTTGATCTCCAAAGGCTACAAAAAGCATTGAACATTGAGGATATTCCTTTGCTTTCAGGAAAACACAAAGTTAGTGATTCATATTTGATATTTAAAAATTGTATGGAGTTTTCTAAACAAAGGAATAATGATAAAAAGGTAACATCTATGCAACTTATGAAGTCTTTGTTTTGGATGTCATGGAAAGATATACTATTCAGCACTATACTTTGCTTGACTTTTACTTTAGCAGCTTATGTTGGTCCCAATCTTATTGATAACTTTGTTCAATACCTTAATGGGAGAAGGATATTCAAAAAATCAAGGCTATGTACTAGTTTTTTCCTTTTTCATTGCAAAGCTTGTGGAATTTATGTGCCACCGGCATTGGATTTTTAGGATTCGTCTTGTTGGAATTAGAGCAAAAGCTGCACTTATAGAGAGTATATATAACAAGTCATTGACCCTTTCTTGTCGATCCAAGCAAGGATATACAAGTGGGGAGATGATCAATCTCATGTCAGTAGACGCGGAGATGGTTGGTACTTATAGCTTGTATATGCACGAGCCTTGGACGTCCTTGTTGGAAATTGCATTGGCATTAATGATCTTGTATAAATGTCTAGGGATCGCATCCATTTCTGCACTTGTTGCCACTCTAGTTATCATGTTAGCCAATTACCCTTTAACAACCCTTCTTAACAAGTATCAGGAAAATCTAATGGAATCTAAGGATAAGAGAATGAAGGCTACCTCAGAGATATTAAAGAACATGAGAATTCTAAAGCTTCAAGCATGGGAAATGAAATTTTTGTCTAGGGTTATAGAGGTTAGAAATAGGGAGAATAGTTGGTTGAAGAAGTTCCTTTATACTTCAGCTCTAACGACATTTGTTTTCTGGGGTTTCCAATCATTTGTTGCTGTGATCACTTTTGGAACATGTATGATGATTGATGTTCCTCTTGAATCAGGAAAAATCTTATCATCTCTTGCAACATTTGGGTTTCTTCAAGGAGCCATTCACAATCTGCCAGACACAATTTCTATGATGATTCAGTCAAAAGTTTCTCTTGATAGAATTGTTGCATTCCTATGCCTTGATGACTTAGAACTTGATATTGTAGAGAGATTTCCTCGAGCTGATTCTGAGGTTGCGGTTGAGATAAACGAAGGAAACTTTAGTTGGGATCCATTGAACTCAAGCTTTACATTGAATGAAATCAATCTTAGAGTTCAACATGGTATGAGGGTAGCCGTTTGTGGTACAGTTGGTTCTGGAAAGTCAACCTTACTCTCCTGTATCTTAGGTGAAGTACCAAAGATCTCTGGAGCTGTGAGATTGAGTGGATCAAAGGCTTATGTCTCACAATCTCCTTGGATTCAAAGTGGCAAGATAGTTGATAACATTTTGTTTGGTAAGGAAATGGATCTTGAAAGGTATGACAGGGTTCTAGAGGCTTGTTCCTTGAAGAAGGATCTCGAGATTTTGCACTCCGGAGACCAGACGATTGTTGGTGAGAGGGGTATTAACTTAAGTGGTGGCCAAAAGCAAAGGTTACAAATTGCTCGTGCGTTGTACCAAGATGCCGATGTATACTTATTTGATGATCCATTTAGTGCTGTGGATGCTCACACTGGTAGTCATCTCTTCAAGGTATTAGCTTTTATCTTCTAACGCAAAGTATTCTGATTTGAGTGATTTTTTTAATCCTTTTTGTTAATTGTTTGTTGGAATAAAGTGAGGGTATACACCATCTTTGTTTTGATGCTTGAGTTTGTTACATGGTGACTCATGTTGACATTAACACTTTGTTTGGATAGAAGGAATTACAGAGAAGGGAAAGGAAGGGATTTGAAGGGATACAATTTCTTCGTTTGGGTAACAAATTTTAAGGGGAGAGATTTGCAAGGAAGGGATATGAAGGGTTAGTTCCTTAATTTTGTTGATGATAAAATCTCTCAATAAGTGGAAAGATTTGGAAGAAAAATAGATTTTCCCTTCCTTTCCTTTCCCTCTCAAATGAATAAGGGAAGCTTTTCTTATCATTCCCTCCCTCCCCCTTCCCTCCTTTTTCTTTCCCTCCAAAATTCTTATCCAAACATAATGTAAAAGTTCAATTACAATAACCATTATTTAGGTTCAGCTAGATGCTTATACTTTGCATGCCTAGTTTCTTGGATGTTGCTTAATTACATTATAACATTATTGACTGATCTACTTCATTTATAACTTGTGTTTTTCATGAATGTCCATGCAGGAATGTTTGCTTGGCCTTTTAGAATCCAAAACTGTGATATATGTTACACACCAAATGGAGTTCTTGCCGGGTGCTGATTTAATTTTGGTGAGAAAGCTACAAAAGTCTAGTTTTGTCTCTTGCTTCTTTGAAGTCAATTTTTTTAATGTGAGGAGCTCCTTAGACAAGAGGGAAAAACTATTGATGGTGATATAGAGGTTTACAAGAACTAGAGAAGCTAGACATAATTTCTACCATGACTTTAGAATTAAAAATATTATAGAAAAAAGTTTGTCTACTACATAATACGGAAGTAAATTCCGGATAGTTTGCTTGGAAATTATTGCTTCCCTAATGACTAAGAGAATTTATGAGCACTAGATAGGAACTGTTAGGATGCCTTAACTCTTAATAGGCTTTACAAACCCATTCTTGGGGGGTATAGCTACATATAGCTAATGGGTGTTTTAGTTTCTAGAATTATTTCTGTTTTGGAGTATAATGCAACATTCTGTTATGATGTCATTAAGCTACCCCCAAAATCCCCCTGGGTGGGAGCGACTTGGTATTAAGGTAATGCCATATGTTGTACAAGGTTGGTGATATTCTGTAGGGGGTGAAAGATTGTGACGATGTACCTTTTTGTAACAAATACTGCACGTTTCCAGGACACTAATTACTGTTTATACATAACATTTACCGAATGCTTTAGCTGTCTTGCAGCCATAGTATATAGACCAACATTGACCACTATACTTAATAATACTATCTCGAGACTGTAGCACTATTGCCCTACTTATTTATCATATTCAACTGATAGTTTCTTTCTCCAATTGACAACTCTATTTGAATTGTTTTGTAATTTGGTTTTAAACACTTTTTGTTTGAAGGTGATGAAAAACGGGAGGATACTGCAGGCAGGAAAGTATGCTGAAATTCTCGCTTGTGGCACTGACTTCATGGAACTTGTTGGAGCACACGAAAAAGAAATATCTTCAATGGATGCAATCGAGAATAGAGTGCTAAATCCGGTATGTGATGATAAGGAAGCATTAGAAAAAGAGAAAAACGATGTTTGCGAGATTAAAGACTCTGATGATGAAAAAGTGCCAATGGGACAACTTGTTCAAGAAGAAGAAAGAGAGAAAGGCTGTGTTGGACTTTCTGTGTACTATAAATATATCACTACCGCATATGGGGGAGCTTTGGTACCCTTAATATTACTAGCTCAAGTTCTTTACCAGGCTCTAGAAATCTTGGGCAATTACTGGATGGCTTGGGCAACTCCTGTTTTTCCTGATGCTAAACCTGCCGTGGATGGGAACTTTTTAATACTTGTCTATGTTGCTTTGTCTTTGGGAAGTGCCATTTGTATACTGGTGATGGAAACACTCCTCATGACTGCTGCATACAAAACCGCTACTTCCCTTTTCAGTAAGATGCATTTTAGCATTTTCCGCGCTCCTATGTCATTTCATGATGCTACTCCAAGTGGGCGCATCTTTGACAGGGTACATTCATTTCCTCTCCTCATGACTGTACATTCATTTCCTCGGCCTTAAAATTTGTTTGAGATGATATGGAGATGAAAGTTTAATTTGACGACATTTTAAAATATTCTATATGATATTTTCTATCAAGGGTCAATTAGAAAAACGTCTTGGTTATCATTAACTAAGGTAAGGTTGCATATATTTGATCCCTCAAAACCCCACTTAGATAGGAGCCACTTAATGACATTGAGGTAATGATATGTTGTTGTAACTTGTACGTTATCTAGTGCATTGATTTGAGACTTATAGTGACATAAAATAGTTTGTTGGACTAACGGTGTTCATGATGCAGGCGTCTACAGATCAGGGAGCTGTGGATGTGAGCATTCCAAATGAAATTAATTCATTTGTAGTCTCTTTGTTTCATCTTCTGGGAATTGTTATTGTAATGTCACTTGTGGCTTGGCAGACTTTTCTGGTTTTCATTCCCATTATTGCCATCGCTATTTGCTATCAGGTAATTTCGGAGCTCTTAACATTGTAATAAATTTTAATTCGTTTTGGTGTTGTTAGGAACTTGATATTGAATTCACTTCTGAAAAATAAAGGAACTTGCTCTTGAAATTATTGGTTTAATGACCATGTGAGCATCGCATGGAATGAAAACATAAAAAAGACGATTGACAAAAATAATGATCTCAAAAAAGTTAACAAGCATGGGATTTAATGTTATATGAAATAAAATTCGATTCAATATGAGAAACGTCACTTTAGTATTTCCTAATCTTAATTTAATTTAATAGAAAGTTAGAAACTAAGATAGGACCATGATGTTGTCCATATACATTAATCATAAGTAGAAAATATAACCATAACACTAATCATAAAAGATAGAATTAATTTACAAGTATAAACTATTCTGTTGTTATTATGTCGGGAGTATTTTGCATTCCATAATCTAACTATCTTTTAACAACTCTAACTACGATTTCACCATATGAAACAATATTTTCCGTTTTTGTTATGGTTGTTGTATCTCAAGCAACCATGCGAATAGGGAAGAGAGGGAAAAGAGAAGAGAAGAATTATAGGAGAGGAGAAGAAATTTAGAAGAGGAGAAGAAGATTGTTTTATTTCATTATGTTTCATTAAAATCTAATACACCCTTATTTCCCTTTTATAGTACTAACCACTAAGACTATCACTAATACCCACTTATAACTAATTACAATCTTACTACCAAATATACCTGTAACAGTTTCCCACATCAACTTCAGCATTTGTTATGTATAATTTAGAATTTAGAATTTAGAATCAATGGTGAAGAAACAACCAACAAACAAATGCAAAGTAAACCACAAAAGTAGAGCACAACAATGGACGACCAAAAAAAAAACAAGATATATGAGGTATCTAAAGATACCTCCCCCGCAAAATAAGTATCTTATCATTAATATAAACAAGAATACATTAATGACTCACCTTACAAGCTTCAAGAACACACTCTCAAAGCAAAATATGAACCTTGATGTCAATCTCCCTCAAATACCCTAATACAAGTGGAGAAAACTCTCTTGGCTAAAACCCTAGTACTCTCTAAGTATTAGGCTCTCACATGAACCCTAATGATCTCCAAAGACTCCTTATATAGTCTCATTACATAATAGGGACTCAAGGACAAAGGCTTAAAAAAAGCCCACAAAACTGTAGCTTACAAAACAGAAACCCGACAAGAGAATCTGCTGAATGTCGCTCGGGTCGAGCTCCACCGCTCACCTTGTCGAGCGAGTGACCAGAAGTCACTGGATGCCTGCTGCTTGTTGGCTCGGTCGAGCCACCCTTGCTCAGTTGGTCGAGCCACCTTCACAGCCCACTGTTCATCGCTTTTTGGCTTCTTTAAGACACCCCATATCATCATTAATCATCACTTGATCAAGAGACCCAAAGCATATTTGTGCATACCCGATATTACTCTTATCTTCACTCTCAAGTGTGCAAGATAGAGCATGCATGATCAAGTGATCGAACCCGTCACTAACCTCATGGAAATTGGGTCTTGACTCTTGACTCAACATAGAAATTTATATTTATAGTGATACATGATTTCACATTAATTTGCAGCAATGTTACATATCCGCAGCACGAGAACTTTCTCGATTAGTTGGAATATCTAAGGCTCCAGTACTACAGCATTTTTCAGAGACTATATCTGGAGCCACAACAATTAGGAGCTTTGATCAGGAATCAAGATTTTATGAAACAAGCATGAAGCTGGTTGATGGATATTCAAGACCAAGGTTCTATAAAGCTGCTGTAACTGAATGGCTTTCAATTCGCTTGGACTTGTTATCCTCAATCACATTTGCTGCATCATTGATCTTTTTGATCTCACTTCCTATGGGATTAATTGATCCTGGTATGCTAACTAGCCTCGATCCCGAACATATTATCTTTACTGTTTTCCCTCCTATTTTGCTACACCACCTTTTGAGTTTTGACATACAATTCTTTTTCTTATTAGCAATCTCTGGGTTATCTGTTACATATGGATTTAAATTAAATATGATACAAGGATGGTTGATATGGGCTTTGTGTGACATGGAAAATAAAATGATCTCCGTTGAGAGGATCCTTCAGTATAGTCGTATACAGAGTGAACCACCACTTTTTATCGAAGAAAATAAGTTAGACCCATCTTGG
Source organism: Amaranthus hypochondriacus (assembly GCA_000753965.2). NCBI lineage: Eukaryota > Viridiplantae > Streptophyta > Magnoliopsida > Caryophyllales > Amaranthaceae > Amaranthus > Amaranthus hypochondriacus. Next base: position 23,339,358 of record CM025917.1, read on the forward strand.
CCATCTGTCGGGGAAGTCAATGTACAGGACCTTCAGGTAAATTTTGTTTTGAAATACTCACATTTGCTGCGTAAAATATTTTGACCAAAATATTTGCTTAAAGAAAATTCCGAAAGGTTTTACTGTGTGAACACTGTGGTTATAATATGCAGATTCGTTATGCTCCTCATTTACCTCTTGTGTTGCGGGGAATTACATGCACTTTTCGAGGAGGGAAGAAGACTGGCATTGTGGGAAGGACTGGAAGTGGTAAATCTACGCTAATACAGGCACTTTTCCGCATTGTTGAGCCTGCTGTTGGGGAGATAATGTTAGATGGTATCAACATCTCGTCCATCGGACTGCATGATTTACGTACCAAATTGAGTATAATCCCGCAAGATGCTACCATGTTTGAAGGAACTGTCCGAAGCAACTTGGATCCCCTTGAAGAATATTCTGACGCTCAAATTTGGGAGGTAAATGTGTACATTTTGACGCATGAACTTCAATTTGCTTAATTTAATACCTCCATTTTATGCGAAGGTATTCGACGTTATATTATCTAATGCCATTAAATGGTTCCTACCTAGACTTCTGACTAGACGAGATTAAAAGGGTTAGATGCACGCCTTTTTCTTGTACAAACAAAAAGGTTGTATTAGATTGACCCTTGATAGCATACAAAATACGCAAGTTCACATAAATAAGTATCGGATTTAGTGAGTCATGTTACCTTAATTCATTGGTATTTGAAACCATAGATATGGGATTTTTGGATTCAACGAGAATGAGCTCCTTTTTACGCGAAGGTATACAACATTTCAGTACCCTAATGCCGTTAAATGGATCCTAATTATAGGCTTCTAATAGAAGGGCTATAGGGGTTAGATGTCCTAACCTTAGTTTTCATACGATCAAAGAGGTTGTTTCTGATTGAGACGAAATCATAAAGTGCACATAAATAAGAATTGCAGATAATTTATCAAGTCATTTTTCTTGAATTATTATTATCTGAAACGAAATATAAGATTTTCGGTTCCATCGAGAATGAGCTCCTTTTTACACAAAGGTAATGTACTTATTTTTTGTAGGCTCTTGATAAATGCCAAATTGGAGATGAAGTTAGAAAAAAAGAAGGAAAGCTTGATTCACTAGGTTTGTTTATTCATCTCTTTTCAGACTTTAGTGAATATGGCTGTCTATCTGTATTTAATTACAAAGATTCATTTCTGAAATTTCAGTAACTGAGAATGGAGAAAATTGGAGTATGGGACAAAAGCAACTAGTTTGTCTAGGCCGCATTCTTCTTAAGAAAAGCAAAGTACTGATTCTAGATGAAGCGACTGCATCAGTTGACACAACAACGGATAACTTGATTCAGCAAACCATAAGTGAACATTTCTCGGATTCAACTGTGATCATCGTTGCTCACCGGATTACTTCTGTTATAGATAGTGATATGGTGGTGCTTTTAAGCAATGGACTTATTGAAGAACATGATTCGCCTACGACGTTGCTGGAAAACAAGTCATCGTCGTTTGCTAAACTTGTTGCAGAGTATACAACAAGGTCTCATAGAAAGTATGGTGACAAAGCAACTTAACACCACAGAAAATTTGTATGCAACATGCCAACATCAATACAGACTCTGCTCTCTGTTCTGCCTGTTCATACGTGTTTATCATTAGTCATGTTAGAACATATATTTATGTTTGCGGCTGCATAATTTTGCTTCACATTTTAGAATATCATGAAGAGGTTAAGATAGGGATGTCAATTCAGTTCGAATCCATCCCTGATCCGAGGAATATAATCCGATTCGAATACAAGAAAAAATACTCGACTCCAAATCCAGTTATATAGTCTGAGTCCAATTCAGAGATGGATCGGACTTGGAGGTCATAAAAATCCAATACTTCTACCCGACTCCAACTCCGACCCTCCTCCGACTTCGACCCAATTTGACTCGGCTCGACTTGACACCTGACTCCACATTCAAATCTAAGCCATTTTTAAAATTTAAACAAATGTGAACTTCATGTTAATAATAAAATGAAACTAAGTTTATTCAAACCAAAGTTGCAAACATGACATTGGAGTTAATTCTCAACAACTAGTTTTTTGAGATAGCGTATTTTTGAGAGTAAATTTGAAATGAATAAGCAAAAAATATTACTCAAAAAAAAAGCGAAAGATGAAAAATTTCGAAAAACGGGAAAGTTTTGAAAGTATTTTCCAAGATAAACAGTTTTGCTCCTGACATGTGCTTTGGTAAGTTTGCTTTTAGTAACAGTGAACAAATACTCAGTTAAAAAGTCAAAGAGTCTGTTCATTGTTACTAACAACGAACAGTGGCGTGCTTAAATAATCAGAACTTCCTTTCTTCCTCATTTTCCCTATTTCAAGTAAAACCTAAAACTTAATCGACATTGCTCTCTCCTTTTCCTCCGTTAAAACTCTTTTAAACCTTTAATTAATCCCTTCATCTTTCAATCCAACACTAGTAAAGTGGTCTAGCATAAACTTGGAGTTGTCTAAGGTAAAAATTTCTTTGTTCTTTGTTATTTTTATACGAAAATTAGGGTTTTATGTAATCTTTTATATTTGTTTCAAATGCAGGTAAATCACTACTAATTTAGTTCAATTTTTTTGAAATAAGGGAATGTATTAGTTAATTTTTACTTATTTGTTCATTTTTATGATTATGGTTCATTAACTTTAGTTTGTTGTAGGTAGTTAAGTATGTAAATGTAGATAGTAAATGTAAATGTAGGTAGTTCATTAACTTGGTTTATGGTGATTATATTGATTTAGTATATGTAAATGTAGGTAATTTTTTTTTTGAGTAATGTAAATGTAGGTAGTAAATCATGTATTTGATTTGTATATTGATCATTTGTAGCTAATTTGTTTTGTATATTGAGTATATGTATTATATTTGAATTATTTAATTAGTTTATGTAAATATAGTTAGATAGTTTTATAAATGTAGTTAATTATTTATGTATATTCGTGAATGTACTTGGTGATGAAGTTAATTTTGTACGTATTCATGTAGAAATGACATTATTTCATATGACTGTTGCATTTTTTTTGGAATGGTTCCATTTGTACAAGTGATAGCAAGGTTACGTATGTTTGGGAGTAAAAGTAAATTGTTTGCATGCAACACGAACATGGATTTCAATGACTTGAAGGGTCTTGTATGTTCTAAAACTGTAATTGACCCCACACAAAATACTGTTAAGTTAGCTTTTAAATACTACATGAGTGGTGAATGGGTAGTTTTTCCTGTTGAGGACGATGATTCTATAGATGCTATATGAGAACATTCAAAGGCTACATCTATTTCCTTTTTGGAGTTATACGTAGAAGTGCTACCCCTAGGCAGTCAAGCTGTGAATATTACTTCCAATCCTTCTCCTACGCCTATGCCTATATTAACCCAAGAAACTCAAATCCCTTTATTCTTCCCCCATTTTCTACTCCTTCCGAATCATCTCAAACTCAAGTCCCAAATGATGCGACTGTTAATTTAAAAGAAAGTATAGAGTTGTTACCTTGGGATGATGGTAATGAGAGTAATGAGATTGTTGATGAGTCTTTTGAGGATGATGTGGATGTGGATGAGGAAGCCCTAGCTAACGACATGTAGGGAGCGAGGTTGTATGACTTCCACCTCGTCACTTACGGTAGATTTGATCGCACGATGGTCATATCATTACTGGAGCGCTGGCGTCAAGAGACGCACACCTTTCATCTTCCTCCAGGAGAGGCCGCTGTCACCCTGCTAGATGTAGTTGTCCTAACACAGCTTCCCATTGAGGGTGCTGCCGTGTGCACTAGCGGACTCCAGCTTTCTAGCTGATCGACTATAGCTTAGATAGTTATAGGGGTTTAACCCCCTAATGACGCTGGTAGAGGGAGCGGTTTAAAGTGTACATGGTTGGCACTTACATTCTTGCCCCTGCCTAAGGGTGCTGACGAGGGCACGGTTGAGAGATATTGTAACACCCTTCAATTTTCGACCCCTTAAACAAAACCAAAATCATGAAGGACAAAAGGAAATTCGAATGTTACATTAATAGAAAAGGAAAAGAATTTAAATAAACGTTAAACAACAACTTTAAAAAGGTGAGGGAAAATTTCGGCAGCATCTCTACTAATACTCGAACATGTGGTAGAGCAATAAAAAAATTAAACTAATCTAAGGCATCGTTGCCTTTAAAATCTCACGCCACGGCGGAATGGTTTATCGCCGGCTTCTCAAATCGACATGCCAAGCATGGATCGTGGTTCCAATGTCAACGCTTGCGTTTTAAAATGACTTGACACTTTAAAACCATGCAAGTTATAAACTACGCAGCGAAAATACAAATATACAAAGGAGGACACAAGGCCTCATAACAAAACGTATACAACCAAAGTTTATAAAAGATAAATAAGAACTACAAAATCTGAAGATAACGGTATGACACAGGTTATGCTTCGCCCTCATCACTCTCCCTCAATTCAATGCAATGCAATGCAAAAGAAGCTCCAAGACCTGCTACGACTGTCCATGATCCTCCTGCTGCTAGACATCAGACCAAATGCCAATGTGTCATAGCAAGACATTCATCAGAAAGTCATCAAACAATCAAACATAAACACAAACACGTACACGTCAGTAACTAGCATCAAATATGATAAGGCCAAATAATAGACAACATTATGTTATGCAACAACATAAGATGATTTCATGGGACACAAGTACAAATAGTAACCATTTATCATCCACCTATACTTCTTAATCTCATTACGTGATTTCGAACCCGAACCATGTGTTCATGGGTAGAATGTAGGTCTTCACAATTCTCTTCTCAAACATAAACTCTTGTTAAATACGCGTAGTATCAACTCAACCAAAGCTTTAACATACTATTTAACCCATGACCTTGAAGAGCTTGTCTATTTTAAACTAAGTGTAATCATAGCCCATCTTTGGGACTGGTAACTCCCTTGAGGTAGCTTAGCTTAGGTACACTTCTCAGTAGCGTAAACTACTCTATCATTGAATAAACATTCTATTAATATGAAAGCTTTCTATGAATGAATAAACCTTCTTTTAATGAGTAACATTCTATCAGTGGATCTTTTCTCCACTTCATGGCATAGTGACACGGCCATGGGCGTTATCGGTCACCCGACGCCCATGGCAAAGTATGAGCACCTACCCTCTCCAGCTGACCCTCTCGGGTCTTACCTTCGGGAAAACTAACACACTAAGGTACCAATCCCGTGAAGAGGCAACCATATTAGGGTTTGCAAGGTCCGCATGGTAACACCTCGGTCAAGGGGCGGTATCGACCACCCGACGCCCAATGACAAAAGTATGTTCATACCCCTCTTACGATGATCCTGGCGGACCTCACCTAGGGGACTACTAAATTAACCGTACATAATTCAGTTGAGTCACGCCAGCTAATTATAATTTAGTACTTTATCAAATGGGAATAACTCCTGCTTTTGACTATTAATGAGTGCCTTGGGATAGCAGAACACCGAAACCCACTGAGCAACTCAAATAAATTATGAAGTTCACCTATAAAGGAGTCATTCTAACTCCAAGTAACACATAATCCAATTCTCAAATAAATAAGGGGGTGGTCCCCGCCTTCTACCAACACTCTCATTCACTAAACTATTCTAAGCGCACGGATTTCATAATCGATAGCTCTTCATATAAATTGTATTCACTAGTACCTCATAGTTTCGATACAATGCATATTATCACAATAACAATAATGTCTTAAAGCAATTGCATATAAGGATAGTTACTGTGTGTACATACCTATAAGTGTCACTACACGACAAAAACCACAATAATCACCCAAGCTTTTGCATCCACCCAACCTACAATCAAGTATGCTTTCACAACAAAAAAGTGCACTTTATGAAGATTTCCTTAAACCAATGAGACTCAAAGTATAAGGGCACATTACCATGAAATGTCCTAGACTACTAACACTTGTATAAGAACATCAATACTAGCAACTTATAGTGATATTGATGTTAGTGATAACCTCAACTTGTAATATAGTTTACTACAATGTACACGATTTTTCACAATGTAAGGAGCATGAAAAGGAACATTATCTCCAATAATTTGCAATAATAAAAACAATAATAATTTATTTATCTATTTATTTACAACAATGTCAATGAAATTTTTAATGTCTAACAAAACTCCCACAAATATCCACAAGCATGTACCGAACCAAGTTATTATTATTATTTTTTATTATTATTACTATATATATATATATATATATATATATATATAATATATATATATATATATATATATATATATATATATATGCAAACCTATATATATATATATATATGCAAACCTAGCATTAAGCAAGGGGTTTGCATATGCAACCCCATCCTCCATGAAAAAAATCAAATAAATATAGGTTATATGGGTTTTGAACCCAAAACCTCTCAATCCAAATATGCACAATTCTTACCATTGAGCCAAACCTAAATTATTTGAAACTAATTAATGTTTATAATCCTTACTTTAAATAGCATGTTACTATATCTAAAGTCGAAATTATAGTGAATTATTATTCAAATTAAATTGGTGACAATTAGGATATTTTGGAAAAAAATGAATTAGCCTTCATACTATAAATTATGGGTTTTAGTTTTGGAGAATTAGTTTTATATATGTTCATAATAGATATATTTTAAACAGGCAAAAGATCTAAAATAATTCGGGATTATAATAGGCATATATAGTATATTGACTCGTTATTTCAAATGCACTTTTTATTTATGTGAAATTTCACATATGTTTGCTACCAATAGTCAATCAGAAACAACCTTTTTATTAGTATTATCACTAATAACGGTAAGATTGTGTACATTTAGCACTTTAGACCCCAACCTAGGTGAGAGTCACTTAATGACATTGGAGCAATGAAATATTTTTGTTAATCGTTATATTTTAAGGATAAAACGAATAACAATTTCACTATTATAAAATTAATGACTCACCATAATGATTTCCAAGTCCTACAACCTTTTATCTTACGCTGTGACGAAGTTGTGCAACCCCATCCTTAAAGTCCTAGGTATATATATATATATATATATATATATATATATATATATATATATATATATATATATATATATATATATATATATATATATATATATATATATATATATATATATATATTTCTAGATTCATCTTCTTGAAGGGCCTAACTAAGAAAGATCATCTTCGAGTGCACACAAATTCTAATAACATAATTATTTTGATTAAAATTTCTTAATTTTAGAAATCGTAACTATATTTAATATGGATATAAGTTAACATTTAAATTCGTATATAAAAAAAAGGAGTTTATTAAAACTAATTAAAAAACAATTTGATATAATTATAAAATCTCTGAAAAGTTATTAAATATGAATTAATGACGTCATTAAATATCGGGGTGTTACGGATACGCAAAGGTGTATCTCTTGTATTTGATTAGCGCTGTCTTGTTTACCGACAAGACTATTAGCCAAGTACAGATATTGTACTTGACGCTACTTGATGCGCTATGGGAGCGTATTGCGGGGTATAGTTGGGGGTCTGGTGCCCTTGGTTACTTATACAGAAGGCTATGCGATGCATCAAGGAAGCATGTGAAGGAGATCTCGGGGCCATTGACTATTCTCCAGGTAATTCTAAATTTAATGTTTTATTTCTTTTTATGTTGAAATTAAGTACATTTACTAATTTATGTAAAATTCATAGCTTTGGGCCTATGAGCACATTCTCATTGGGCAACCAATAAGAATGGTTGGCGGTGGTGCTGTTGCTTCACCACCCAGTCCCGATCAGGATCTCCCGTATGGGTCAAGATGGTCTTTTGCTCGGCGAACTAGGACGTATATTGGAACTGGCGTCGATTTCTATCGAGATCAATTGGATCTTTTACGCGCTGACCAGGTAACTACTTCACTCTATACGCTTATCTTTATAACTAAGTGAAGTCATTACTAACGTCTAATTAAATTCTAGTTTCGCTAGGACCCGTATCTCGCTGAGGCATATGCTGCCTTGCCTAAGCACTCGAGGATACAGACAGGGGTGTGGAGGGCCTCTGTGCCACTGATATGCTTTGATTTTGTCGAAGTGCATCTACCCGAGCGTGTACTGTGCCAATTCAAAATGGTACAAGTCATCCCACCACCTTGCAACAGCGAGGTTGAGTTGCACCACTCATCGCGTATGGGTACAGCTCCCAAGGACTAGAGTGAGATCAACGAGCACCACATCAATTTTGCTGGCGCATCTACCAGTGCTGATTACATACCGTGGTTCCCCTGCATCACTTGGTGATGGATGACATCACGAGGTTTCATAGCTGCATCCTAGTATGCTCCTATCGCGCCAGTTATGACCCAATTCGTAAGTATCCTTTCATGTTAAATTGGTAACAAATACAACTTCATATTTTCGTATCAAATTAACTAATATTTGAATGCAAGCACAAGTTGCGGCAACGGTGATCCAATCTACCCATGAGCAGTCCATACGAGAGATTGCGCAGGGCATGCTCCATGGCACGCAGTTCTAGCACTTTATACCGAAAGTGGCTGAAGAGGCTTCACCTACTGTCCACGAGGTCCAAGCCTCGTCTCTATCTCATGACGTTCATTTGGAGGAAGTGGACTAATCCTATGTCGAACATGGTTCGGGGTCCTCGCAGGCTGGATCATCGCAATACCAATCACCTCTTCTCATCGAGCGACACACGAATGCCTCCTACTACCGAAGCAGGCATAAGAGGCCATCACAGTTGGAGAGGGTGCAGGAAGAGGATAAGGATTAGTATATATTTTGTATTACATTGAACATTCTCGGATATTAAACATTTGTAGTCTTTCGATAATTTGACATTGGCTCATATTTTGTAATGTATGTATATATGATTATCGTTTTTATCCTATTTTGAATATGAATCAAAGTTGATAAGCTCAGACTTGTTAAGACTTGTGTTGATGACTTCATTACAAATAGAAGATGCCGATAATTCAACATAGTTTCACTAAAAATGATTAGAAAAATACATCGTCCATTATTCATGCAATATAACCATTAAAACTTAAGTACGCTTATTAAACTTTTTCAATTTCCTTTCGGTTTCTTCACTCCTACGAGCTTTATCAAATGCTTCCCTTATCAAGTTATGTATCTCGGTTCCTAACTCCTCATTCTCTTTGTCGAGCTTAATAATGATGTCTTTTTGCCATTTTGTGCCCTCCGGATCAAGCCAGCTAAAGTAGGTGCATCCCAAACCCCTATCTTCAAATAGTAGACAGACTATATATTGGCGTCCAAGATCAAAATCGCTCCAATCACGACCTTATTCAACTTCATGACCACAATAACTAAACTTAAATAAAAACATTAATTTGAAATTAATGTATCACTTAATATAAATATTATAAATGAACTTATTAAAATAAACATAATTTACAATAACATACCTCAACTTAACTTCAAAGGGAATAGGTTGTATACAATAGATAGAACAAAGGTAGTGTCTCATCGACTATAATTCAAGCCTACAACGGCTATATTTTAAAACCACAACAGCTATTTTGAACAAAAACAACCAACAGAATTCAAAACAAAAGTCAAGTGTCTGTACGCTGTTAGTAACAGTGAACAAAGTTGACTTGGTCAAATAAGGTCAAAGCTTTGTTCACTGTTACTACCAACGAACAAAACTTAAACCCAATTTGACTAGGTTTCAGGTGTGTTCGTTGTTAATAACAACGAACAAGTCCTTTGCTTTTTTTGAAGCCTCTGCGTTTGTTCGCTGTTGGTAACAAAGAACAAAACCAAACCTCAAGTGTTGGATAAAACTGCTTATCTTAGGAAATAGTTTCAAAACTTTTCTATTTTTTGAATTTTTTGAATTTTTTGCTTATTCATTTCTAATTTTCTCTTTGGGAAACATATCTTAGGCCCAACCCATTAAAGATTAATGCATACTTACCGTATATTTGATGCCTACTTATATAATCCTTAATGCTTACTTACCATATTCTTAATGCCTATTTTTAATATCTTAAATGTCTACTTACATCATTTTTAGTGCCTACTCACAATATTTTAAAAAATATATAATGGACTGGTCCAATTAGAGATAATCTCTAAAAGAGACCGTCGCTCACAAGAATTTGTGAATTGTCAAATGCAAGTAAAAGTCTAAGCTCCATTTGTGTTTAATATTAAGTCAAGTTTAGAAAGCTTATGAATTAATAACAATTAATAATATAATACTTAAAGTTCTAAATGCAATATTTTTTGTTTCATAAATGCATATTAAAAAAGATCAGGTGAATTATAGTCAAGGTTGATTCACACTTTTTTTAATATTATTGCTTAGAAAATTAGATCGTAGAGTCGAATGATTCAACAGTTTTTGAGAAGAAATAAGTTTTCTCTGACTTTGTATTACTAAAGGGATTAATATATATACACACTACAAAAAGACTTAAATAGGCTTTTACAAATAAAATATTAGCCCATAAACATAAACCTACATAAGTCCAATACCCCCCCCCTCAAGCTGGAGCATGCAAATTACAAATGCCCAACTTGTCAAGAAGATACTCAAATTGTTGTTTGCCTAAAGCCTTAGTAAATATGTCTGCTAATTGAACCGAAGTGGGAACATACGAGGGAGAAATGATTCCATCTTGAATTGCATCATGCAAGAAATGACAGTCAACCTCAATGTGCTTTGTACGTTCATGTAAAACGGGATTTTGTGCAAGGAACAAAGCGGATTGACTATCACAGTACATGTTCATAGCCCGAGGGTGTTGAACCCCAAGACTTATAAGGAGCCCTTTAAGCCATTTGAGCTCACAAGTTAAAGTTGCCATTGAACGGTACTCAGCTTCTGCTGAAGAGCGAGAGACAGTTATTTGCTTCTTAGTTTTCCAGGAAATAAGGGAATGACCAAGAAAAACAAGCCAACCAGACAAAGATCGCCGAGTAAGTGGGCAACTAGCCCAATCTGAATCACACCAACCTGACAATTGCAAATCACAATCTGCACGTAAAAGAATACCTTGTCCAGGAAAACCCTTCAAATAACATACCACACGCAAAGCTGCATCCCAAATGATCCTGACGAGACTCATGCATAAATGGTGACAAAATATGAACAATATATGCCAAATCCGGACGAGTAAAGGCTAGGTAGATAAGTCTTCCAACTGAGCGACGATAATTCTCCACATTCTTTATGAAAGGACTTGTCGAACAAGCCAATTTCTGATGTTGCTCCATTGGGATACTCACTGGTTTACATCCAAGCAACCCTGTTTCAGAAATGATATCTAGAGTGTATTTTCGCTGACAGAGAAAAAGACCCTCATAGTTTTGTGCAACTTTAATTCCCAAAAAAATACTTTAAAACACCTAGGTCTTTCATATGAAAACACGACCCATGGTATTTCTTAAAAGCAACAAGAGCAATAGAATCATTCCCAGAAATTATCAGATCATCCACATAGACAAGAACATTAATTTGAACTTTACCATGCTCAAGAGTAAATAATGAATAATCAGAGTAGGATTGACGAAAAACATAATGTTTCAAAGAATTGGCCAGCTTCGAAAACCAACATCGTGGGGCCTGCTTCAAACCATACAATGACTTCTTCAACCGACAAACCATACCGGGTGCTACACTTTCAAATCCATGAGGCAATTTCATGTATACTTCTTCAGCTAAATCTCCATGTAAGAATGCATTATGTACATCCATTTGGTGAAGTTCCCAATTCTTTGCCGCAGCTATAGCCAAAAATACACGCACTGTTGTCATCTTGGCCACGGGAGCAAAGGTGTCTAAATAGTTAATCCCAGCAACTTGATGGTTGCCAAAGACCACCAATCGAGCTTTAAGATGCTCTATGCTACCATCTAAGTTGTGCTTCACCTTAAACACCCACCTGCTACCAAGTGCGCGCTTTTTGAGAGGAAGTTTCTCCATACTCCATGTACCGTTATCCTCTAAAGCTCGTATTTCCTTTTGCATTGCCTCTTGCCAACTTGGATCTTTAACTACTTCTTTGAATGAGGAGGGCTCCTTAACTATTGTCAAAGCTGCAAGAAAGTTTCTATGTCCCACAGAAAAACGGTCACAATTCACAAAATGTGCAATAGGATATGACAAATCTGAGGGCCGAAGAGGAGTTTGTGAACTGCAGAAACGGGATGGATTGCATTTTCTTACAGTTTTTATGACATACTCCTTCAACTTCACCGAGGGAATTTTATTTCATTTACCACACCCCATTTCCACCTCATTACTAGTTGAACCACTTACTGCCTCAACCTCATAATCATGGTTTACCACCCCACCTTCCTTTTCTTGTGCAAAAGTAACATCAGTATCCAAATTGTTGTCATTATTTGATGTCCCACCACTTCTAAAATTCTCATCGGTAGTATTATCCAAAGCAATATCATGGGCACTAGCTACATTAGTATTAGTATCCAACGCCACGTTGGCATGCACACCATCATCATTTGGTGTATACGCTTGCTCAGTATTAGAACCAACACACTCATATGCAAGGTCATCATTTCCATCAATATAGAAAAAAGACGAAGCATTGCTAGATGTTGAACTTGCAGCAGATGCAACAATATAGGGAAATTCGCTCTCGTAGAATTTATCACCTTTATCACCTTCTTATCATGAGGGTACCCAACAAAAACACACCTCCTACTACGACTATCAAATTTATCACCTTTGGATTTTTGATTATGAGCATAGCATAAACAACCAAAAACACGTAAATTATTATAAGAAGGAGAAGAGCCAAATAAAATTTCATACGGGGTTTTAAAATTAAGAACAACTGATGGAGTACGATTAATCAAATAACCAGCTCCAAGAACACATTCACCCCAAAAATCAATAGGCAAGTTACCCTGAAATCGCAATGCACGCGCCACATTTAAAATGTGACGATGTTTCCGTTCCACACTCCCATTTTGATGAGGTGTACCTACACATGATTTAAGAAACACGATACCATTTGTCACAAAATAATCCTTTAAACTATTAAATTCGGTACCACTATCACTTCTAACAATTTTTATTTTAGCATCAAATTGTCTTTCAACCATGGCAATAAAAGACATGAACATCTTAAACACCTTAGTTTTATCGATCAATAGAAAAACCCACACAGCACGAGAATAATCATCAACAATTGTCCTAAAATAATGGGCTCCACAAGAAGAAGGAGTATGATACGGCCCCCATAAATCACAATGTATCAAATCAAAACATTTAGTAGCCTTAAAATCACTTGTAGGAAATTGCTCTCTAGTTTGTTTTGCTTGATGACACACATCACAAGCTTTAATCAAAATTTTACAAGAGCTACTAACTCCAAAAAGAGATCGTACTACTTTGTCAGAAGGGTGCCCCAATCTTTTATGCCATAACTCTGTAGATATGGCACCATCCACATTAAGAGCACGAACCGTTGGAATCCCACGGAAGTAATACAGTCCATCCCGTCGTTCACCTACTTCAATCAGGGTCCTCGAACTTTGGTCCTGTATAAAACATTCTCAAGCTTCACTCTTTGATCTAAATTCACATGCCCATATTGTGAAGAAGATGTTTTATTGCCATCGGGAAGTCCAACAGGACATTCCATCATATTTTTCATGTCTCGCAACAATTTTTGATTTCCGGTAACATGGTTTGATGCACCTTTGTCAATTATCCAAGTATCATTAGAAGACTCACCAATTAATCGATCATCAGTAGCATTCACATTCACATTACCAAGAAGACTTATGAGTTGTTTCCATTGTTTTTGTGATATTGAATTACCACTTACACCTTCAATGTTGTTAGGACTTGAAGTGTTAGATGCTGATGCATTAATAGGTATAGGGACAACATGCAATTCAGCCTTCACGCCACGCCCAGTAGCTTGTTGATTACTACCTCCATGCCTTGAGCCACGACTAGCTACCATGTCGCATACCGCGTCCCATACCACGTGGACGATCACCCCACCAATCTAGATATCCATTCTTGTCAAAACAAGAATCTGAAGTATGACCTTTTCGATTGCAATACGAGCACATTGAATCAGATTTTTCTTTACAGTCAAAACGGCTCTTACCTCCAGATTTAATAGCAAGAGTCATCACTTCGTCACGAACAACAATATCACGAGAAGAGGTAGATTTGCGAAGTCGCTCCTCTTGCAACAATGTTTGATACGCTCGATCCAAAGTAGGAAGAGGAGATTGAGCAAGAAGGCTAGAACGTACATGGCCATACAAGTCTGTATTAAGTCCAAAAAGAAAAACATGAAACCTATCTTCATCAACTATAGCCTGAAATTGCTCTCCAATCTTACATGTACATTGCCCACTCTTACACATCGGAATCGGGTTGTAAGTAGCAAGTTCATCCCACAATGGCTGAAGCTTTCCGAAATACTCTGCAATTGACATAGTCTTGCTTTGTTTGCACTTTGCCAACACACCTTTGATTTGTTGGTTACGGGGCCCATTTCCCACCTCGAACCGTGCCTTCAAGATATCCTATAAGGGTTTCACTTCTTCAAAATATGGAATCGTCTTCTTCACCGAAGGATCAATAGTATGCAAAATCCATTGAACAAGCATGGATTGAACATAATTCCAGTCATCTAACATATGATTTTCGGTAGGCTTAGTGATACTACCATCAATAAACCCAAATTTCCGGCGAGCTTTTAAAGAAAAAGCCGAATGGACCTCGACCATTCTTCAAAATTATCGCCTCTAAAAACAACACTTGTGATGATAATTCCTGCATTATCATGTGATCCAAGAAAATAAGGAGAAGTATAATCAACTTTGGGTACCTTTGTTCCATCATTGTCAGTCATCGTGACGTTGGAATAAAGTTACTGTGAAAATTCTTCAATGAAGACGAACAACCGTCTGCTCTGATACCATGAGAAGAAATAGGTTTTCTCTGACTTTGTATTACTAAAGGGATTAGTATATATACACACTACAAAAAGACTTAAATGGGCTTTTACAAATAAAATATTAGCCCATAAACATAAACCTACATAAGTCCAATAGTTTTACAAAAACAAGAAGTTGTGAATGCATATGTATATTGCTTAACCATTTTTATTATAAAAGAACACTTAAAATTCATTTACATTCTTTAAAAACTTTATTATTACTTTTATTAAAGATATACATATAGACGTCTTATTTGTTTCCTTTTTTCTCTTATTTTTATGAATTGTCAAATATAAAAAAATATACAATAATCAAATAATCAATAATTTCGTAAAAAAAAGTCTTCTTGTCTTAGTCGCCTCTCTCTCTTTTTCTCTATTCTATCTCTAAAAAACTCAAATATCTATAGTTAGTTTAGGGCTATCGTCAACCTTTTGGTTGATGGTAAAAGTTTTTTTAATATCATAAACTTAAATATTTGTCCTTTTCTTACAAGAGAATTTGTCTACCCATTTATTGGGCTGTAGCTACTTATATATTGGGTTTCGATTTCTTTCCTCGTGAGAGTTTGGGGTTATGAACTTTGGTCTAAAGTTGATTTGTTGGTAGAGATTAGTGCGATAATGCAGCAGACACCAAAATTGCAATTACCATTAATTAGGGATGACAATTCAGTCTGAATCCGACCCTAGTCCGACTCGATCTGAGGAAAATAATTCGATTCGAGTCCGAGGAAAAAGTCATCCGACTCTAACTTCGAGTTTACGATCCGAGTCCGAGTTAGAGACGTACCGGAGTTGGACCTTAATAAAAATCCAACACTCCGAACCGACTCCGACTCTGAAGGGAATCTGACTTTGAATTTGACTTTTACACTAATATTTTGTTTCTTTTAAAACTCTAGACGTGACTAATTCGAGCTCCCTCTCATACTAATTGTAATTTTCGATTTTGATAAACTAATTGGTATTTTTATTTAGATTAATAAATCAGAATACATTAGATTAGATCAAGAGAAATAAATATGCCAAATCAAAATGCAAGAGAATTTTGTTAAATTGTAGTAGTAGGAGTATTTCTCTTGTTAAACTTGAATTCAAAGTACATATTTTTTGTTAAATTGTATTTTAAAAGTATATGTTGTTAATTTTATATGGTTTAAAATCATTAGTACAATATCACAATGATATTGTAATCCGACTCCGCATCCGACTCGGTTGGAGATCCGAGAGTCCGAGTCGGGGCAAATTTAAAGTATGCATAATCCGACTCCGAGTGGAGGTGGACTGAAAAAAAAACTCCGACTGTTCTCCGGAGCAAAGTCGGAGTATGTATAATCCGAGCCGAGTCCGACCCATTGCCATCCCTACCATTAACTACATCAAATTAAATTCTATCTCAAGACTACAACAAATTGAAAAACCCCTCGTAGAAGGTTGTACCAAACAACAATGTGGAAGAGGATATGCTAAATTGTCAAATCTCATACACAACAATCGTAATTTTGTTATTTTTGAATTATATTTGTTTAAAGTTGTTATGTAGTTGCTAATATTTATCTCTGATGTAAAAGATGTCATATGACCCTTTGTTAATGAATTTGGTAAAATAAACACACCAAATCAATACATTAACAATGATCCTTAGTAAAATAAGCAATGTCAATTAAAGTGATCTTGTAATAGGTTTATCAAAGTCATATTATATATTATAACAGTTCAAAGCACTAATAATTTTATAGCTTCAAATTTAAAACTCAATAATTTTCACGATTAATAATTAAGAAATTAACAATTATGAACATCAATTCAATCATTAGTAAGTCAACAACAGCAAATGAAACAAAGCCTCAATTTGTAATCTAGATAAAAAACAGCTCGAAAGTAGCAAGAACTTTTATTAAAAAGCTAGGAGTCTGCACTCTTGTGCTTATTGTTCATAAATTAGTTATAGGAAAAATTACCGTGAATAATACAACCTTTTGTGAATTTTCATGCAATAATACCAACTATTGATTAACCATGAATAATACCAGCTTAAAGGAGAGTTTTCCTGGAAAATTCCTAACATGTTGAAAATCAAACTATAGGTGATTATAAGACAAAAATATTGGTAATTTAGTTGATAAACTAAAGTTGGTATTATTCTAAGAAAATACCCTCCTAAGTTGGTATTATTCTTGGTTAATCAATAGTTGGTATTATTGTAGGAAAATTAACAAAAAGTTGTATTATTCACAATAATCTTTTCTTAGTTATATTATCGTCAGAAGTCTTAATATAATCATTAAAAACAAAAATTAGAAATTAGTGTTAAGAGATATAGTTGATTGGGCAGGCTAAGACCGACTTTAACATTTTTTGTGGAGTATTTTTAGAATCCTGAAGAATTAGAAGAATTGTACAATTCTAGTTGCATTTCTACGATTTTATATGATTCTAACGATTCTAAATGTGATTCAAGAATGTGAAACACTTATTTTCTTTGTTAAGTAGTATTTGAAAGATTACTGTATTAGATTTTAATGCTTTAAATCATTATTATCATATCGATAAGAATAAAGGTTGATAATAATTCAAACTCTGTCGAAGGTCCGAAAGTCCTAGTGGGAGTAAAGTTAGAGTATGCATAATTCGACTCCGAGTGGAGGTGGATTGAAAAAAATAATCCAAATTTTATCTGGAGCCAAGTCAGATGGTGGATTATTCGAGCTACTAATAACACGTAAATACATCTCTATTTAAAATTTATATTTATAAAAACTTTTTCTACAAACCACTTTGTGCATTGCGCGATTTTTCAATACTAGTTATCTAACTAGGCTTGTCATTTTTTTGAAAGAAGACTTTGTCAATTTTTAATCTAACCTGTTACAACTTATTTTGCCGACATCTTGAGGTGAATCTTATAACTAAAAAGATGCCCATCTCAGCATAGTAGTTGAAGTTTTCTACAAAATATATTAAAATTAAAATTTATAATAGACTAGAATTAAATTGTAAAGATAATTCAAAATTTTTTTAAAAAAATTATTTAGTAATTTTATACATTAAGAACACTAATTATGAAATATCTCTAATTCAAAAATTAATTATGTTATGATAGAGAATCCCTTTGATTTCTTTAATACGCACCCTTATCCTTATGGAGTAACTTTTTATAATAAACTTTTGGATCAATCACCAACTACAACCTTTAAGTTTAATCAATATTAAATAAACAGCCGCAAGCTTTTTTTTTTACCAGCTACAGCCTTCAACTTGAGAAACATGATAGCGATACAGCTAAATCACCCTAACTTGACTAAATTACCGGTTGAACCCCCAAAATTACCTTTGACCAAAACCTTTTACCATTGACTTAAATTAAAAAGCTTACTTCGCTCACATGGCTTCCTTCCCATCTATGAGTTACCCAACCATCGAAGACATTGCAACCCATTTCATTCCTTTGACCAAATCCTTACTTTTATACAAGGATTCAAACCCCCCATTTTGATTCAACCACAAAAAATTTACATTAACCAGAATCTAATTCACACCAGCAAAAATTAAAATAAACCCTAACAAAACAGCCCAAAACTAAGAAACCCCATAAAAATGAAGAGAACTATACATGAAATCTCCAACAATTAGTTGAATTCCCTTAAAACCCACATAAGAAATAACCCCGAAGAGAGAGAAAAAATTAGGAGTTTGTGATGAGGTAGAAGAAGAGAAAGGTGAAGAATAATTGGGGTTTTTTCGAAATTAGAGAAACGGAGAAGAGATACGATATAGTTAGGTGCAGGGGAAGTAAAGGTGTGGAGGAAAGTAGGGAAGACAGATAAAGAGAAAGATAGAGGAAGAAGGAAGAGAACAGAGAGAGTCAAGAAATGGCGATAGTGAGCGTTGATGATTCGTTTAGATTCAGTGCTTACTCCCCAGAAATCAACAAGAGATTGAGATAAATTCTCCATTGTTGCAGATTAAAGAGATTACAAGATGAATTATGGTTTCTGATTTCTTGGATTTTGATTTGAACATAGAGAAACACATAGATAAAAATTGGGGTTTTTAGAGGATGGAGAATTGGGAAAGTGACATGAAAGTATAGAGCTATGAATATGTGGTAAGAAGAAGAGAGGAAGAGAAGCCATGTGAGGGAAGGATGTTTTTAATTTAAGTCAACGGTAAATAAGCTTGGTTAAAGGTAAATTTAGGGGTTCAGCCGGTAATTTAGTCAAGTTGAGGTGATTTGGCTGTATCGCTGTCATGTTTCTCAAGTTGAAGGTTGTAGTTGGTCAAAAACAAAGTTCACGACTGTTTATTTGAAATTGAGTATACTTAAAGGCTATTGTTGGTAACTGATCCTATGTTTTATTAGGTGTGGTATTACTGCTATTGATATTTGAGCAAAATCGTAAAATTTTTGGTGTTTGAAATTTTGGTTTTTGACTTTGTTTGACCTTGCTTCCAATCCTTGATCAAAATTATGTTTTGTATGTTCACAACTTTATAAATATGAGCTTTCAAATATTGTAGTATGAAAATGAGTTATGATTATTGATTTTAAAGAAAATCAAGTGATTTATTGATTCTTTTTATATTGAAATGTTCGACATTAAAAAATACCCGTTTTTGCGAATCGGCAACGGATAGTTATATCCGGATTATTGTGAAATCCTATAGTTTGATAATAGGTACTGGTTATTCGGATCGATCTCGAGCCCCCGAACTCGTTTCGTTCTTGTAAGAATCGAATTTTCGGTGATGACGATCACCCGTGTTTTTAGGATTTAGATCAAGCCTACTTCCTGACGGTCCATTATATTCCCACGTTTTAAAGTGCTACTATATTATTGTTTTAATATGAGTTCTGAATAAATATTGTTGGTATATAAAGTTATGTTTATTTCACAAATAGAATCATATGTTTCATTTGTCGTATTGTTTTGTTATTGACTTGTAAAGTAATAGCCGTATTTTGATTTCTCTATTAACTTGTAAAGTTATAGCCGTATTTTGATTCACTATGAACTAAAGGTTTTTAGCCGTATTTATGTCGATACCAAACAGTCTTTTAAAAGAGTTTGGATTTGGAAAAATGATGTTTATAGATAGTTACCAATTGAGCTAGGAATTTGATTGGAGCTGTTTGTTAATGACTTATATATAAATGTAACAGTTTGTTGGATTATTCAACAATTCAATTGTTGACAGTCTTTGATGGGGCTATCCCTTAAAGGGGATCGATTCACTTTCAGGTTAACTCTAATATGGATGGACTTTTGCTACTCTTTTGTGTTATGTGTCGCGATAGCAAGGAGGTCACTTTGAGAAAGTTAACTTGTAATGACATTTTAAAGAATCTGTGTAGAGTAAAATTAAAGGATGTAAATATTTTGTAATGTATAAACTTAGCTTATAAATGGATTGTATTATAATAAAAATCTGGGGTGAGAGATGTTTGAGGAAGATTGCGGGCATGCTAGGTGTTGTAGTGAAGATCGATAATGCCACCCTAAATAAAGACCGCCTCTTATTTGCTCGTGTTCTAATTGAGATGAAATTAGATGGGGGTTTCCTTGAGCTATTAGCTTTTACTAATGAGGATAATGAGCTAGTGACGTTTCAAGTTGCTTATGATTGGAAACCACTAGTCTGTGACAAGTGCAAACAAATAGAACATGAGAGGGATCACTGCGAATTGGGTGTTACTAGACAATGGGTCCCTAAGGTAACACAAGTAGTTCTTACCACTCATATAGAGGCTCCAGGTGACACAACTATTGTTCCTGGTACTGCTGACTCGGCTCTTGGTAACTCTGATGTGATAAGGGTGAAGCTTATCTCATCTACGTCTGATGACCCCCCTGCCTGTGAGGATGTCTTCCTTATGGTACGTGGAAGGTCTAAGTCTAGGTATGATGTTGGGGAGGGTAGTAAACCTACTGCCGAGACTCTCTTATGTACTATTAATGGCTTTGAAGTGTTAGCGGAACATGATACTCACCCAAATCAAGCGCTCGGAGCTATATCCCATCTTACCGATGAATAGTATTCTATGTTGGAATGTGAGAGGGTTAAACATGGCTAAGAAATGGCTAGAGTCATCTTCCAAAATAATATTAGCTTGTTTGCCCTACTCGAAACATAGGTGAAGCGTCAAGGTCTTGGTCAGCTTTACCAAAAAATATGTCTTGGTTGGTGTTCATCAAATAACTTGCATCATCATAAAAATGGTAGAATGTTTATTGGTTGGAAACATAAGGACTAGAAGGTTACTATTCATTCTAGTAGTAGTCAGTTCATTCACATTCAGGTCACTCCCTCTCTTGGTGACCCCTTTTCGTGTACTTTTGTATATGGCGCTACTGATAAGACCGAGCGACTCCTTCTCTTCAAACACCTAGAGGGGGTGGCTTCATCTTGTGCTGGTCCTGGGAGCCTCTTGAGGGATTTTATTTGTATTGCTAACTATGATGAAAGAATCGGCCAAGTGGTGCGACCATCAGAAATACTGCCCATGAGAACTTGTATGTCTATATGTCACATTCATGATATGAAATGTAATGGGAGATTTTTCACTTGGACTAACAAGCGAGCAAGTTGTCATCGGGTTCTATCCAAGATAGACAGGGTTATGTGCAATGATCTCTGGGAGTCCTCCTACCCCACTGGTGAAACATCCTTCTTGCCTGAGGGAGACTTTGATCACTCTCCAATGGTCGTGCACTTTTACCCGCCACTAGAGGTCAAAAACCTTTTAAGTTCTTCAACTTTTGGGCGGGAAGGGAAACCTTTATTGAGATTGTCAAAGATACATGGAGTATGCATGTGCCGAGAAATGTCAGCTACCAACTCCAGGAGAAGTTGAAGGCTCTTAAGTATAAATTGAAGGAAGCCTTTTAGCATACCCCTATCCATGCCTTGCTCATGCTGAACAGGAACTTGCTCAGGCTCAGAAGGCCCTTCATCAAAACCCTACAAATTCTCAGCTGCTTTTTTCTTCAATAGCATCAAGCATCGAAGAATAACTAATCGAATCAACCTCATTTTTGTGGATGGGAAAGCTGTGAGTAATCCTTTACTAATTCAGAATGCTTTTTTATCCTTTTACTCTAACCTTCTTTGTTCGCCTTTGGAAATGAGAAAGAGAGTTAATATGCAGGTAATTCATGCTGACCTGTACTATCTCCTGAGAAGAGGGACTTGCTAAACCTCTCCTTTACATCTGAGGAGATCAAGGAGGCAGTGTGGAGTATTAATGATAATAAGGCTCTTGGTCTGGATGGCTACAATAGCAAATTTTATAAGTCTGCTTGGTCAGTGGTTGGAGATGATGTGGTTGCGGCTATTCAATCATTCTTTAGCAGTAATAAACTCTTGATATCGTGGAATGTTACTCCTATCACGTTGATTCCTAAAGTCCCCTACCCTTCCACGCCTGGTGACTTAGACCCATATCTTACTGCCACACTCTCTACAAATGCATCTCAAAACTTCTCTGCTCTAGATTGAAACTGGTGTTAGACCCAAGGGGCATTTGTCGCAGGGAGGAATATATCTCATAATATTATTCTATGTAAAGATTTAGTGCGGCATTATACAAGAAAGAACTGCTCGCCTAGCTATCTTATCAAGGTGGACTTGAGGAAAGCGTATGACTCTTTGGACTGGGATTTTTTTCAGGATCTGCTACTTGCTCTTAACTTCCCCACCTAGTTTGTCAGAGCTATTATGACTTGTATTACATCCACGCAGTACTCACTCCTTGTGAATAGTAGCCCATCTGACATTTTTCACCCTAAGAGGGGGGCTTTGACAAGGCGATTCTCTCTCTCCCTTATTGTTTGTGATAGGGATGGAATACCTCCCGCGCCTCCTTATTCGTTTGGGTGAGGTCACCGATTTCAAATCCCACCCCAGATGTAAGAAGCTAAAACTCAATCATTTATGCTTTGAGCATGATTTGATGCTGTTTTGTAAAGGAGATTTGTGCTCCATGAAGCTTTTGTGCCAGAGTCTTGATGTTTTCTCTCAGTCGTCTGGGCTTCAAGCTAATCTTAATAAATATGCTATGTACACTGCTGGTTTACTGGTTTACCACAACATGTGAAGGAGGTTTTTGCGTCTGATGTGTGCTTACCGCTTGGAAACCTGCCTTTTAGATACTTGGGGATCCCTCTTACTTCGAAGAAAATATCTGCTGCAGATTGCGATACACTTGTGGATAAAATAACAGCCAGGATTCGATTGTGGTACTCTAATAATCTATCTTATGCCGGCAGACTTCAATTGGTCTCTTCCATTCTTATGAGTATATCTTCCTATTGGTGCCAACTTTTCATCCTTCCTAAAGCTGTTATCAACAAGGTAAACTCCATTTGTAGATCGTTTCTTTGGTTTGCTGATCATAGTAACCCAAATCTTGGTAACATCAACTGGAATCAACTTTGTAAACCTAAAAAGGAAGGAGGGCTTGGTCTCAGACATCTGGAAACCTGGAATATTGTGGCAGTAGGGAAATCGACATGGCATGTTAGCTCTCTTCAAGAGTCACTCTGGGTCCGCTGGGTTCATGGGGTTTACAACAAAGGGGCATCTTGGAGAGTGTTCAATCCTCCAATTACCTCCAATTGGTCTTTCAAGAAATTATGCAAAGTGAAAGACAAACTACACCTTTGGGTCCATCAGCCTAGTTATCATATTGGTGATGTTTATAAACTGTTGCTTGGTTCAAGGCTAGGCTATCTTTGCTTTGTTGTATCTATCCAGGAAGCTCAAAACCATAGGCTCGTTCAGATGGGAGTGCTAACTGAGAATTTATGCTCTCTTTGTGGTTTGCATCCTGAATCTGTGGAGCACCTGTTTTTTAATTGTTGTTTTAGTATGCTTTGCCTCCTTAATTTGCAATCTCGGCTTAGTTTTCAATTCCGCACTTCCTCTTTACTTGTGATTGCTACTAAGCGATGGAGAGTTGAGAAGAGGCGAAGGAAACTATTATTTACTAGCTTATGCAGTCTCTGTTATCATGTGTGGAAGGCACGAAATGATGTTGTCTGGAAATTTTGTGTTAGTTCTGTAGATTCGATCATGTATAGGGTTAAGTCTGAGGTGAAGTGGAGTATCATCTCCCATCAACCTACAGTTTTGTCTCAGTATAGTCGGATCAAGGATACTCTTGATTGTATCTAGGGTGTATCCTTCCCTTTGTTTCTTTGGGTTCTTCCCTCTCCCCCTTGCACATGAAGAGTGAGTTGGTTCAACCCTTCCTAGAAGGTGGGTTCCTATCTCATACTGATACACCTTTAGGGGTTAGGGTAGTTCCCCGTTTGGTGTTTGTATGGTTTTGGTTTTGGTTTAATGATAATTTCATTCTAAAAAAAACACCTGCAAAGTTTTAAATACTCTAAATTAGTTTGTTGTGGTCATCGAGCCACAGGTCGGATTCAGCCCAGACTTGTATAAGTCTTCAGCTGTATTTTGTAGACAAAATTATTATAATGTATATGCTGATTTGGGCTATTTCATAATATTACCTTCATTTTCGTCTGCATCTCTTTTTGATGTCTGTAAGATCATTTTCATGTCGAATTCATTCATTAAAATTTTCATTAGAGAGATTTGGAGTTTTTGCTGATGAAATGTCTATTTTCTTATAATCCTAGTAGAATATAGTTTTTTGATTTTGTTTTCTAAATGTCAAAATGAAATGTTGGCGGTTTGAAAATATTTTATGTGAATACAGTTTCAAAAATGGTAGTTAATACATTTTCTCTTTTTCTTTTTTTAAATATTAATTGAAATTAGGCTGGGGCCTGGGAGGAAGATGGGTCACCTAATACTGAGACAGTCTCGCGTAAAATCAGTTGTTTCATATGTCTTCATATCAAGCATTTTGTGTATTACACGGAGTTTTATACTAGTTAGTTATAATAATAAGTTCATTTCAGTAAAAAAAAACAAGATAAAACCTAAAGATTGAACTTTTGCGGATTAGTCGATAAACAGCCAAGTGCACAATTTTATTAGAGTTAAGATGCTTTCTTTATTTATATATACGATCACGACTAATGAGTTAATGGAGTTTACTTTTATTTTTGCGTTTTATATGCATTATTCTTTCTCATACTATATCTATATCAATATAATACAAAAATAAAATTTTAATTTTATCGTGCTTTCCAACATATTCAAAAATATTATAGAATCGCATTCAAAGTTGTTAAAATCAGGATTCTACTAGGAATCGTTCAAATTTGTAGAATCGAATCGGTAGAATCGAATCGTTAAATTGTAAGATTCAACAATAACCTTAAAATTGTTATCTAGTCATAATTATTTACCTCACCAGTTTCAGTTTAGTAATTAACTAGATAGTACCCGTGCGATACACGCTTTTATCAAATTTTCTGACATATTTGTATAAATTAAGAAATTAAAATTTTAAAAATAAATTGTACATTATAGTTATATTTCATTTCACTCTTAATAGTTATATACATTACATACATTATATCATATTATATCTTGAATTGTGCGCAATATAATTATATTTATACTTTTATTTTATATTTTGAATAAAAGAGCTAATGGTTCGTACCCTGAGTACAATACAAAATTATGAGTTTTTTTAATAAAAAATAACATCAATTTTTTCTATCAAAAATAACTATTACATTAATTTATAAAAGTATTAAATATTATCACTGTTAATAACACACTTTAAAAATCAAATATAAATACATAGAAATATGTAAAATTATTTTATTAGTCTAAACGAAAAAGATAATATTTTCTCATAAAAAATATAAGTGAGTTATATAAAGATAGTCACAACCTAAATCATATTAGAATTAATCATTGCATTTAACTAACCAAAAGTAAAAATAACAAAAAAATCCTAATAAAAGTATATTATGTTTTAACCATCTCAAAACATCCAATACACTAAATAATATTCATTTAATAAATCAAATTGAAATAATTGAAATAAATGAAATATAATGAAGTATATAGTTTTCAAATACATTAAATGAGATTTGACCTAAAAAGTAGAAAAAACAATTAATAAGAACAATAATATACTCAAAATAAGAAAATAGTAAGTCAAAAATAATCATAATTAACATTGACATCATCATGAAATTTTAGAGGGAAAAGATTTAATGAGAAAGCGACACGTAAGCGATTTTTAAAGCTGATGATGTCAGCCGTGTTTTGTTTTAGTAATAGTTATAGAAGTTTCATTCACTTCATTTTTAAGAATAAAATAGAAAAATATTTTATAATTAGTTTAAAAATTATGATGATGTACCGTGAAATTGTAAGCAAAATTAATCAATGATTGTACATAAGCTATATTTAAAAAAATTTAAGAATAAATTTATAGAATCGAATCGTTACATCGTAGGATCGTAGCCTCTACAAATTTTATTTCAATTAGAATCGTAAGATTCTACTAACTTACGATTCTAGCTACGACTCAAATCGTCAGTGACGGCCCTGACATTTTATGTGCAAATGGCCAAATGAAAAAAAAAAATAGGCCCTTCTCAAAATATTTGAAGGATGGATAATCATTTCATTTACAACTTTTACTAGTGTCGGCCCTGGTATTTCATTTACAACTCATACCCGCTTTTTACAAGTAAAATCATTTTTTTTTTGAATTTTTTTATTGAATGATGGATAAAAATATTTGAAGTTTGAATAACTTGTTCATTATTCCATGGTTGTTTTTCACTCCTGCTGACTTGATCCACTAGTCTCATAATAGTTAGAATAAGTCTAATTTCTTGTAAATTATAATATTCCAAAATCATCAAGCAATATCATCATTATTATACCGATTAATTTAATCATGAATCCAAAACAGTTCTTTTCCAAATTTGTATATGTAAATTGTTAAACAAATAAACAAAATGAAAAATTAAAATTTCAACACAAATCCACATCCCAAAAAATGAAAATCATAATTGAAAAATTTTACTAAATACAAATACAATAATGCGCGTGCACATCAAGATGAAAATCATAATTGAAAAATTTTACTAAATACAAATACATCGTAATTTTAATAACCATGATCCTATTACTAAAATTCTGGTCCGTCCTTAACCTTACCCTCATCCTTACCCTCACTCTCGCTATACTTAGCATTAGTATCGTTTTTATTCAACAAATTTACAAGCTAGCATGTGGAACTTTTTTTTTATAAACTTATTTTTTAAACTATTTTGAAAAATAAGTGCTCCCCAAACTATTTTGAAAAATAAGCTTTTGTTGAAATCGCTGTTAAGGACAACATTTTTGAACCCCATTGGGGCTAGAAGTGGGTTCTGCTATCCATGAAAATCGTTGCTGCAAGCAACGTCTTACTCTGAAGCAAAATCGATGCTTGGAACAGCGATTTCACCTCTTTCAATTATTTTTTTTATTTTTTTAAAAAAAAATAATTCTATGGTGTAGTAGCAAGATTCAAACCTTGGTCCCTTGCAAACTCCTAACATTCACTAACCACTGTGCCACATTAACTTCTTTGATGTTATTCTACAATTAACATTATTTACTATGAAAATTATTAATCTCCAAAAGTTGAAAGTTTCCAAAACACTATTAATATCGAATCTTGCTACTACAATATAGAATAAAAAAAAATTGAAAGAGATGAAATCAGTGTTCCAAGTAGCAATTTTGCTTCAGAGTAATACGCTGCTGCAAGCAGCGATTTTCATGGATAGCATAATCCACTTCTAGGCTTAATGGGTTCAAAAAACGCTATTCTTAACAACGATTTCAACATAAGCTTATTTTTCAAAATAGTTTGTGGAACACTTGTTTTTCAAAATTAGTTTACAAAATAAGTTTATAAAAAACAAAAGTTCCTGGCATGTGGGTGGTCATAAAGCAAGTTTTATTAGTTACCAATAACACAAAAGAAATGGAGAGATCGGGGGAAGGGAGTTCTTCATCAACCTCAAGGGAACCATCCCTCCTTCCTCTCCAAAACCCTAACATTTCCCCCAATTCATCTGCAATTAGAAGACCTCGTTGGCCAACAATCGACGGCCCATTAGGACTTTCAGAAGAAGAATCATTGAAATATGCTCGACGTTTTTACAAGTTTGGCTTTTTGCTTCTTCCTTGGCTTTGGGCTGTCAATTGCTTCTACTTTTGGCCTGTTCTTCGCAATTCTCAATCCTTTCCTTCCATCCGTCGATGTATGTTTTTCTCCCTTTACTTAATGGGATTTTGTGATCTGGGACTTTTTATTATGGATTAGTTTTTGGTATTATGTGAACTGGCTTGGATTTTGATTTTGATTCTTTTTTGATTAGTGGTTCTCTTCTTTGTGTTTCATTTGAAAAGGGTGTGGTTGATTTTGATCAAGTTTTGTATGTATAATTGAGAAGTTTATGAAGTCTCTTATAATATATAACATAGCTCAACCATTAACTTAAGCTTTTGGTCGAGTTGGTTTCATGTGCACTCACTTCATAAGCTAAGGAGATTTATACCATTTGAAACTTTCTGGCAATGGGAAGAAATGGCACCAATAACTTTATCGATATTGGATAAACCATCCCAGTACCAATTCCTATGCGAAACCCGTCAAGTTTGCATGTGGGAGTAATCAATTAGGGTAGGAACGCTATTCTTTTCGGGCCTACCATTTCTAATTTTAGATCAAACCATCGGCTTTGATGCCATGTTAAACTAGACTTATTGTGAATGCTAGCATATTAATGGGAGACACGAGGTGCAGACACTTTATAAGACAAAGAGATATGTACCATCCCAAAATCATTCAGAATGATTTTACACCTGAGGAAGAGGATGGGCTTTTGATCATTCAGATTTTGCACGTCTCCCTAATCTCCTCGACACTCATGCCTTTTAGTGTCAGCCACAGTTTGGATTATCAAATGAATGAGCAGCTGAATTTGAAAAAAGGAAGTAGTACTTATTAGTGGATAAACGTATGCTTATCAATATTATTTACGAATAATGTATCCCGATCCTTGACCTCTTTAATATAATCAGGGTTACTGCTATTAAGGTTTGCGACATGCTTTTTGTAGTAGTCGATAACTGTTTTCTAAAAAACTCCGGGTATATCAACAAAGGAAGCTTTTTTCCTTTTCATCATCCTAGTCTTCAATATTCATGGATTACTGGAATTTGCACTGTAATGTCTTATTCAATTTTATAACTTAATCCATTTGAGCTTGTTAGAGTTATCGCCTTCTTAGAATTTGAATAAGATGCCGTCATTCTTATCAAATTGTAACAAATTTTTAGAGTAATACTGTAGAAAAAACATATAACTAAAACCCTAACTGCTAGAGGAGATTCTAATTTTTTTGAAAGAAAAGAATAGTAAGGCTTTACATCATGTTTATTTTTTTTGAATTACATCATGCTTAGTTATTTCTAATTTATTATTCAAACCTTAAAGGGAACAGTAACCCTGATTATATTAAAGAGGTTAAAGATTGGGATTACATAATTTGTAAATAATATTGATAAGCATATGTTTATTCTACTAATAAGTGTTGCTTCCTTTTTTCAAATTTAGCCGCTCATTGATTTGATGATTCAAACTGTGGCTGACACCCTGAAAGACATGAGTGTCGAGGAGATCAGGGAGAAGTGCAAAATCTGAATGATCGAAAGCCCATGGATATTCAGATCGAACGCATTTCTCTTCCTCAGGTGTAAAATCATTTTGAATTTTGACCTTCTTCCCTGATCTCCGCGACGCTCATGTCTTTCAAGGTGTCAACCACAATTTGGATTATCAAATCATTGAGCATCTGAATTTGCAAAAAAGAAGCAACATTTATTAGTAGTATAAACATATGCTTATCAATATTATTTACGAATTCTGTTTTCGAATCCTTGACCTCGTTAATATAATCAAGGTTATTGCTTCCTTTTAGGGTTAAAATAATAATAAACCATGATGTAAAGCCTTACTATTCTTTTCTTTCAATAAAAATAAATTAGGGAAACTATCATTGTGCCCCTGAGGTATGCGTTTTTATCAATGGTGTATAAAGTTTTTTTTTTTCCAATGGCACCGCTGACGTTTTGGGGTAATTACAACCGTGACCTTTTAAAGTTTTTTCAGTTAAAAATCCGTTAAGTTTTTGAAATTAACCTAACTAAGGTTAGTTTCTTCTTTTTCTTCTTCTTCACTCCTTCTATGGCTGTCTTCCATGACTGCCCTTTCTCAAAACCCAGAAAAATCCCTTAATAACTATAAATATACAAGAAATATCCCTTAATAAATATAAAATAAATAATTTCGAAAACTAACCCTATTTTTCTGGGATTTTTCTCCCACTTAAATTTTCATCATTTTCATGGGTAATGTCATCTTCTTTCAGTAATTCCTGATCATCAATGACAATACCCTTCTTTTTACGGTCTTCACTTTCATTTTCTGGGTTAATTTTCTCAATGTAGTAAAACAGGTCCATCAGAAACTTCAACCTCAGGATCAACCAAAGGAGATTAAAATCCAATAAGCAGATTCAAGATGTAGATCCCAAGAGAATAAGTTATGATGTAAAACCCTTCAACAAAATAAACCCTTAATGCATAAATCAAGGTAAGAACTACTGTTCCAACCCATCTAGGAATTGCATGTGGAGTTGTTTTATCCAAGTAATACTGATAAATTCTTTAAAATTCATGAAATTTCTTGCTAATTGGGGTTTCTGTTGATGACCCTCCTAAGCCTTCCATTCAAAATCCTAGATTTAATATCTGCCCACCAAAAAATCATACAAATTAGGGATATTTTTGGTTTAAACAGTTAAAATATACAATTTTGAGATGTGGGTTTTGTTGATTAGTGGATGAAATAGGAAAATTGTGATCTAAGTATCTTGTTCACGAAAGAAAGATGAGTTCTTAGTTTTATTTTATAATATTAATTAAAGATAAAAGTATGATTTACCTTTGGAGATTAGGTATAAAAAGTTGAATGAAGCTTTGGAAATCGCGTTTCAAGGTCGACTAACAACATTGATGGCAGCCATGGAAGGTCCTAGATAATTACTGGTATAGAAAGAATCGAAAGAGAAATTTGACTTTGAGGATGCTTTTGTTAATTAATCCGTTTTTGAAGAAAGAGATTTTTCAGGGTTTTGAAGAAAGGGATTTTTTTGGGTTTTGAAGAAAGGGCAGCCATGGAAGGAGTGAAGAAGAAGAAGAAGAAACTAGCCCCAGTTAGGTTAATTTCAAAAACTTCAAACGGATTTTTAATGGAAAAAACTTTAAAAGGTCACGGTTGTAATTACCCAAAACGTCAGGGGTGCCATTGGAAAAAAAACTTTATACACCATTGATAAAAACGCATACCTCAGAGGCACCAATGATAATTTCCCAATAAATTATAATCTCCTCTAGCAGCTAGGGTTTTAGTTTTAAGTTTTTCCGACAATATTAGTCTGAAATTTTTTACAATTTCATAAGAATGGCGGCATCTTCAAATTCGTAGAAGGCGATATTGCTAACAAGCTCAATTGGATTAACCTATGAAATTGAATTAGACTTTACAGTGCAAATTCCACCAATCCATGAATATTTTTAAGATTGGGATGATGAAAAGGAAAGAAAGCTTCCTTTGCTGTTTATACCCAGAGTTATTCCACAAAAGGTTAGCGAATACTGCTAAAAGAATGTCGTAGACCCTAATAGCAGTACCCCTTATTGTAATAAAGAGGTCAAGGACTGGGATACATAATTCGTAATTAATATTGATAAGCATATGTTTATTCTACTAATACATGCTGCTTTCTTTTTGAAAATTCAGCTGCTCATTGATTTGATGATCCACACTGTGGCTGACACCTTGAAAGACATGAGTCTCGAGGATATTAGGGAGAAGTTCAAAATTCAGAATGATCGAATGGCCATGGATACTCAGGTCGAATGCGTTCCTCATCCTCAGATGTAAATTGTTCTGAATGTTGAACTTCTCCCTAATATCCTCGACACTCATGTCCTTCAAGGTGTCATCCATAGATTGGATTATCAAATCAATAAGCGACTGAATTTAAATAAAGGAAGCAACATTTATTAGTGGAATAAAATTATCAATATTATTTATGAGTTTTGTATCCTAATCCTTGACCTCTTTAATATAATAAGGGTTACTGCTTTCTTTAGGGTTTGAATAATAATCAATCGGAAATAACTAAGCATGATGTAATTCAAAAAAAAAGTAAGCATGATGTGAAGTTCGATCCCCCCTCATAAAATACATGTACACCCAAGGATGTTAGGATCGAGATTTTACGTAGGATCGTTGAGGGCGTAGGATCGAAATCGATAGAATCGGATCGTAGGATCGTGTGATCCTACAAATATGCATTAATACGCTGATAACTGATTTTCAATTGTATTTGTTCTTTTTTTTAGTTTTAAGGTTTAAATTAAAACTTATTTAACTTCAACTATTAAGTTTTGTTAAAGAACATCTTTAATAATCATTTTTAAAATGCGAATCAAGAAAAACATGAATTTTAGTCATATTAATATAATTGTTTAGATATATACATATATATACATAAGTAAAATCTAGATTATATGAAATTTTTTTACCATTGAAACTACTTCTGTAGGATCGGATCGTAATATCGTAGAATCGTAGAATCGTGTTATGATCATACCACTTATATCCTGGAGCTATGTAGGATCGTACGAATCTACCAACATTAAGATCCTACTTACGATCCGGATCGGTCGCCTAGTTTTGGATCGTAGGATTGTAGAATCGTTGATCAGGATCGAGATTCTGATAACTATGTGTACACCTTTTCTATTTCTCTTTACATATATAATTTTATAATTATTTACTATTCTTTATTTACAAAAAAAATTATAAGCTCCTATAGCAAATAGCGATTTAGTTTTAAGGTTTTTTTGCAGTTTTAGTTTGACATTTGTTACAATTTGATAAAAAAAAAAGGCATCTTTTTAAAATTTTGAGGAGATAACTAACTAGCTCAGATGGATTGATCTATAAAATCAAAAAAGACGTTACAATGCAAATTCTACTAATCCATGAATATTGTGAAGATTGGGATGATGAAAAGGAAAGAAAGCTTTCCTTTCCTGATTATACCCTGAGTTATTCTAGAAAAGGTTATTGACTACTGCAAAAAGCATGTCGAAAACCCTAATAGCAGTAACTCTGATTATATTAAAGAGGTCAAGGAATGGGATACAAATTTCGTAAATAATGTAGATAAGCATACGTTTATTCCACTAATAATTGTTGCTTCCTTTTTGCAAATTCAGCCGCTCATTGATTTGATAATCCAAACTGTGGATGACACCCTAAAAGACTTGAGTGTCGAGGAGATCAGGGAGAAATTCAAAATTCGGAATGATTTTACACTTGAGGAAGAGGAACGCATTCGATCCGAGTATCCTTGGGCTTTCAATCATTTTGAATTTTGAACTTCTCCTTGATCTCCTCGACACTTATGTCTTTTAGGTTGTCGACCACATTTTGGATTATCAAATAAATGAGTGGCTGAATCAGCAAAAAGGAAGCAACATTTATTAGTGGATAAAACGTATGCTTATCAATATTAGATACTGATTTTTGTATCCCAATCCTTTGTTTCTTTACCTGACTTCCCTTTCTTTATTAAAGATTCAAGAAAGAGAACTATGATTGTGATCAATTGTGAGTTATATATAGAAAGTTTTATAATAGTAGTTTTAGGTTTAATTTTCTATGTTTATGATTTATTTTTTTTCAACTCTAAAATCAATATTCAATTTAATATATCCCTATATGAAATGTTTTATTTAAAATTCCAAAAAATTAAAGCAACTTATACATAGATCAACTGTATGCATGTTGTACGTCACACATCTTTTTCTACGATGGGAGGTAATAAAATACATGTACCACCCCTGATTGGTTTATGAGCTCGTTTGACTCGGTAATGAACTTAAATTCGCACTAGATGAACCCAAATTTAAACCAGAAACAACATTGGTCAAATTTAGGGCATGTTTTAAATTCACATCATCTAAGTTTAACTTCCTTTCCATAGTTAAAAAGCAAGGCTTATAAGGAGGTATTGTCAGCCCTAATTCTTGTCAATAATATATTTCATTATCTTCATCATACTTTTCTAATTTCTAAGAAATTTCCCTTATCTATTTTAAGATTTCATCAGGGCGCAATTCAATATATGATTGTATGACCTGAGTTTTAATTTTTTTTTAATTTTTTTTTTAATTTTTTAATTTTTTTGATTTCAGCTTTGATTATTGCAATGATTCTTTTCATTGTCTTCTAAATGGATGGTTAAATTTTGATTATATTCATTTATGATAAACAAATTTTACCAACCCAATTTCTGCTCCAATAGTTTAATGACTATATGAACTGGGTTTGGTTTTGATTTCAACTAGGTTTCATGAATTTGTTGTATTTGAGGATTAACAAACACTTTATCATATGGACTATTTTGTGGATTGGGTATTCACTTTGGCATAGTTACATGGAACGTGGAACGTAGCCACGTTCCGGGAACGTTCGTCCCCAATCACCACGAAACGCGTTCCGAATCGCTCAAGTTGACGTCCCGATATAGAAGACCTTTTTCAGAAGGTATTTAGGCCTTCATTTACAAATTAAAAATAAGAAGAGAGAAAAATCGGAGATAAAACCTAGGAATCTAAATAAATTCGACTTGAAAATGATTTCTAAAACCAGAATACTCATTTTTATTTAATTTTGTTTTTAAATATATATTTTTATACATACTGTATCTCGTACCCAATCGTTCCCGAGTCAATCTAGGTTGCGTTCCGTGTTCCCGTTCCCGTTCCCCGTTCCAAACTGAATGTCGTCCCATGTAACGATGCTCATCGGTTTATATTTGTGAAACAAAATTTCATTTTTATTTTTCTCGGATAAGTTGAAGAATTGTGTTATTACTTTTTACTCATATTGGTTAGATAAAGCAACATACTCGTTTTTGTATATGGCGTTTCGATACTTAGGATAAGTGCCCTAGCTAAATGTATACAATCGATGAATTTGTTGCATTTGGCCTTGTGTATGAATTTGGTACCTCATATTTTTGAGATGACGGAGACCAATGAATATAGAGGATTTTATTTGGTTGGATCTGGGATCTTTCCAGTGATAATTTTTTTAATGACAGCTATTATATAGATTGGTGCAACGCTTATTCTATATTTAAGGAAATTGTATAACTCAAGGATGGATTTAGTGTGGGAATTCCTCATACTTGGATATTACTTGCCTATTTTCTGATGTTTATGAGAAACAATATGCTAAAATCTTTGTGGTTCCTATGACTATGATCTGAGCATGGTTCCCTTGACTATTATCTGATTCCTGTGATTTGTCAATGGCATGGATGGCTATGGTATTCTTAGCCGATATGCTTGTGCCTCTTTGTTCTTCAATAAGTCATTAGGTATAAAGGTGCCTTTTTGTGCCTCTTTGTATTCTTGGCCAATATGTTTGTGCCTCTTTCATGCGTATTTATAGTCAATCTTGATCTATTGATGATTTAGAATCTACTCACCAAAAGTTTCTAATGCTAACATCATAGAGATCTTGTATATAAAACTCTGTTTCTTGTTTCTCTAGGATTT
This sequence comes from Amaranthus hypochondriacus, assembly GCA_000753965.2. NCBI lineage: Eukaryota > Viridiplantae > Streptophyta > Magnoliopsida > Caryophyllales > Amaranthaceae > Amaranthus > Amaranthus hypochondriacus. The sequence continues at coordinate 23,375,070 of CM025917.1, forward strand.
AAAACTTTTCAAGAGTCTAGATTTTGCACAATAATGTCTAGCGGCTCCTAGTACTTAACTAGATGAAAAAACAGTGACAAGCGAGAGTTTTCCTTTTAGTAACTATAAACATCTTCACTAACGCCTTGTAGTTCCTAAAATAAAGGTATATTCCAATGATTAAATTGCTCACCTTTTAAGTGTCCTTTTGTCTCCATTTTGTGACAATTTTTTTCCCTATGATCAATAGAAGTCATAATTCTTGTATGTAGTGTTTGGGAACGAGTATTTCATTTCAAATTATGGATTTCAATTATGAAATCATAAATGAAGAATTTGAGAATGACAAGGTTTGGGTAGTCATTCTCAAATTCTCAACTTTAGCTACTTTTAAAAAAATGGTGGAATTTGATTCAATTCTAAATTTCAAAATTTTTGATTTGCCAAACAATAAATTTGAGTCGGTTCCAAATTTACCAATGAAATCATGTTCCCAAACACAACATTAGCTATTTTAATGGCTAATTCTTTCATGAAACTGCCAGAAAAAACCTGATCAAGCTTCTTTCACCTGTCTTGAAGGTTTTCAGCTATAAATGTTGAACTCTATGTCTATGTAGTCTGCTTTCATAGTTGATGTTGCTTTGTGGTTTCACTATCTATCGGTGTAATATAATTCGCTAGTTAATTTGCTTTTTGAATTCGCGATTCAAAATAACCGTAATTTAGTCTAAACTAACCATAATTCTCTCTTTTTGATTCGCGATTCGCAAGGAAAATAGTGAATCATGTGACATCTGTACACTATGTTTGGATTGGGTGGATTGGAGGGAAAGGAAAATGAGGGATTTAAAGTGATTTATTTTCCTTTGTTTAGATAACAATTTTACAAGAGAAAGATTTGGATGGAAAGGTATTTGAAGGGATTCAACTCCTTAATTTAGTTAATGAACAGATCTCTCTAAAACTAAAAAGACTTGAAGGAAAATGGGATTTCTCTCCTTCTCCATCCCTTTCCCTTCCCTCCTATAAACAGACAAGGGATTTCTCTACATTTTTTTATTGTTAGTTATCAACACATTACTCTGTTTTTTCTCTTCACATTAGAGATGAAAATTTATTTTTTAACTTAAGTTATTTTTATATAATCAATTTTAATGTAGTTAGAACTTGGTGTAAAGTTTTTATTTAACTATAGTACTTAAAAAGTAAATTTGTGTTGATGTTTTATCTTTGAGCAAATATTTCTTTTTAATTTTGAAGAGTTTCAGAAATTCGATAAAAATAAATGGGTTCCGGAGATTGTCAAGTATAACTTGGGTGATTTGCTTAATAATTATACTCTTTCACTGTTGCAGATGTTGTAGGATCAGCAATAGGGTTCTCAATTGCTACAATCCTGGTATCTTCGTGGGCGTTAACATTTTCAATCGGAGGGGAGCATCTTTTTGGGCCAGTTTGGAATAAGCTTGTCATGTACAATGTTGCTGATCAATGGGGTTTAACAGGCTGGATGTAGTTGCAATCTTGTCCGGAATTTCTCTACCAAATGTTCATAGTTTCTCCGCTCTCCTGCTGTGAGTCGTGACCAAAGATTACGCTAATATTCTGTGTTGAGCTTTATATTCAGGCATTAAAATGCGGTTTCCGATCAGACATCAATTTGAATGTTATATTGTAATACCGGTGAAATGGAGTCGTATTGCTCTTGATAGAAATACTTTACTTCATAACAACATTGAAGGGGAATATTCCCCGTTTTCTTCATCTATAGTTTTATGTTCCATTGACAACTTGACATAAATTGTAGCTTATAATAGAAATATTAGATTGTTTGGCATACCTTCTCTTTTCCATCTTTACCTTATAATTTAGTCTTGTGGTAGAGAAACATTTTCAGCAGGATCCTAGCTTCAGAATGCTCTAACTTGGGTAGTTTGATTAAAATTTTGTTAAGAATTAATTCAGTAACATATCTATAATCTATCTATTATCTTTTAACTATTACTAAAACAAAACACGCTGACATAATCACTAATTAATAGTGCTTATGTGTCACAATCTCAATAAAAAATTTTCCTCCAAAACTCAATGATGACATCATCACTAATTAACATATTTGACTTAATTGCTTGCTAACTATGACTATAATAATGTTATTCATATTGGTGTTATACTTTGTAAGTCACATAATTTAATGCATTAGATTTATAAATTTTATTTTATTTTTTTCAATTATTTATAAAATCTTATCAATTTTATTTATTAAATAAGTATTATTTAAGTGTATTGGATATTTCAAGTTGGTTAAAAGATAATATACTTTTATGAGGATTTTTTTATATATACTAATGAAATTGGCTATTTAAATGCAATGCATAAGTATAATATGATTTAGGTTGTGGCTACCTTTATGCAAGTCACTTATATTTTTTATGACAAATAATTGTTTTTTAATTTTATAAAATAATTTTACATAAATATTTATGTTAGATCTATAACTAAATTTTCACAATCATCTACGCACAATGCAAAGTATGATACAAATCAAACAAGGTATGTAATTAGACCTGGGAAAATTTGATCCGACCCGAAAATGAATCCAAAAACCGACTGAAAAAACCCGAAACCGACCAACCCGAAAATGACTTAACCTGTAAAATGACCGACCCGATAATAACCCGATCGACAACCGACCCGATCGACCCGTTTTGACAGGTCTAATATTATCAGTTTATTATAAAAATCTCAATTTTCAAAATGTTTCAAACTTTAATTTTAATTTCCAAAATTTATCAATATTTTGAGTATATCCCTTTAACCTCAAAATTCGATACAATATCTCAAAAAACACGCAAAAAAAAACATTTAACGTTTTTTGACATCATAATTTTCTCTTCGAAAAAAGACGTTGTAATCACCTATTTTCCTTGCATGCAAATCCAAATATATTTAACATCTACACTTATAAAAATGGTATCCCATAAGTCGAATAAGTTCTTAGTTATTGATCTATCTATCAACCATGTAAACTGAGAAGTTTTTTTACATATCGTTTTTACCATGTTACGAATAATTCTGAAAAAGAATGACACAATCCCTATTCTAAAGCGCGCATCTTACTAATCCTTTAAAATATGTATTCCTTCACCTATTTTACTCCCATGAAAATTCATAAGATATTTAATGTTATTTTACACATCATAACAACTATATTTGAAACACATAGGTCATGATTAGGGATGGTGATGGATAATGGACCCACCCTGTATCCGAGGACCTGATCCGTTTTGAACATCTAAAATCAATAAGATTATTTATCAAAAAAAAGCATACAATAAGATCATAATTAAACTTATTCAAAATATAAGCGTCTAATACTCCAGAGCACAGGTTTGGGGCTGTTCGCACTTAGTAAGTGCGAACAGCAATAAACTGATCAAAAAAAGTCAAGTGGCTGTTTGCACTTAGTAACTGCGAACTGGTTAAACAGGGTCAAACATCGGGCCTTTACAAAGGATGAGTCAACAAAAATTAGCCAAGTAATCGACCACTCTTACTAACAGCGGCCGATTGAGTTGACTGTTGTTGACTTTTTTACTTTTGTTAAATTTGGATGTTAATGGTCCGTTGTTAGTAACTGTGAACAGAATTGGTTTTTTAGTCTGTTCGCACTTACTAAGTGCGAACAGTCCGAACCTAAGGTTTACCGATTACACGCTTAGTTTTGGGATAAGTTTGATTATGATCTTATTGTATGCTTTTTTTTTTTTGATGAATAATCTTATTTATTTCAAATTTTCATCCGTTTTTATGGATATGGGGTGGGCCGGGTACGAATCATGTGTTAAAAATATAGATATGGGCACGTCTATTGTAAAATAATAAAATATAAAAAATATTTCTTCAAATATTTTATAAGTCATGACCCGCCGAGTCAATCCGAACCGATCCGGAACCCGGAGTGACCGACCCGTAAATGACCCGACCCAAGAATGATCCAATCCGAAAATGACCCGACCGAAATCGATCCGACCCAAAACCCGACCAACCGACCTTTTTCCCAGGTCTATATGTAATGTATACAACTATTTAAAACGAAATGAAATATTACTATAATATAAAATTTATTTCTTAAAATTTTAATTTCATGAAAGATATGTCAGTAATTTTAATAAAGTTGTGCATCGCACGGGCACTATCTAGTAACATAATAAAACAATGATAATTGAACTAATCAGCACGTGTGCACAAGTCGTATTTGACTCACTATACTAATATTCTCAATTTGCAGCTGATTTTGTAGTTCAACGAGAATGTTAGTTCTTCTCTTTTATACTTTAGCAAGTCTTGTATGAGATTGTTTCAGATGAATCATTTAATCAGGTTAATTTTCTAAGTGAATTTAAGATTGTAAATGATCACCTATTAAGATTTTGGTTGATTTTAGGGCTACTATCAACCTTATGGTCGATCATATGACCTTGTCTCTTGCAGAAGAAACAAGTGGGACCTAGTCTATCATACCATGCTTTCACGAAAGTAGGGTTTCTTTTTAAATCATATTTGTCGTTATAATCAATACCACTCCTTTCATGATTAGATTAGCAAGATCTACGAGATGTGCCAATGAATAAGCAAAAGTAATAAGAGAGTCATGTTTGAGTCTTGATCTTTTCAATCGATTCTTGTTTGTCTTTCTCTAATCTATTATTATAATAGTTTAGGGAAGCAAGCTTATTTTTTTACAGATATGGTGTTGTCATTCAGAATCCATCTTGATAGAATCATCAGTTTTCAATTGGCTTTAGACTCATAAGATGTAAAAATCCTTAAATTTTCTAATTCTTCTAAGAAATCTTAATTTTGTTCTTTTATTAAATCATCATGTAAGGAAGTTCTTTTAGAAATTAAAAATTGGTCACTGAGAAACATTTTATGTAATGCAGCTATCATCAGAAGACTAGGTATCTATAATTACCTCAATAGAAGTTTTATCTAGTGGATTGTTCTTTGCAAATACAAGAGGTACATGGGTCGATAATTTTTGGTAACTTTATCATCTTTGTTCATCTCATTTTTAGCCTGTAGAATATCAACATGATTAGCATATTTCTTCATAGGAACATGTGGACAATTTTAAATAATTTGCCATAAATCCATATTTTGGTCTATGATGGACATCATCATGCATTGCTGATGTAAAAATCATCTCCACTCAACATGGATGGAGTACGGTCGATGTAATATCCTTAAATCCTCTACAATTAGCTATTATTCTCGCAAAGTCACCGATTTATAAGATCAAAAGTGACATCCAACTTGATACTGATATGGTTCAGAAAGTTTAATGGCAATATGTTGTGTATTAGACTGACTGCAAGATAGAAAGATACAAAAGAAAAAGAAGAGAAGAGAGAGATCAAAGATATTAGAGAAAGAAGGAAGATTATTATTATTTTCTTATGCCTCTTTAATCACAAGGACTCCCTATTTATAGTGGAGTTAGTTACAATATGCTAACATCAGTAACAAGAATAACAGAATAACAGAATTGAACTACAATTAGTTACACCCACCATCTACACCTATAACAATACCCCCCCTTTTAACAGACTTGTCCCCAAAGTCTTAGACAATAGGAAACTGAGGATATTTGTTAATGAAAGAATTGTCCATCTCCCAAGTAGCCTGCTGAGCTGATTGACCTTGCCATTGAATTAAGAATTGAACCATTGACTTATTTTGATGCTTGATTGTACGTCTGCCTAAGAGGGCTAAAGGTTGCAAACCTGTCGATACATCACAACCATGAAACCATTCTGGAATGTGAGCAGCCACTAGTAGGGAACCATGAAAAACTTTAAGTTGTGACACATGAAATGTATTATGAATTTTAGCATCCACTGGTAACTTGAGCTGATAAGCAGCTTTGCCAATTCTGGCTAGGACTTGAAAAGGACCAAAATACCTTTGAGACAACTTGTATTGCTTCTAGGTTGCACTGAAACCTGTTTATATGCTTGCCATTTAAGCCAAACCCAATCTCCTACTTCAAACTGTCTGTCACTTCTGTGTTTATTAGCTTGATTAGTCATTCTGTCCTGGGTTCTTCTGAGATGAAGCTTGATCTGATTAATCATGGCTTCTCTTCTCTGTAAACTCCTGTCCAGCACAATATCACTAGCATCTCCTACCAAGTAAGGCAAATGCACAGGAGGAGGTTGATTGTATACAACTTCATAAGGTGTAAGTTGTATTGAAGTATGAAAATGGGTGTTGTACCACCATTTCGCCAAAGGTAACCACATACTCCAATCCTTTTCATGCTCTCCACACATACATCTTAAGTAAGTCTCAAGGCATCGATTGACCACCTCTGTTTGTCCATTTACTCAGGATGATATGCTGATGACATACAAAATTCAGTACCATGTATAGTAAATAGAGCTTTCCAAAAGGTACTTAGAAAGATAGAGTCCCTGTCACTGACAATTGATCTAGGCCACCCATGTAACTTGAAGATGTTGTCAAGGTAGGCTTGTGCTACCAGTGCTGCTGAAAAACGATGGGTAAGAGCAATGAAATGCACATATTTGCTTAGTCTATCCACCACAACTAGGATTACCTCCTTCCCATGGGACGTTGGTAATCCGGTAATAAAGTCAAGTGAAATATCAACCCATACTGTAGAGGGGATTGGTAGAGGCTGCAACAGACCAGGATATGGGGATGGATCATATTTGTTGGCTTGGCAAGTGGTGCATACCCGAACAAATTGTCTAACATCTCGTTTCATTTCTTTCCAAGAAAAGATGTTTTGAAGCCTCTTGGTGGTTAAGTCTCTCCCAAAATGTCCACCTTTAGGAGTACTATGCTGCCAACTGATTATTTTGTGTCTAAGAATTGGATCAGGCCCTACTACTATACTGCCCTTCTTCCTTAGGAGACCTTTTAACTCAAAACCAGCAAATTTAGCCAATCTTGCAACTCTTCTATTATAGAGATCAAATTATTATCCTTCTGATAACTTTGCTTGATTTCCTAAGGCAATGTAAAAGACACTAAAGAAATGGCCATATACAAGATCTCTGATCCAGAGACTCTAGAAAGAGCATCTGCAACTATATTAGTCTTTCCCCTCCTATATTCAATGTCATAATGAAACCTTATGAGTTTGGACAACCAAAATTGCTGAAAAGGGGTGTAAATCTTTTGTTGTAGAAGCCATTTGAGACTCTTTTGATCTGTTCCTATTAGGAAATGGTTGCTACTAAGATATTGTTCCCACTTCTGTACTACATACACCATGGCTAACAACTCCTTTCCATATACTGATAACTTGCTCCATCAAGGTCCTAAGGACTTGCTAATGTAGGCCAAAGGGTGCCCCCTTTGCATTAAGACAACACCAATAGAATGAGTTGAAGCATCTGTCTCTACAATAAATTGTTTTGAAAATCAAGAAGAGCTAGGACTGGTGAGCTACATAAAGCTTCCTTGAGTTGCTCAAAAGAGGTCTGAGTAGAGGCATTCCAACAAAAAGAATTCTTCTTAAGTAAATCATGTAAAGGCCTACATATAGCAGCATAATCCTTAATAAACCTTCTGTAGTATCCTGTGAGTCCCAAAAAACTTCTCAAGTCTTTTATAATCTGAGGAACAGGCCATTGTTTCACAGTTTCCACCTTTTTAGGATCAGTTTGGACCCCATCTCCAGAGATATAGTGGCCAAGGTACTCCACTTTATCCTGCACAAAACTACACTTACTATCTTTGACAAACATTTGATGTTGTTGCATGAGGGAAAAAACAACATCTAAATGGTGCCAATGTTCTCGTAAATTTTGCTCAAAATTAGAATGTCATCAAAGAATACTAGAACAAATTTACTCAAAAAAGGTTTGAAAACAAAGTTCATCCACTTTTGAAAATAAGAGGGTGCTTTAGTTAGGCCAAAAGGCATAACTAAAAACTCATAGTGCCCCTTATGAGTTTTAAAGGCGGTTTTAAACACATCTTCTGGGTAAACTCTCAATTGATGATAGCCTGCGTGTAAATCAAGCTTAGAAAAAATTGTTGCTCCTGCCAATTCATCAATTAACTCATCAATAATAGGTATAGGAAATTTGTCTTTAATAGTTCTTTTATTCATTTTTTTTGTAGTCAATGCACATCCTCCATGTGCCATCTCTTTTCCCAACCAAAACTACAGTTGAAGCAAAGGGGCTGCGGCTGGTTTGAATAATACCCTTGCATAGCCCACAATCTGCTCAATAATGTCTTTTTGTTTGAGGGGGTATCTATATGGTATGATATTAATGGGAGAGGTGTTAGGTTGTAATTGTATTCTATGATCAATCAGGTCTAATGGGTGGAAGGGTAGTAGGCTCAGAAAAAAGGGATTGATATTTGTCTCTCAAAGCTTAAAGCTCAGGGTAAGAAAGTGGGTTTGTGTTTTTTGGTGTGCATTTTGGTTCAGTGATGTTAATTAAGTATAGTTGGGCTGAAGTATGCATCATTTTGCTACTAGGTAGTTTATCCATGACCTTCAATCTACAAGGAGGTATACCCTTCAAAAAGCTTCATCTTTCCCTGCCATTCAAACTCTATATTGAGATGCTCAAAGTCCCACATTTTTTGGCCCAAAGTTCTGAACCATTATACTCCTAACACCATATCACAGGCTCCTAAAGAAATGAATAGAACATTAGTTTTGAAGAGATCACCTCCCATTTCCTAACATAACTCCTTGCATCTATACTGACATAGAATTCTGCTTCCATTAGCAACAGTAACTTCTTGAGAACCTATCTTTTCTACTTCTTTTCACAAAGTCTTCATTAATCCCCATATCTACAAAGTTATGAGTACTTCCCGTATCAAGCAATATATGAATAAGTTTTCCTTTCACTACACCAATTACTCTCATAGTATTGCAGTATTGATTACCAATCAAGGAACTGATTGAAATATTGTTTTCCACTACGTCATCCCCTTCTACTTCATTGATTTCTCATAGTTCACCCAAATCTTCATCTACCTCTCCAATTCCAGCCACTTCCACCATAAAGAGTTGGGTTTCTTTGAACCTACATTTTTGATTTCTGTCATACTTCTGGTCACACAAGAAACATAGGCCTTGAGCCATTTTTTGTTGCCTTATTTCAGCAGGTACAAAAGTGGTTGATCTTTTAGGTTGGTAGGGCGTTATGGCTTGGGTTTGTGAAGTTATTGGGGGCATTTTTGGAATAGGTATCAGTAGAGGTTTAGAATGTGGATAATAGGGTAAAGCTTGCAGTGGTTTAGGTTGATTTAGGCTTTGATGGAATTTATCAGGCTTGAAAAAAGAATGTTTAAGATGCTCTTCTTGGGATCTTGCTATCCTGATTGCTTCACTAATAGAGGATGAATTTAAGGCTCTCACAAAATGCTTAACACTTTCTTTCAAACCTCCAATAAAACTCTCCAGCATATATTCAGTACTAAGTTTAGTCCCTTCTTGCAACATCAAAGATTTCAAGCCTTCAAAATCATTAATGAAATCCTCTAATGTACCCTCCTGCTTTAAATGATTAAAATGTTCTACTACACTAATTTCGTGTCCATCTTCAAACCTTGCTGCTAAATCAAGAATAAACTAATCCCAAGGAACATTCTCCCTGTCAGCTAAGTAACTAGACACTCATGTCTCTGTAATACCCGTCATGTACAATGATACAACATTAACTTTATCCAGCTCAGGTGTGTTACTTAATGCAAAATAACTTCCACATTTCTTGATCCATATTCTAGGACTACTCCCATCAAATAAAGGACAATGAAGCTTATGCACCATACCTTGATTCTTACGATTATCTTGATTGTGGACATCCTGTCTATGCACCACTTGATGCATCTGACTATCCCTTAATTCTTGAATTGTCAGATTGATACCCTTCATCATGTTCTGCATCTGTTCTTGAAGTCTTTGTTCAATATTTTTTCAATATTTTGTACTTCCAAGGATGATTCAGTTGAATCACTTCCTTCCATGTTTGACTGTTTCTTGGTGATGGGAGCCAGATCTTCCTTGTAGTGAGAGGAATTGAGTGGGTAGCGTGATGCCTCTAATACCAATGATATGGTTCAGAAAGTTTGATGGCAATATGTTGTGTATTGAGACTGACTGCAAGATAGAAAGATACAAAAGAAGAACAAGAGAAGAGAGAGATCAGAGATATTAGAGAAAGAAGGAAGATTATTATTATTTTCTTATGCCTCTTTAATCACAACGACTCCCTATTTATAGTGGAGTTAGTTACAATATGCTAACAGTAGTAACAAGAATAACAGAATAGCAGAATTGAACTACAATTAGTTACACCCACCAACCGTCTCACTGTGAGAAGGTTGATGGGATGGCTTTTTTTTTTTGTTAGAATTTAATGAAAAAAGTTCTTTTGAGTTAGGTAACTACTATTTAAGTTGAACTTTTGACAACTAGTACAGGCCCGTTTCACGGTGAGACGATCTCATACAAACTTGCTTTTTTATATAGATTTTTGTTTAGGACTTCTAGATCAATTTTTTTCTATGACTGTTGATTGAATTTGACTGAATAAACATTATGTCAAATTGAATGTCTACCACAATAGACGTAATTATTAGTTACGAAGTTTAATCCTCAACGACTTATGTCTCCACCTCTAGGCTATCTTTCACCATTAGGGTTTTTAATGTCTTTATTATCATAATTCCCCTGCTAGGGCTTTAGATTGCAATCAAAAAATATTCTTATCGTCTCTATTTTAGCTCTTGCTGCCAAACTAACCAACTCATTTCAAGAATCTACCTAAAAATATACAATAACTCGCTATTGCTTTGCAATTGACACTTAAAAGACTTTTTTTTAATAATACATGATTCATTAATAAAGAGTCATACGACATCTACATTAAAGATAAAAAATTAGCAAGTACTTAACATCTTTAACCAAATCTAATTCAAAGTTAACAAAACTACGATCGTTGTGTACAAAAAATGACAATTCTGAATATCCTATTCCACATCACTGTTTGATACGGCCTTCTACGAGAGGCTCTTTCAATCTGTTGTAGTCTTGAGATATAATTGAATTTGGTGTAGTTGATGGTAATTACAATTTTGGTGTCTGCTGCACCATCGCATTACTCTCTACCAACAAATTAATTAGAGACCAAAATTCCTAACCCCAAACTCTCACGAGGAGAGAGATCAAAACCCAATATATGGATAGAATCAACCCAATGAATGAGTAGAACAACTCTCCTGTAGAAAGAGGACAAATATTTATTCTAATCATATCGAAAAAGCTTAAAACAAAGATGTTAAGGGCAACCATTAACTAAAAGATTGATGATAGCCTCAAACCTAGGGATGGGCATGGGTCTTGGACCCTAAGGGTCTAGACCCGACCCGACCCTAATTTTAAGGGTCTGGGTCCACCTATTTTTGGACCCTATGGATCCGGGTCGAATATGGGTCCATGACCTTAGGGTCCGGATCCAGGTCCGGGTCTACATGTTTGAGACCCAGATTCGACCCATGGACCCATTTACATATTTTTTTAAAAATATATATATTAATTATCATGTGTATTTAATTATTTAATTTGAAATTTTGTTTTATTTCTAAACATTATATAATTTTGAACTTTCTCGGATATTGTAATTTAAAATGTGATCATTGTATCAATACTTGAAAAAGTAAAGACCTGATAAATATTTCGTTATAAAAACTTGAATGTTGAAAAACTTCATAAATTTATTTACTCAATAAGTGTTAAGTATTAGAAGATCCTCGTTAGTCGAAAATGTTTAAATAATTTTATGCGAATGATCGAAATTGTACTTCATAATATATTTTTTAAAACATTTTCAAGAAAAAAATAAAATTGTTTTTGGACCCAGATCTAGACCCTAGACCCGGCAGACCCTAAGGGTCTGGGGCTGGGTCCAAAATTTTCAGACCCTGCGAATCTGGATCCGAGTCTGGGTCCAATTAAAAAAGTAGAATCTGGATCTGGGTCTAGCTGGACCCGATCTAGATCCGACCCATGTCCATCCCTATTCAAACCAACTATGAAGAGTAAGGTTTTTTTCAGAGAGAGAAGTAAGAAAAAGAGGGAGAGACGGTTCCTTTATCAAATTGACACTTGACTTATAACTTAATAAAGTAATCAAAACCTCCAAGATCATTTTTGAACTTATTGATTAGCTTTTACAATACTTAAAATAAAATTAAAATCTTAAGAGTTTTTTTCAATCCTAATAAAAACTAAATATATAATCAATAGCTTGAATATGAGATTTGTGAGTTTCAGTTGTGTCTTCCACGCTTGATGTCTTCTTTTATATATACCGTTCTCCAACTAGATAACCGTGTGAAGTATCAAGTCTTAAGTTTTTTTTGGTTTTATACTGAAATAATAATCACAATAGGGTCTAAAAATTCAAACTTTATCTCTCAAAAAAACCTAAGACCTATGGTGGGGGATGTTCTATGCAAACAAACAATAATTTCAATAAACTAGCAATGAAGAACAATAAGAAATAAAGCAATAAACAAGGATGCAAGATTTACGAGATACACCCCAATGTGCGCTACGTCCTCAGTGGTGGTTAGCTTGCTTGTATTAAGTGAAGAATCAATGGAGTTCTCAAGAACTCTTACTATGGAGTTTTAGACTTGAAGAACAAGAAAAGAGAAAGAAAAGGGTTTACTGTTTGGCTTAGGGTTTAGATTATAGTTACCCGGAACGCCAAACGTTTGGGAACGTGGGACGGGAACGGGAACGCGGAACGCTATTTAAGGTGACTCCAGAACGATGGGGACGATTTGTCATTTTTTATTTAAAATAAATAACTTTTAAAAATGCATTAATAAAAATTAAAATGTAAACAATAAATTGCATCATATGAAAAATGCAGTAGTACATGAAAATTAAACTTGTTTGCAACTACATGAAAAATGCAGTACATGAAATCGTTTCCAACTACATGAAATTGTTTGAAAATTGCAACTACATGAAAATTTCGTCCTATTCAAGCAAGTACACAGTAATACTTAAAACTTCTACCCATAAAAATACTATCTTTTTCTCTATACTTGAATTAGCTTCACTACACTTATGACTTAAATCGATTAATCTAATAGTTGAATCCTCTGTTAATGAACTTTCGGGATCAATATCCCATTTTCTATAAGGTCATTCTTTGTAGCTGGTCGTAAATGGTGATATTAGTCTTATATTAGAATGAATAAGGACTAATTTATCTGCACGAGTGGTATTAAGGCGATTCCTTTTAGCATTGAGAATATATGAGTATGTGCTCCACGCTCTTTCGGCCAAAGAGCTGTTATTGGTTGGGACAACACTTTCAATGCAACTTCTGAAAGTTCAGGTGTTTTCGACCCGTAAGTAGACCACCAAAATATAGGAACATAATTACGGAATTGACTTTAGCCGCTGCCGTTCCGATAATCCCTTCTTTGGCTTGAAACTTAGCCAACTGTCGACGTAATAAAAATCGCTCGCACTCATCTTCACCAATTTTATTAAACGCTTCAATCACCCCAACATAACTTCTACATCGCAATTCGGTGCACGTCTAGCAACGCCATCGGGTGCTTTCGAATTCAGATATTTTGAGTCATAACAAAAAGGGTTAAGAGCGAACCCCAGGCAATGCATAGGGATATTCATTTTCTCCCATCGATTGACTAATATTTGTTGCATAGTTGGGAGATCATCAACATGAACATTGTTTATTACTACATCATTAATTTCCCCAATCACACTTTTTGCCCTTCCTCATCAGCAAATTTAATCATTTTATAAATAGGTTCAGTAATTTCAAGAATATTATCAACCTCATCCCAAAAATTTTCATCAGCAATAGTGGCAGCAATTTTACTAGCTAACTCTCTGTTTTTTGAATCCCCACTTTTTGATCATTCCTTCCATGCCCTAAGAACAATAGTAGTAGCAAGAGCCTCTCTACATTCTGATAGCCTTTTTAATAGAACATAATGAGATGCAAATCAAGTTTCAACTATTTTTAGAAGTTCTAGTCCAAATTGTCCTTTAAAAATAGCATGAGCATGTATATGATTTAGAAAATATTTGACGATATCTTTTCCTCTTTTATACGTTTCGGACATCCATGGAAAGGCAGCAGCAAAATCTTTAAATATAAGATTTAAAGTATGCGCAACACAAGGAGACCAAAATATATATTTGTGTACCTTTTCAATTTCTTTTCCAGCTGCATACAATTAGATGCATTATAAGTGACCACTTGCAGCACATTTAACGCACTTACTTCATCTATTGCCTTGAGCAGATATTCAGCTATAGCTTTCTCTTTCTTCTCTAGATTTGAAAAATCCTCCGCATACATGAACATTGAACCTCTGCTGTTGGAAGACAAGACATTGATCAGTGTTTGGTGTTTTGTCCACCCATCTGATACAATGGATGTCCCTTAAGTACTCCAAGTATCCATAACAGGAGCTAACTCTTTTTCCACCTCCCTCTTTACATCATCTGTTAAAGAGGTTCGTGCCCGATCAAACGAAGGGGCCTTGTATCCTTTTGGAACATTATTTATTGCTGTCACCATATTATCAAAATCAGGATTTCGAAGCACATTATAAGAGAGTCCATTTATCGCAACAGCACGTACGATTGCCATGTCAACTTGGTGGCGCACCATTGTACCAAACGCTTTCGTTATGAGGTTGCTATCGATTACCGATTTGGTTCTGATGTTGGTCCCTGTTGATTTTGTTATTGATGGTGACATGCCATTATTCTCAGCCTCTTAAATCATCAACTTAAAAGTTTTAAGGTCATTTTGGCGAATCCCAAAATAAAGAGAAATCTCTGTCTTTTTCCCAGCCAATTAACCAAAAAAATGCTGATGAATTCTAGAGTATGAGCTAGTGTATATCTTCTTGCAATGGTTGCACTGCCATTTCTTGGACCCTCTTGGATTCTTTCCACAATTTGCCCTAGTAATAAAAGTTACTTCACCAAGTTTACTTGGTAATTTTGGAAGTTTACTGAAACGTAGAGAGTGATGGAAACCATTCTTTGAGCTTTCTGGAATTGATTTCTAATGCCAGAAGTTTACTTAATAATTTCAGAAGTTGAAATGATGTCTGGAAATTGGAGTTTACAAGATAAAAAGTTTGTAGTTATATATATATATATATATATATATATATATATATATATATATATATATAATATATATATATATATATATATATATATATTTTGCATTCAAGAGTTTTTAGCTATTTTTTTTTATATAAAATATAATTAGAGTTTTTTTTATAAAATAATGATGAAGAGGTGGCCACATGTTAACATCTTCAAGACATTTCTAGATTATGTCTTGACGTGTGGTACAATGGTTTCCATCAAGAAATTGGATTCTAAGTATTATATGATCATAGATAGTCCATGGAGTATAATGGTTGTCATTGCGATCTACAAATTAATCCTAAATAGTATATTGCAATTTACAAATTAACCCTAAATAGTCCATCGAGTATAATGTTGTCATCGCGTATACAAATTAACCCTAGATAGTCCATCGAGTATAATGGTTGTCATTGCGTATAAAAATTAACCCTAGATAGTCCCTCGAGTATAATGGTTGTCATCGTGTATTACAAACATGGTTGTTAAAATCGCGATTCTGATCTACGATTCTACGATTTTACGATCCAAAAACAAGCGAGCGATTTGAATCGCAGATAGAATCTTAAAGTTATAGAATCTTACGATTCTAGTTGGAATAAAATTTTTAGAGGTAGAATCATAACACGATTCTACGATTCTACGATTTAACGATCCGATTCTACTAATTCAATATGAATTATTTTTAATTTTTCTTATGTACCATCTTTTACTAATCTCTTTCACATATACACATAAATTTCAAATTTTCCATCATGAAAACTTTTAAAGCACAAATTTCTTAATCGGTATGAAGATTTTAAACTAATTATTAAAAAGTTTTCATTATGTTCTTAAAAATAAAGTCAAAGAAACTTTAATTCATTTATTTAAACTTTTAAATTTGACAATAATGATAAGAAACTAGATATTTTTTATATATTTAAGTTTATTTGTAGAATCGTACGATTCTACGATCCGATTCTACCGATTCGATTCTACCTCTCAAAACGATTCTAAGTAGAATCGCGATTTTAACAACTTTGATTACAAATTTACCCTAGATAGTCCGTCGAGTATAATGGTTGTCATCGCGTATTATAAATTAACCCAGGATATTCTATCTAGTGTAAGGGTTGTCATCAGGTATTACAAATTTACCCTAGATAGTCCGCCGAGTATAAAGGTTGTCATCGCGTATACAGATTAACCCTAGATAGTCCGTCGAGTATAATGGTTGTCATCGCGTATTACAAATTAACCCTAGATAGTCCGTC
>CM025917.1:23395470-23443444 GCA_000753965.2 Amaranthus hypochondriacus
ATAATAATAATAATAATAATAATAATAATAATAATAACAAGGAAAATTTGATTTGAATGATTCGAACTTTGTCTCATTTGCTTCTAAAGGTTCGAACTTAAGGGGGCATCTTCATCTAAAGGTGTACTAGGTTTTCTATGAGTAAGGTAACCTATTGTAACAGGTTACCTTCATCTTCTTCCTTACTCTTCATCAATGGTTTGAAGAACATCCATCTTAGTTCATCAATGGTTTGAAGAACTTAGTTCAAACAATAGGTTACCTCCAACCCAAAAAAGCAAGTTCACATCACCAAAAATTCCCAATTGAAGAGCTTGATGGTAACAAACCCAAGATTTTGGTAAGAAACCCCAGTTCAAACAATAATTTTACTTTGTAACCGGTTATTGTTGATTTTGTTCTTGATTTTGTGGTGGTTATTGTTGATTTTGTTCTTGATTTTGTTGTTTTTGTGGTGGTAAGAAACCTTAGTTCAAACAATAGCTTCCAATTAAACCAATTTCAATCACCCTAACCTAACTCTTCTCCAATTACCCAAAAATCCAAACGAATTTCAGAAATCCCCCACAAATTAAACGAATTTCCGAAATCGAAACAAATCCAAACCAATTACCCAGAAATTATTTTTGTTGATTTTGGGTTGAAGATGATGATGATGATGAGATGAAGATGAAGATGATGAAGATGAAGGTGAAGAAGATGAAGAAATAGTGAAGAAGATGAAGGTGAAGATGAAGTTTACCAGTTCATCCGGTTACAAGTCATCCAAACCTTTAGATGAAGATGCCCCCTTAAGTTCGAACCTTTCTAGGATAAACGAAAGTTCGAACCTTTCGAAGCAAATGAGATAAAGTTCTAACCTTTCAAATCAAATTTTCCAAATAATAATAATAAAATAACCTTTAAATTCTAGTAACAATGATTTCTTTAGAATAAGTACATTAATTTAAAGTTAAAAGAATGCTTAGCTTCATTGAGACTAATCAAAACTATATTTATATTGCCCTAACTCTACACAAGTATAGTAGAGGTAAGGGGTCGAACCACAGGGACAAGGTTTAGTTAAACAAATGGTCTCAATATAGGGGTTTAAGGGTGCTAAGATGAATGAAACTAATTAAACTAAGATTGAATGCAAGGTTACAACTAGTATAAATCAAGGTGAGAAAAGGCGAGAGTGATTGGTTCCACCCTAGAGAGGTATCGCAATCATTCGTGCATTAGGGTTGGTTAATGGCCTTCAATCATCAACTAATTCAACGATGAGAGGAAGTTGAGGGCTCTAGAACCGATCGAACGACCTATAATCGCCTTATGTCTCCTTGGGAGTGGTAAGACGAGATTCAAGGTGAATCATTGTGATGATGGAATAGGTTTCAACTAAACCCTAACCCATGAATAAAGGTTTCCAACTCTAGGGGTTCACCAATCAAAATCTAGGGGAACTACTCACACATCATAAAAGAAAGACAAAGTATAATATCCCACAAGAACAAGAGATTAGACATGGAAGACTTCTATGTAAACAATAAAAGCAATAATAGGCAATAACAAAGAAAACAAGAGGAACAAGAACCCAAAAGAAGCAACTCTATTCTAGATATTCAAACAATCCAATACACAATTACCATAAAGAGAAAAGAACATGAATAGCATTTAAGAGCAACTACCAACAACATTAAATGATTTTAGAAATAAACAAGAGAAAGATATTCATACTATAAATAAAAGCTCAAAGGGTGTAGAAGATATCATCAACAAAAGTAGCAAAGAGTTACATCCCAAAGGCTAGTTACTAGATTCATTTAGGAGAAAGCTTAAACTAGGAGATAGAGACTAGGGTTTTTGAGAACTAGAGAAAGAAAACATAAGAGATTCCACAAATCTAGAGAATGTTTAGGGTTAAAAACTAGGATGCCCTTCAATCTACAGGAAATGGGTATATATACCCCTAAAATAAAGTGCCACGGAATTACAAAAGGGCCCACGAGGACTAAAAAAAGAAAATAAAATTAATACGCAAAAACAAGCGCATTCGCCCGAATGTCCAGAGCCATTCGCCCGTATGTGGCACCTTCACCCGAATGTTGTGCATTCGGTATTTTTATAGTGAGTTTTGAGCCACTTTGTTCTTTGAAGACCATTTACCCGAATGCCATGGGTCATTCGCCCGAATCCAGCTCCTTCGCCCGAATATGTTACATTCACCATTTCTAGTAGGTTTTGTAAGTTTGTTGTAGAGCGCCTGACTCCCATTCGCCCGAATGAGAGCATTCATTCGGCCGAATGTGCTGATGTTTCCTTCTTTGAGGACTTTGATTCCTTTCTTCATCTCATGAGCTATGCCGGGGTCATGGGACATCCCCACTTTATCGTAATGATGCTCCGGGAACAACGCCATAGTCTCGAATGTATGCCAAACGCCCTCGAAATCTCCAAAAATCACCTAATCAATCTCAAAACACTTGAACAAAAGATCAAGGAGAAATCATGCGTGAAATATGTCAAATTGATGCAAAATGGCGAGACTCGACACCGAAAAATGGGGCGGTAAATGTGCTCTAAAACGAGCACATCAATCATTCACACTCTCCACCTCACAAGCAATAGTAAGGGCATAAGCCACATAGTCACACTCCTCTATATACCTTCCTTGAGGTATAATTCCTCTATTTTCAATTTAACTGGCCAAAGTGATTTATTTTTCATGTTGAGCATCATCATCAGTTTCATCAACATTGGGAGGCTCCATCTCCTCTTGGGTGTCATCGGATGTACCTGTAGTGTTAGTAAGGGTGTTCTCCACAATATGAGTAACCAATGCATTCTTATCAAGAACTACATCCCTAAAACTAATGATCTTACTAGACTTCTCACACCACACCCTATTTCCCTTTACACCCAAACCATAGCCTATGAAAAATACATTTCCTAGCTCTAGGTTCAGGTTTTCCCTCATTAACATAAAATAAAGCCATACAACCAAATACTCTAAGATTAGAATAATTAATCGACGAATTATACCATACCCCCTATGGGGACTTGAAGTTCAATGTGATGTGTGGAGAACGACTCACCAAGTAGCATGTCGTAGAGATGGCTTCAGCGAAAAACCTCTTGCTTAACTTAGCTTGTGCGATCATACTCCTAGCCCTTTCCAACAACGTTTTGTTCGTCCTTTCGACTACACCATTTTGTTGAGGCCTTCCAACACATGTTCTATGCCTCACTATACCCTTGTTGGGGCAATATTGAAGAATCTTCTTACGAACTCAAGACCATTGTCCCTTCTCAATGTTTTGATGCTCTTCCCGATTTTCTTCTCAATCATGGTCTTCTAATTAACGAAGACATCAAATACAAAATCTTTGTGCTTGATGAAATAACACCAAACTTTCCTTGAATAGTCATCAATAAGAGTAAGCAGGTAATTGCACCCCCCAAGAAAAGTCTTCCTAGAAGGACCCATAGATCGGAATGTATATAATCTAGTATCCCTTTGGTAATGTGGAGCCTACTAGAAAGTCACTCTCTTATGTTTCTCATACACACAATGTTAATAAAAGCCAAGGTTTCCAGCTTCTTTCCTCTAAATAAGCCTTGCTTGCTCAACTCATGCATGCCTCTCTCACCCATATGACCCAATCTCTAATGTCATAGTTTGGTGTCTTCATCAGACATGATGTGACCTCTCCTCATCATTGGAATGCTTGTTTTTCCACTTCCAACAATCTTTGTTGATGTGACCCTTGCGCTTGCAATGGTTGCAAGTCTGGTTCTTGTTAGAACTCCCAGACTTTGACCTACCTTTACCCTTGCTACTACTACCCTAAGTAAAAACCTTATCATTAGCTCTACCCCTCACATACAAGCCTTTATTTAAGGTACTAGATGACTTACTTGACAATTGTGAATCTATCTATTCCCTTTGGGTCAAGGCATGTTTAACATCATCGATACTCAAATTTTTTCTACCCTATAGCAAGGTTTCCCTAAAATGCTTGTAAGAGGGTGGTAATCAACACAACAGGTAAATAGCCAAATCCTTATCATCAAGTTTTACATCTATATTTTGCAAGTCTATAAAAATGGAATAAAATTCATCAAGGTGAGGTTCAAGGGGTTTACTATCCTCTAATCGAAGATCGTAGAGTCTACTATAGAGTAGCCGGTTCGTCACGCTCTTTGCCATGTAAAGATACTTCAATTTCTCCCATATCCCCTTAGAGGTAGTCTCCTTCCCAACTTCTCTCAAAACCTCATTTATGAGACATAGTTAAATAGCTGATAAAGCCTTAACATCCATCTCTTCTCATTTTCTTCACTCACTCAAATGAGTTTCTTATCTTTACCTTCAAGACCCTTGTGTAACCCATTTTGTATTAAGATATCCATCATTTTGACTTGCCACAAGCCAAAATTTATACTCATATCGAACTTCTCACTATCTAGCTTCATTGAAGACATGTTTCTAAAAGTTTTACACTCTTGAACACTCCCAAACACCAACAAAGCCTTAAGCTCTGATACCAATTGAAATAACAATCATAATAGGATCTAAAGATTCAAACTTTATCCTTCAAAACACTCAAGACCTATGGTAGGGGTGTTCTATGCTAAGAAACAACAATTTTAATAAACTAGCAATGAAGAACAATAAGAAAGAACGCAATAAACAAAGACAGAAGATTTATAATGTTCACCCTAATGTAGGTCATGTGCTCGGTGGTGGTTAGTTTGTTTGTTTTAAGTGTAGAATCAATGAAGTTCTCAAGAACTCTTACAATAAAGTATTACACTTGGAGAACAAGAAAAGAGAAAGAAAACGATTTAGTGTTTGACTTAGGGTTCAGATAATCTCTAGTAGTGAGTTACATTCACTATTTATATATGTAGACATATGGGGATGCATAGGAGGGGGCCCATCCCTAATAAATTGACTCGCAACAAGTAACTATCGTAAAACCAAAACAGAAGCTGGTTGCTTCCCGCTCGACTGGTCGAGTGAATGTTGGCCATGGTCGAGCAACATTTCAAAAAGCCACTAATTCTATCGAGCCCTGTTGCACGGGTCGAGCCGCCTATAAAACTCTCCATCATCATCATTATCACACACATACTCTTCCATACACCACAACTATCATCAACCTCCATTGGTGCACTCTAAGTCATACCAAACTCCAACATATACCAACAACAATTGCCATAAAATTTACCAATGAATTGAAATTTGAAACTAAAAGTAATCTTATATTATCTCATGATTATTCGGATATTTAACTTAAACTACATTTATTCATCTTTATTAAAATTATAACTTTGAGTAATGTGTATATACATCCATTAATCAAGTATTTAACACAAATAATATATTTTGATTATACCAAATAAGCTCACTAAAAATTGAACTATAGTTGAGTAACTTAACAGCCTTGACTTGACAAAAATTGACTAATCTTGAGTAATTTTTGCTTTTATTATCCTTATAAATGAAAACAACTTAGGTGATCTGTCACTAAACAATATTTTTTTACAATGATAAAATTGTAAATATTTTCGAAATCCTTGTAAATCCAACTAAAGTGAAAATTTAAATGAAACTTAATTAATAATCTTGGTTTACTAGAATGTGGTCATTGATAGTCATGATAAAAGTGTGGGCTTATCTACATCCAAGAATATGCTCCCTTCATTTTCAAAGCACATGATCAAGTTTTCTATATAGAAATATAAGAAGCACAAACTGTTGATTCCAACACTGAGTGGGTCCCATTAACCAAAAATACATGGCCACAAAGTTCGCTATAGTCTATAAGCAATGCAAATTTGCCAATAAGAAGGAGGCAATCTCACCTTATCCACACTCTCACCACAACCTTAATTACACTTCATCTTCTTCCCTTCCATATCACTCCTAATATCTCAATCATAATCCTAATTTTTTTCATTCATCATAACCTACAAAACATACCCAAATCCTCAAAAAAAAAAAAAAATTATTTCATTTGAATCATCTAATAAGCTAAAGTCCTAAAAATGGCTTCAATGAACTCTAGTGTTCTAGCATGCAGTTATGCAATTTCTGGGGCAAATGGGTTGGAGCTCAGCTCAAAGGCATCTTCAGTGTCTTGTATGCTTCCTTGTGTTGAGAAATTGCCCATGATCAAAGCACAGGCAACTAACTCTAAGGAAGACAGAGCTATTGAAGGAAGAAGAGCCGCTGTTTTCGGATTGGCTGCTGCCCTTGTTGCTACTTCCATATCTTCCTCTGCTAATGCTGGAGTCATTGAAGATTACCTTGAGAAAAGCCAAGCCAACAAGGTTTGTTTCTTCACTCAATGTCGTTCTTAACAATTTTTGGCTCTAAGCGAAAAATTTAAAATGCCTTGTATAAGTAAAGTTTGGTTATCTTTCTCTTTAACTATGTAGTAAACATGCGTTTAGTTGAAAACCTAATGCTACAAGTTGAGCACTAGGCAATTGCACGTCAAAACGACCCAGCCGTGTTTCTTGTTGATGAAATATTCTATTTATCTTAACAATGTTCTTTTGATTTGTATCTCTAAAGAAGGTTGTCTGATAAAAATCCGGTTATAAATACGGGAGAATTAAGTCTTACTATTACCAATTAAATTTTAGAAATAGATTTATGGGCGTGAAAATGAGTTATTTGTTCTCTTCTTTGTTTGAGCTGCCAAAACCTTATGGAATTAAATATTAGTTAAATTGGATGAAAAATAAGTTATTTTTAGAAATAGATTTATGGGCGTGAAAATAATGTTTAATTGGATGAAAAAAATTAAAAAGGGTTGCTTTTTCTAAATTTTTGTTAGTTCTAAGACATGTAAAAGAAACAAATCCTAAAATAGCTCATTCGCGCGTATTAATGTAACATAATTCATTAGTTAAATTGCTATTTAAATTTGTGATCTCAAATGGTCCTATATTAAGCCCCAAACTTTGGATTATTCACTTGTCACTTCTTTCAATTGGCAATGGCCAAGGAGATAAACTAATCATGCGACACTAACCAGAACTCATAAGAACATAAATTTTTTAAAGGCCTGTGCAACTTATAAAATTATGATATTTTTCTAACAACTTTGCATGTTTAACACCTGACATATACTAGGTAAATTCATATTGAGGCCTCCGACTTTTTAGAACCCTGTACATTTGAACATGTTGAACATGCTCAAAACCTCCCTTATCATGAAAAACTTGTTACTCAAGTGAATGACAAAAATATGGTTGAATTGTTAAATAGGAATTGAATGACAAGAAGAGGTTGGCAACAAGTGGGGCCAACTTTGCAAGAGCATACACAGTTCAATTTGGAACCTGCAAATTCCCACAAAATTTCACTGGCTGCCAAGATCTTGCTAAACAACAGGTTTGTCATCACTCTTCACAATCACTTTAATTTTTTTGGTCTTTAAAACTCTCGCATGAAGGGGCGTATTAGACTATATAGCATATATTTTTGGTGTCAGCCATCAGCTTTATCTACCAATGTTTCTGTGTTTTAACATGTATTTAATTTGTTTGTGATTATTGTTACAGAAAGTACCGTTCATTTCTGATGACATTGAGATCGAATGTGAAGGCAAAGACAAATACAAGTGTGGTTCCAATGTTTTCTGGAAATGGTGAAATGTATAAAGCCCTCAAATTCATTATGCCTTCTTCAAACATTTAATTAGTCTCAGTCTCATGTATGTTGTACCTATTATTATTAAACTTTTAAGAAGAGAGGGTTAAGTACCGATGATAGAATATGTGCAAACTATTCCTTCTTTCAAATTTCAGTCTTAAGAAACTAATTATATGTGCAGATGATGATACAAATTCATTGAAATCTTAAAAAACCTGCAATTTGATGGGTTGATTAAATAGATCAAACTGAGAATATCAATTATCATCACTTGAACCAACCGGAATATAAAAATGAAATTTGATGGACATGTAAATCAAGATATTCACATGTCCTTTTGAATTTTTTGAATTTACTACAAAACGTAAATAGAAGTCAGCATTTTAGATGTTATGTAGCAAATTCAAAGGAACAGATTGAGAACACACAAAAAACTTGGTAGTTGTAAAGCTGGGTATTGAAGTCGGTTTGACTTAAGTGCACCTNGGTTTTGATGGTGTGTTTGGGTCAAGGAGAGTTACATTTGAGGATGATAGGAATATTGCACTTGAGGTGGGAGATTGTTAAATCAAGTGACAATATTCAAGAATATGACGTTAACTTTGAACACTTAGTCGAACATGCCTTGTCTTGTACTTTGGAGAATTACGATGAGGATGTGTCGAGAGTAAGTGATTTGAGGTTTGGAACGGTTCATGAGGTGTTTAACATGGAATGTTTGAGGTTACAATAAAGTAGGAATCATGCCTTGAACGAGTCAAGGCATGGAAGTGGTGTACTTGATCAAAACTACAAGAAAAAGCAAGCAGAGAGCAGCAGCAAGGCTGCTCGTTCCAGCACCTAGCTCGTTCGTTCGAGCAAGCTGTGCAGGGCGTGTTAGTAGGCTTCTGTTTTAATGGCTCGTTCGAGGCACTGGTGGGCTCGTTCGAGCAGATTGTCGAGAAAGCTCTTGGCTTCCTCTGATCAGTTTTTCTTGGTGCATTGTAGCATTGAATGGTCAGTGTACTCTTTACTTTATTGTTGTTTGTTGTGATGTTTATTGCTATATTAATTATCATAGTTAATAGGGAGTTACATGTGAGTTTATGGTGATTAATGTGAGACTCTAAGAATCACACCCACCTTCATCTATAAAGGGAGTGTAATTCTTAGAGTAAGAATCACCACAAAAACACACATATTGTTGAGAGGGCTATTTCTTTGTATGAAACTTGAGAGTGTTCTTCATTGAATTAGTATTGTGATCTTGAGAGAGTTGTTCTCAAGATAAGGGGAGGTTTATTACATTGCAATTGTTGAATTCAATCTAATAAACTACATTTGAGGGGGAGGTATCAAAGATACCTCATAAACACTTGTCTCCATTTTTGCTCTAATTTTCATTTGTGTTTTCATTGTTGAACCTCTTTGTGACGTCCGTTTTCAATTGGTATCAAAGCGGGAAGATCATTTAGGCCATTTGGGGTGAGATAGTGAGGTTATAAGAACAATATAAACATAATGAGTGAAGGGGGAAAATTCCATATTCAATTGTTTGATGGAAAAATCAACTTTGCTATTTGGAAAAGCTCCGTGGAGGACTACTTGGTGCAACAAGGCATTGATGATGCTTTGTTGAAAGAGAGGCCAATTCATATTGATGAGGCAAAATGGACACAAATACGGAAGAAGGCGGTAAGCACAATCCGCCTTGCCATTGCACCCGAAATCAAGTATAACTACTTGAAAGAGACTAATCCCGGTGAGTTGTTGGAAAAAGTACAAACGGTGTATGATTCCAAATCCCTTACCAATAAACTTTGTTTGAGGTGGGAATTGTATCAACTCATGAAGGATGAGGATACATCGATGCAAGACCACATAAACACATTTAACAAGTTGGTGTGCCAATTGTTAAATGCGGATGAAAAGTTGACCAATGAAGAGCAAGCCTTACTACTCTTGGCTTCACTTCCCAAGGACTATAAAAACATAGTCCAAACATTGCTCATAGGTAGGCACTCTACCACTCTTGATCAAGCATTGGCGGCGTTGAGAGAGAATGATAGGTTCATGGTGAGAAGAGATGGGGAAGAGAAGAAGAATTTTTGGGATGGCTTGTTTAGTGAGGTTTCTAATAGGGGTAGGACCAAGGAAAAGGGATATCAAGGAAGGGGAGAGTCTCATGGAAGGGGTGACCTTAGTGACAAAGAATGTTACTATTGTAAGAAGAAGGGGCACTTACAAATGATGTACAAAGAATTTAAGGAAGACCTTAAGAGAATGAAAACTTTAAGGGAAGGGAAAAGTTACAATGAGGGTAGCGGGAACGTCGCTCTAGGCATTGGTAGTGATGATGACTATGATGGGGCTCTATTAGTTGATGGGGGAGTGGTTCATAGTAAGAAATGGGTAATGGACTCCGTTTTCTCATTTCACATTTGTTGTGAGATAGAAAAACTTACTAAGCTTAGTTTTGGGGATAATGGCTTATTACTTTACCAAATGATGAGAAAGTGAAAGTAGAAGGTATTGGGGAAGTTATAATTGAGACTCTCGGAGGTGTCAAGAGAAGACTCGGTGATGTGAGGTATGTACATAAGTTTGAGAGGAACATAATATCATTGGGTAGACTAGAGAGTAAGGGATGCACTTTCAAAGCGAATGGAGGGGTTTTGAAAGTCATTAGAGGGAGCCTTTTGCTCATGAATTGAGTAAGGAATAAGAGGAACTTGTATGAGTTACAAGTTGGGTGTGGTAGCCTAGGCCACAAAATTGATGATGATGGTGTGTTTGGGTCAAGGAGAGTTACATTTGAGGATGATAGGAATATTGCACTTGAGGGGGAGATTGTTAAATCAAGTGACAATATTCAAGAATATGACGTTAACTTTGAACACTTAGTCGAACATGCCTTGTCTTGTACTTTGGAGAATTACGATGAGGATGTGTCGAGAGTAAGTGATTTGAGGTTTGGAACGGTTCATGAGGTGTTTAACATGGAATGTTTGAGGTTACAATAAAGCTAGGAATCATGCCTTGAACGAGTCAAGGCATGGGAAGTGGTGTACTTGATCAAAACTACAAGAAAAAGCAAGCAGAGAGGCAGCAGCAAGGCTGCTCGTTCCAGCACCTAGCTCGTTCGTTCGAGCAAGCTGTGCAGGGCGTGTTAGTAGGCTTCTGTTTTAATGGCTCGTTCGAGGCACTGGTGGGCTCGTTCGAGCAGATTGTCGAGAAAGCTCTTGGGCTTCCTCTGATCAGTTTTTCTTGGTGCATTGTAGGCATTGAATGGTCATTGTACTCTTTACTTTATTGTTGTTTGTTGTGATGTTTATTGCTATATTAATTATCATAGTTAATAGGGAGTTACATGTGAGTTTATGGTGATTAATGTGAGACTCTAAGAATCACACCCACCTTCATCTATAAAAGGAGTGTAATTCTTAGAGTAAGAATCACCACAAAAACACACATATTGTTGAGAGGGCTATTTCTTTGTATGAAACTTGAGAGTGTTCTTCATTGAATTAGTATTGTGATCTTGAGAGAGTTGTTCTCAAGATAAGGGGAGGTTTATTACATTGCAATTGTTGAATTCAATCTAATAAACTACATTTGAGGGGGAGGTATCAAAGATACCTCATAAACACTTGTCTCCATTTTTGCTCTAACTTTCATTTGTGTTTTCATTGTTGAACCTCTTTGTGACGTCCGTTTTCAATTGGTATCAAAGCGGGAAGATCATTTGGGCCATTTGGGGTGAGATAGTGAGGTTATAAGAACAATATAAACATAATGAGTGAAGGGGGAAAGTTCCTTATTCAATTGTTTGATGGAAAAATCAACTTTGCTATTTGGAAAAGCTCCGTGGAGGACTACTTGGTGCAACAAGGCATTGATGATGCTTTGTTGAAAGAGAGGCCAATTCATATTGATGAGGCAAAATGGACACAAATACGGAAGAAGGCGGTAAGCACAATCCGGCTTGCCATTGCACCCGAAATCAAGTATAACTACTTGAAAGAGACTAATCCCGGTGAGTTGTTGGAAAAACTACAAACGGTGTATGCTTCCAAATCCCTTACCAATAAACTTTGTTTGAGGTGGGAATTGTATCAACTCATGAAGGATGAGGATACATCGATGCAAGACCACATAAACACATTTAACAAGTTGGTGTGCCAATTGTTAAATGCGGATGAAAAGTTGACCAATGAAGAGCAAGCCTTACTACTCTTGGCTTCACTTCCCAAGGACTATAAAAACATAGTCCAAACATTGCTCATAGGTAGGCACTCTACCACTCTTGATCAAGCATTGGCGGCGTTGAGAGAGAATGATAGGTTCATGGTGAGAAGAGATGGGGAAGAGAAGAAGAATTTTGGGGATGGCTTGTTTAGTGAGGGTTCTAATAGGGGTAGGACCAAGGAAAAGGGATATCAAGGAAGGGGAGAGTCTCATGGAAGGGGTGACCTTAGTGACAAAGAATGTTACTATTGTAAGAAGAAGGGGCACTTACAAATGATGTACAAAGAATTTAAGGAAGACCTTAAGAGAATGAAAACTTTAAGGGAAGGGAAAAGTGACAATGAGGGTAGCGGGAACGTCGCTCTAGGCATTGGTAGTGATGATGACTATGATGGGGCTCTATTAGTTGATGGGGGAGTGGTTCATAGTAAGAAATGGGTAATGGACTCCGTTTGCTCATTTCACATTTGTTGTGAGATAGAAAAATTTACTAAGCTTAGTTTTGGGGATAATGGCCTTATTACTTTACCAAATGATGAGAAAGTGAAAGTAGAAGGTATTGGGGAAGTTATAATTGAGACTCTCGGAGGTGTCAAGAGAAGACTCGGTGATGTGAGGTATGTACATAAGTTTGAGAGGAACATAATATCATTGGGTAGACTAGAGAGTAAGGGATGCACTTTCAAAGCGAATGGAGGGGTTTTGAAAGTCATTAGAGGGAGCCTTGTGCTCATGAATTGAGTAAGGAATAAGAGGAACTTGTATGAGTTACAAGTTGGGTGTGGTAGCCTAGGCCACAAAATTGATGATGATGGTGTGTTTGGGTCAAGGAGAGTTACATTTGAGGATGATAGGAATATTGCACTTGAGGGGGAGATTGTTAAAGCAAGTGACAATATTCAAGAATATGACGTTAACTTTGAACACTTAGTCGAACATGCCTTGTCTTGTACTTTGGAGAATTACGATGAGGATGTGTCGAGAGTAAGTGATTTGAGGTTTGGAACGGTTCATGAGGTGTTTAACATGGAATGTTTGAGGTTACAATAAAGCTAGGAATCATGCCTTGAACGAGTCAAGGCATGGGAAGTGGTGTACTTGATCAAAACTACAAGAAAAAGCAAGCAGAGAGGCAGCAGCAAGGCTGCTCGTTCCAGCACCTAGCTCGTTCGTTCGAGCAAGCTGTGCAGGGCGTGTTAGTAGGCTTCTGTTTTAATGGCTCGTTCGAGGCACTGGTGGGCTCGTTCGAGCAGATTGTCGAGAAGGCTCTTGGGCTTCCTCTGATCAGTTTTTCTTGGTGCATTGTAGGCATTGAATGGTCATTGTACTCTTTACTTTATTGTTGTTTGTTGTGATGTTTATTGCTATATTAATTATCATAGTTAATAGGGAGTTACATGTGAGTTTATGGTGATTAATGTGAGACTCTAAGAATCACACCCACCTTCATCTATAAAAGGGAGTGTAATTCTTAGAGTAAGAATCACCACAAAAACACACATATTGTTGAGAGGGCTATTTCTTTGTATGAAACTTGAGAGTGTTCTTCATTGAATTAGTATTGTGATCTTGAGAGAGTTGTTCTCAAGATAAGGGGAGGTTTATTACATTGCAATTGTTGAATTCAATCTAATAAACTACATTTGAGGGGGAGGTATCAAAGATACCTCATAAACACTTGTCTCCATTTTTGCTCTAATTTTCATTTGTGTTTTCATTGTTGAACCTCTTTGTGACGTCCGTTTTCAATTGGTATCAAAGCGGGAAGATCATTTGGGCCATTTGGGGTGAGATAGTGAGGTTATAAGAACAATATAAACATAATGAGTGAAGGGGGAAAATTCCATATTCAATTGTTTGATGGAAAAATCAACTTTGCTATTTGGAAAAGCTCCGTGGAGGACTACTTGGTGCAACAAGGCATTGATGATGCTTTGTTGAAAGAGAGGCCAATTCATATTGATGAGGCAAAATGGACACAAATACGGAAGAAGGCGGTAAGCACAATCCGCCTTGCCATTGCACCCGAAATCAAGTATAACTACTTGAAAGAGACTAATCCCGGTGAGTTGTTGGAAAAAGTACAAACGGTGTATGATTCCAAATCCCTTACCAATAAACTTTGTTTGAGGTGGGAATTGTATCAACTCATGAAGGATGAGGATACATCGATGCAAGACCACATAAACACATTTAACAAGTTGGTGTGCCAATTGTTAAATGCGGATGAAAAGTTGACCAATGAAGAGCAAGCCTTACTACTCTTGGCTTCACTTCCCAAGGACTATAAAAACATAGTCCAAACATTGCTCATAGGTAGGCACTCTACCACTCTTGATCAAGCATTGGCGGCGTTGAGAGAGAATGATAGGTTCATGGTGAGAAGAGATGGGGAAGAGAAGAAGAATTTTGGGGATGGCTTGTTTAGTGAGGGTTCTAATAGGGGTAGGACCAAGGAAAAGGGATATCAAGGAAGGGGAGAGTCTCATGGAAGGGGTGACCTTAGTGACAAAGAATGTTACTATTGTAAGAAGAAGGGGCACTTACAAATGATGTGCAAAGAATTTAAGGAAGACCTTAAGAGAATGAAAAACTTAAGGGAAGGGAAAAATGACAAAGAGAGTAGCGAGAACGTCGCTCTAGGCATTGGTAGTGATGATGACTATGATGGGGCTCTATTAGTTGATGGGGGAGTGGTTCATAGTAAGAAATGGGTAATGGACTCCGGTTGCTCATTTCACATTTGTTGTGAGATAGAAAAATTTACTAAGCTTAGTTTTGGGGATAATGGCCTTATTACTTTACCAAATGATGAGAAAGTGAAAGTAGAAGGTATTGGGGAAGTTATAATTGAGACTCTCGGAGGTGTCAAGAGAAGACTCGGTGATGTGAGGTATGTACATAAGTTTGAGAGGAACATAATATCATTGGGTAGACTAGAGAGTAAGGGATGCACTTTCAAAGCGAATGGAGGGGTTTTGAAAGTCATTAGAGGGAGCCTTGTGCTTATGAATGGAGTAAGGAACAAGATGAACTTGTATGAGTTACAAGTTGGGTGTGGTAGCCTAGGCCACAAAATTGATGATGATGGTGTGTTTGGGTCAAGGAGAGTTACATTTGAGGATGATAGGAATATTGCACTTGAGGGGGAGATTGTTAAAGCAAGTGACAATATTCAAGAATATGACGTTAACTTTGAACACTTAGTCGAACATGCCTTGTCTTGTACTTTGGAGAATTACGATGAGGATGTGTCGAGAGTAAGTGATTTGAGGTTTGGAACGGTTCATGAGGTGTTTAACATGGAATGTTTGAGGTTACAATAAAGTGAGGAATCATACCTTGAACGAGTCAAGGCATGGGAAATGGTGTACTTGATCAAAGCTACAAGAAAAAGCAAGCAGAGAGGCAGCAGCAAGGCTGCTCGTTCGAGCACCTAAGTCGCTCGTTCGAGCAAGCTGTGCAGGGCGTGTTAGTAGGCTTCTGTTTTAATGGCTCGTTCGAGGCACTGGTGGGCTCGTTCGAGCAGATTGTCGAGAAGGCTCTTGGGCTTCCTCTGATCAGTTTTTCTTGGTGCATTGTAGGCATTGAATGGTCATTGTACTCTTTACTTTATTGTTGTTTGTTGTGATGTTTATTGCTATATTAATTATCATAGTTAATAGGGAGTTACATGTGAGTTTATGGTGATTAATGTGAGACTCTAAGAATCACACCCACCTTCATCTATAAAAGGGAGTGTAATTCTTAGAGTAAGAATCACCACAAAAACACACATATTGTTGAGAGGGCTATTTCTTTGTATGAAACTTGAGAGTGTTCTTCATTGAATTAGTATTATGATCTTGAGAGAGTTGTTCTCAAGATAAGGGGAGGTTTATTACATTGCAATTGTTGAATTCAATCTAATAAACTACATTTGAGGGGGAGGTATCAAAGATACCTCATAAACACTTGTCTCCATTTTTGCTCTAACTTTCATTTGTGTTTTCATTGTTGAACCTCTTTGTGACGTCCGTTTTCAGTGGTCATCACCTCCCAACAGTCTAGTTCAGCTGAAT
Source organism: Amaranthus hypochondriacus (assembly GCA_000753965.2). Lineage (NCBI taxonomy): Eukaryota > Viridiplantae > Streptophyta > Magnoliopsida > Caryophyllales > Amaranthaceae > Amaranthus > Amaranthus hypochondriacus. Next base: position 23,411,413 of record CM025917.1, read on the forward strand.
TTAGGGACTGTGTTAATAGGTTTCTAGCTGGACAAGTTTAATAAGGTAAGAATTTTAAGGGTTCTTTCGTTCACCTTAAACCCTGTTGTTACTCTACTACTTTTTTTTTTAATAATTTCATGTTTCTTTTGCTTGTAGAGCTTGTTGATTCTAGAGTTGTTGAATTGGTCTCCCTGTTGAAAAGTGTTCATCATGATAAGATTGAGAGCCTACGCAAGAAAGCTTATTTCCTGGAACTGGAGTTGAGTTCTCAAATCGAGCTTTCTGCTTTTAGGGAGATTTGAATTCAGGCTGAGGATGTAGATTTGGTCCAGACCAACACATTGTTGGATTACCTTAATGCTAGGGTGAGGGAATAAAGGCTGAGAAATTGTCTCAATCTAACTTCATCTTTCAACAATAGGCCACCTTGCCTAAGGTATAGAAGAAACTAGTTAGATTCAGAGAGCTCTAAAGAGGGTGTAGGACACTTTGGTTGTTGTTGAACAGGCTTCACTTGCAAAGGAAGAGGAAATGGAACATCTTCGGTCCTATTTTGGTGATTAAAAAGCTTTGATCAAAACCCATCATAGGGTAATCAGTCAAATGCAAAAGGCTAAGGTTCAAGTCCAAAGATAGATAGATAGGCCAGATGCTGACAATGAAGCTATAAAGATTCTAATAACCAGTTTCTAGCACGTCGTAACACTAAGAACCTAGTTATGCAAACAATATTTATAGTCGACCTAATACTACTATGAGTGTAATTGTATGTCTGTGGTCGAACCACAAGGACAAGGGATGCTAGACTAAAGACTCGATGTAGGAAGATTATATATGGAAGGTTGGTTGGCGGGTAATCTAAACTAAAAGCAAGAATAAAAAGCGAAACTAAACAATGAAAGACTAGCGGGGACTAGACTAGGTCCACCATAAGACGGTCTATTAGAATTGAAGATAAGCTAGGTCAAGGGACTTCGAACGATAATCAATCAAGACACTCTTATCGAGAGGAAGTTGGTGACCTTATAGGCGACACGAACGACCTGTAATCGACCTATGTCTCTCTAGGAGTGGCTGGACAAGATTCGAATCGAATATCCATCAACAATCATCATCAGCCTCAACCCTAATCCTAAACATTGAATACAAGACCAAACCTAGGGTTTCTCTAATCTAAAACCCCTAAGAAACTACTTTAGCATATTGAAGACAAAAGCAATAAACAAACAAGGGATTAAATCTAAATGAAGAACAAGAAAGCATAAAGGAATTGAAGAAGATGAAAACATTTACTCTACATTAGGAAAGCATTAAATGAAAGCATGCATGAAAGAAATAAGAGAAAGCAATAGAGGAAAGCAATAAGAACATTAAAGCATAAATGAATGTAAACTTACATAAACAAAGAAGAAGGTGAAAGCCTAAATGAAACAAGAAATCTACACTAATAAGTGCAATTATTTGCACTTGTTTATATTATTTTATACTCCTTAATGATGGTCGTTGTTAGTAATTCCGTGATTATTTTGAAGATTTATGCTACTTTACTCATTTTGGTTATTCATATTGATTTTGAGTAGTTTTGATTATTATAAGCATAATTCTTACGATTTTAATGATGAAGGAGTTCACTAAGGATATTTTAGCTCGAGTGTCTATAAATGAGTATAAATATTATTATACTGAAGTAAATGAGAAGCACTTAAGAATAGTTTGTGTATAAAGAGAATAAATATTATTATACTTTGTGTATTAAAGAGTATAAATTAAAGCACTTATTAAGATGTAAATGAGTATAAATATTATTATACTTTGTGTATTAAAGAGCAACATGAGAAGTTTAGTAAATGTGAATTTTGGTTAGAAAAAATATCTTTCTTAGGACACGTTGTTTCGAAAGATGGAATCTCTATTAACCCTGAAAAGATTAGGGCAGTCATGGAGTGGCCGAATCCAAGGAGTGTTACTGAAGTAAGAAGTTTCTTAGGCTTGGCAGGCTATTACAGGAAATTTGTGGAAAATTTTTCTAAAATTGCCCGACCGTTGTTTGAGTTGTTTAAAAAGGGAGCTCGATTTCACTGGGTCGAGAAGCATAGTAAATCACTAGAAGAGCTTAAGAGGAGACTTACAACTGCACCTGTGTTGACCATGCCCGAATATGGGAAAGCATTTGAGGTATATTGTGATGTATCAAAGGAAGGTTTGGGATGTGTGCTAATGCAAGAAGGCAAAGTAGTAGCTTATGTGTCAAGGCAATTAAGGCCACACAAGTTGAATTATCCAGTACACGACATTGAACTAGAAGCCGTAATTTTTGCCTTTAAGTTATGGAGACAATATCTTTATGGAGTACCATGCAAGATCTTTACTGATCATAAAAATTTGAAATATGTCTTCAATCAGAAGGAGCTGAATATGCGACAAAGACGGTGGCTGGAAATCATTAAAGACTTTGAAGTTGACATTAATTATCATCTTGGAAAAGCAAACAAAGTGGCAGATGTATTGAGTAGAAGGCCGAGGATATCTGTAAATGCTATAATGACGGTACCTTGGGAATTATATCGAGAAATTCGGAAGTTAGATGTAGAAATTGTTAATCACTATCAAGTTGTTGAGTATTTGGGAGCAATGACTATACAACCGACTTTGTTCGAAAGAATTGTAGAAGCGCAACAAGAAGATCCCGAGATAATTGAGTTGATCATTCGAGTTCAAAGAAAAGAGAGAGAAGCATTCGAAGTAGGTGAGAAAGGTGAACTAAGAATGAACGGGAGATTGTGTATACCAGACAATACAGAGCTAAAAATAGAGATTTTGAAAGAAGGACACCATGGAATGTTTCACATACACCCTGGTAGAGATAAGATGATTGAAGAATCAAGAAAACTATTTTGGTGGAAAGGTATGAGAAAAGATATTGCTGAATTTGTATCTCGGTGTTTTATTTGTCAAAAGGTGAAATTTGAAAGGCAGAAAAGTTCTGGACTACTTCAACCACTAGAAGTTCCTAAATGGAAATGCGATTCCATATCCATGGATTTTGTAGTTGAATTACCAAGAACGCAACGAGGAAATGATACGATTTGGGTAATAGTTGATAGATTGACCAAAGTTGCAAGATTCTTGCCAATGAAGGCAACATGGTCAGTAAAACAATTGGCTGACGCTTATGTTCGAGAAATTATAAGATTACACGGAGTACCGAGAACAATTGTGTCTGATAGAGATCCAAAGTTTTTGTCACGATTTTAGGAAAAGTTACAAGAAGCATTCGGATCTAAACTGTGTTTAAGTACTGCATTTCATCCGGATCCTGATGGCCAAACCGAAAGAACCATCCAGACATTAGAGGATCTTCTAAGATGTTGTATTCTTGAATTTGTGGTTCATGGGAGCAGGAATTGCCTTTGATAGAGTTTTCATACAATAACAGCTATAAAACCAGCATCAAAATGGCACCAAACGAAGCCTTATACGGGAGAAATTGTCGAGTATCGTTGTGTTGGGATCAGATGGACCGAAAAGTTCCTGAAGGACCAGATCTTATCCAAGACTCTGTTGATAACTTGAAGGTGGTGCAAGAGAACATAAAGGCAGCACAAAGTAGACAAAAGAGTTATGCAGATAACCGTCGCAGAGCTTTATTATTTGATGAAGGTGATTAAGTATTTCTAAAGATTTCACCAACAAAAGGAGTCCAACGCTTTGGGATAAAAGGGAAATTAAGCCCTAAATTTATCGGACCTTTTGAAATTTTGAAAAGAGTAGGAGAAGTGGCATACGAACTAGCTTTACCCCCGAGTTTAGCTAGAGTTCATAATGTATTCCATGTTTCTCAGTTTAGAAAGTATATGCACGACCCATCACACGTATTGGTTCTCGAACCCCAGCAAATTGATGAAAACCTGGCATATGAAGAAAGACCCATTAGAATTTTGGATCGTCAAGTGAAAGAATTGTGGAATAAAAGAATTCCTCAAGTTAAGGTGTTATGGTCGAACCATCATGTCGAAGAAGCAACTTGGGAAAGCGAAGCTGATATGAGAGAACGTTATCCCCAGTTGTTCTTTTAGGTTCTAGTTTCGGGACGAAACTATGTTAACGGGGGAAGAGTTGTAACAAACCCTTTTTCTTAATCTTAAATATTTTGACAAATTAAATCATTGTTTCGTTTTATTCCATTTTCCTTCCGAATATTATTCTACTTGCTCCCAACTTCTATTTATTTTAATATTTTATTTCTCTTACAATAGAATTGTAGGCTTAAAGTATAAGTTTTATTTTAATTAAATTATATTTGGTATATTTTCATTTTTTTTCTCTCTCTTGAAATAATAATAATATTGTACTTTAAATATTACACCTAGCTAAATTAACTATATTTACAAATCTTATATTTTCCTATTGTATTATTTTATGATTAAAAAAAAAGGAATTCTAGAAACTAGTTTGAGGTGGCGGAATGAGCTACATGTCGTAATGCTAAGTTTTTTTCATTTTTTTATTATTTTGCCTTATCCTTAAGTTTCTTATACATGAAGAAAACACTAATAAAAAAATATTAAATTAATAAATAAATAAATTTTGTATATATAACACAAGCTCTATATTTAGAGCAAAGGATTACCGTAGAAAAAAAAAAGGAAATCTGAAAATTAATCAGAAATAAAATTAATCCCTTAAAAATCTCTATAAACCCTAGAAAAATTCCTAAAAATCCTTTTAAAAAAAAATTCCCTAATTATAGTATTTAGTATAAATTAAAGAACTTCAAGGGAAATTTCAAAAGAAAAAAAAGAACTTCAAGGGAAGAAAGCTAATTTTGTGGCTAGAAGTCCTACAAATAAGGAAACCCATTAATAGTGAAATTATTAAACGTATAAAATCTAAAATATTTTTATTTACATGAATTTATGTTCATAAATTTTATATGTGTATAAAATACATAAATTAAATTTTCTGTAAATTTTGGTGATTTCATTCATTGTAATTTAATTTATATGATTTATTCATTTTAATTGGCAAAAACCGTATAATCTGAAATAATTTAATTTAAACAGTAAATCTGAATATTTTTGAACGAACATTTTTCTGTACATACATATATATGCAATATACTTTGTGTATTAATTTCGTGAATTATAGTTGAGTATAAATATTATTATTAATTTTGCTAAAAAAAGGCATAAAATAAGGAAATTAATAATTTTTTTTTGTTAAAAATAAATAAATCTGGAAAAATAAATTATTTTACTGCACGGCATATTTATTTATTTTTTTTTCTACATAAATTATTTTTTTGTGAAATTTTGTGATATTTAAATTTTAAAGAAATAAATTAATAATCTTAATTGTTAGAATTGCTGAAAAGAATGATAGCTGGAAAATTTTATTTTTTTTATTTAAGTGAATAAAAATATACAATAACTCAGTTAATAATAAGTTAATTTTTTTAACATACTTTGTTTGGATTTTAGTCTTAAAGAAATTAATTTTTCATATACTAAATATAAAACTAAGTTATTAAGAAATTAATTAAATAAAATAAAATTTTACTTTCTAAAAATTGGATAAATGGGCTAGGATCTAAATATACCCAATATTTCCTTTTTAAGATATTTTTGGTGTTCATTTATGATGGAACTATTTATTTTATCATGTCTAATATATAGACATTTAAGAAATGGATTACTAACAAAATTAATAATACTAATTATAATACGAAAGACCCATTTAAGTTTTGGTTTACTCTTAAACTAAATGATCATTTATATTTAAATTGTTATCAATTTTATTTTTATTATATATGTTATTGTAATGTTGCATTTATCTGAAAACAGTAACATGATAATTAAAAGGCTTGATAGTAAGAAAACGCCGAACCATGCTTCTGGCATGTAAAAAAAACGTGGGACGTGTTTTTCGGCACGTAAAATACGGCGAACACAGTAAGGTTATTTAACCTGACCCGTGGCTCGAGCAACATTGTACTGGAGGAGTAACGACTCCCACTAAGTTAGGGGTTTTGGTTTACCTCACCCTAACAGGCCCTTACATATATCAGACAAAGATCATATGTGTTCCATTCATTACATAAGTAATCGGATTCCATACCTTAACACTCAAGCAGAAGTGTTAGTAAATAACGCCCTGGTACTCAAGCAGAAGGACCAGAAGTGTAATACATAAAATTAGCATAAAAATGAATCCTCTATATTGCATAAAACATTTTGCATATTAATTATTTTGTTGAAATGCACGTATTCGTATACTTGTATTATTACTAGCAAGTTTTTATACTCGGCTTAATAGCTGACCAATTCCTATCGGTTGTTCCCAAATAATGGGAGCAGATGCTGCTGGTGACTTTCCATGAGGTTTTTAAGACGCTAATGTATCGTCTATGATATTAGGCTATAGACTCCATGTAATGTATATATGGGTATGTAATAACTATAATTATGTATTAAAGTAAGATGTAATTTGTAAAATTATATTTTAATGTTTTAAGTTTTGTTTTGAAAATACTGTTTTTTTTGTCTTTTACGTAATAATGACGGCTCGATAGACTTCCGCTATAGCATTACTTACTATTATATTATATTAAACCAATATTTAGGAAAGAACATTTCGTTACTTATGCGCTTATAGGACTACTTTTAAGATCCCGATTAGGACTACGCCTTTTCGTTTGGTCTATGGGAAGCACTGTCATCTTCCCGTGGAGCTAAAACACAAGGCTCACTGGGCGGTAAAGGCCATTAACTATGATTTGAAGAGTGCAGGTGACAAGAGGATTCTAGACCTCAATGAGCTAGATGAGATCCTCTTAGACGCATATGAAAGTGCCATAGTCTACAAAGAGAACACCAAGAAATGGCACGATCAACGCATCACTAGGCGAGAATTCAATGTAGGTGAGAAAGTTTTGGTATTCAATTCTCGGCTTAAGTTCTTTCCTGGTAAGCTAAAGTCTCGGTGGTCCGGACCATACACTATTACTCAAGTGTTCCATTACGAGTCTCTTGAAGTAACCGGATCCAATGGTACATTCCAAGTCAATGGCCACCAATTGAAGCACTAAATTGTAGGTGAACCTTTTGGTAAAGAGGAAGTCATGGTATTTGAGACCTAGATTTGTGGGTCAAAACACATCAAGCTAATGACACTAAACGAGCGCTTTGCGGGAGACAAGCCGTACTAATCATTTTATTTCATTTTGTTTTATTTTATTTTTGTTTTTGTTTTTATTTTGTTACTTTAATGTGTGTTTAATGTGTAGCTAAAAAAACAAAGAAAAGAAGGATTGAGACAAAAACAAAAGCCCGACTCGACTTGGGTGAAAATTGACGTAGGCGCCGACTCGGCGCACGATTATGGAGGAAATTAAAACAAGGCAGAAACATCCGGCAAGTCGACTGTCTGGGCGAAAAACGGTTAAAGCCGACTCGGCCGTGTCAACTGTCGGCGGATCTAAGGCTTTTTAAAAGCCTTTTTCGAGTCCCACTTCATTGCTCACCCCTTTTCTTTTGTTTTTCCTTTTCTCTCTACCCTTACACTCCATCACTTTCTAACCTATTTTCAATCTCTCATCTTCTCCACATCTCCTAACCCCAAATTTCCATTTAATTCCCATCTCCGCTGCACCTTCAAATCTTGCATTTTGGGTTTCATGGATACAAATTGGTGAAGGAGCTCCTCTAAGGCTTTGAATTTAGGTGGATTTATCAACAATGGAGTGTAGACTAACCCCCTCACCAACAAAAATTTTTGGTACGCTGAGGCGGCGAACTCTACTCTTCACCAAGTTCGTAGAGAAAAATGACCTATATAATAAAGGTCTATATAATAGTAATCACACCTTGCTTGAGAGGAGGGAAGTCCATGGCTTCATGGAAGTCGCCGCAGACGTATACCCACGTTTGAAACAAGAGTTTCTTGCGACCCTGACTCGTCACGACTCTTCTGAGGGTCGATACATCACCTTCAACTCCCTGAACATGATCTACTCCATGTCATACCCGGACATTGCCAGGGGGTTTAATTGGGTTATAAGGGATGATGCTTATATGGTCCCCACTGAGGGGGACATAATGAGTTTTTGGTGGACTATTATGGGCAACAGACCGTACCTCAGTTCGGGCAACAAGATTGCCCATGTCTATCACCCAACTATGAGGTACATTTTCCGTTTCCTCTCCATGACAATAGTTTGTTACAGAGAGCCTAGCGGAGTCTCTAAACCTGAGCTTGCTGCTATACGGTCGTTCTTCGTGTACGACCAAGGCACACCCGTTTGGGTGGACAACTTTGTAGAGCGCTGCCTCACGGTGCGCAGTGCCAATAGAGGCAAGATCGGCATGGGGGGCATGGTTACTCTTCTTATCATGTACCTGGGTATCCCAATACCCAACAATGTCCCCAAGCTTGTAGCTAACACCACCATTTTTTATGATAAGCCCACACTACGTAGGGTACGATTTATCACATATCGTCAACCCTACACATGCTCACTAGTTATTCCAAATGGGCGCATAGTGAGCCTTCCTCCCATCCCTGAGTCCGTTTTTGATGTGAGGAACGATGACACGACAGAAATGCTGTGCAATGGAACCATAGCATATTCCATGCGACACTCTGTTAAGCAAGCCCCTGTGGTTGTTGGTGTTCACATCGATTTCGATGAGGGTGGCGATGACGATGAGGAGGAGGAGGACGAGTATGTTCCCTCAGAGGAACATAAGCACAGGGACGCAAGTCCCAATGTTGATTTCGACCCCCACTGGTATCAACGATTCGATGAGAGGTTCTCCAGTTTGGAGAACATATATGGGGAGATGGAGGGTCGACTGGACCGTTTAGACGGGAATCTTCAAACCTTCCAAGATGCATATGTTGTGGACCTCCACACTGTCCGAAGGCCAGTTTGACATGTCTTAGTGTTATAGAAGATGACCCTCTTCTTTGGCATAAACGTTTAGGTCATGCTAGTTTCTCATTGCTTAATACTTTAAGATCTAAAGACCTAGTAAGAGGATTACCGTCCCTTAAATTTCAAAAAGATAAAGTATGTGATCCTTGTGCCAAAGGAAAACATATAAGGTCGTCCTTTAAACCTAAAAATGTCGTGACCACCTCAAAGCCACTTGAATTAATTCATATGGATCTTTGTGGACCTACGAGAATCCAAAGTCGCAATGGAAAGCGATATGTGTTTGTTATAGTTTATGATTACAGTAGATATACATGGACCTTATTTTTATCTAGCAAAGACGAGGCCTTTGATGAATTTGTGGCTTTTGCAAATAAAATTCAAAAAGCTAGTAACAATCAACTTGTCCACATAAGATCAGATCATGGTAAAGAATTTGAAAATTCAAAGTTTATGGATCATTGTAATGAGCATGGTATAAGTCACAATTTTTCCGCACCTAGAACACCACAACAAAATGGTGTGGTGGAACGTAAAAATAGAACATTAGAGGAAATGGCTAGAACCATGTTGATTGCTAGTGGTCTCCCTAGAAACTTTTGGGCTGAAGCTGTTAATACTGCATGTTACAGAATAAATTGTGTGTTAATTAGACCAATCACTTCTAAAACCCCCTATGAATTATTTAAAGCCATTAAACCAAATATTTCGTATTTTCGTGTGTTTTGATGTCGATGCTTTGTTCACGTAAATGGTAAACGAAATATAGGAAAGTTTGATGAAAGAAGTGATGAGGCATTTTTTCTTGGCTATTCATCTCATAGTAAAGCTTGTAGAGTCTATAACAAATGTGTTGAAGAATCTATTCACATTATTTTTTATGAGACTAATTTTATGACAAGTGAACAAGAAACAGGTAATTTTAAAATAGGTCTTGCTAATATGGAAGATGATGAAAGCATACATAAAGAGCAAGATCAAGAAGTAAATGAAGAGCTATAGGTTCAACTTGAAAATGTAGAACTAAATCAAGAACAGGAACAGCAGGGAAATCAGGACCAACAAGGTGTTCCTGATCCAGCTGCTCCCAGACTAGTAGAAAATGAAGCTGAACAAGATGTCAATCAAGTCAGTGAGCTTTTTCCCACATCAGTCTCCACAAGAGACTTTGTGCCTAAGCCGTGGAAACATCAAAAGTCACACCCACTTGACTTGATCATAAGTGACATAAACAAAGGCACACAAACCAGATCCTAGATAAGAAACTTTTGTGCACACTTTGCATTTCTCTCAACGTTGGAACCCAAGAATCACGAAGAAGCATGACAAGACTCAGATTGGGTCGTTGCAATGCAAGATGAATTGAATGAATTTGAAAGAAATAAAGTGTGGCACTTGGAACCTAAACCCAAGAATAAAAAGATAATTGGTTTAAAATAGGTTTTTAGAAACAAGCTGGATAAGCATGGAATAATTGTAAGAAACAAAGCAAGGTTGGTAGTTAAAGGATACAATCAACAGGAAGGTATTGATAATACAGAAACATTTGATCTCGTAGCAAGTTTAGAGGCAATCAGAATTCTAATTTCATTTGCTGCATTTATGAATTTTAAGTTATATCAAATGGATGTGAAATGTGCTTTCTTGAATGGTTTTCTAGAAGAAGAAGTCTTTGTGGAACAGCCGCCTGGCTTCGAAAATCCATCCTCTCTAGATCATGTTTATAAGCCCGCCCGCTTATTTTAATATATTAATAAATAATAATATTCTTTGGGCTTTTTTTAGTACCCAATGTCAGTCCACTGTCCAATACATTTTAATATATTAGAAATTTAGAATTTCCTAGGGTTACTTATTTAGGGTTAGAGAATTTGGTAGCTGTAGTGTGCGCCGTCCTCACTCCTCCACAATTTCATTTCATTACTTCATTTTTACATTACCATTCTAGAGTATTCTAGTCCACTGTCCAATACATTGACATTCGACATTCAGCGACTCCATAGTGAAATCTGGTATTGTCATTTTTTGTTGTTAAATCTTTATTTATTTTCTTCATACGAAAATTAGGGTTTTTTTCGATTGTTATTTAGTATATTTACTGGGTTTTTATTTAGTATATTTTCTTCATTACTTAATTTGTTGTTAAATCTGATATTCTGATGTAGTATTGTTGTGTGTTCTTGTGTTTCATCGTTTTTTGATTGTTATTTAGTATATTTACTAGGTTTTTATTTTAGATGTCTCTTTATTAAGTAATAACTCTGTTTGATTTTTTGAAATTTGGCGTTTTTTCGAAAAAAAATAGATTTCTGAGTTCATTCAAGAAACTTAGGGCTATTTGAAAACACTGTAATCTTAGATTTCTGGGATGGGTTTTTCGAAAATTAGGTTGTTATTTAGTACGTAGATTTTAACTTTTATTTTAGATTTTAGCTTTAACAAGTGTAATTATTTTGCAGAGTAAAACATATGGCATCACCATCAGGTTGTTCTAACTCTCCTGTTGACTTGGATTCAACTGTTAACAATACTGAGGAAGACTCAATTCCAAACGATGACAATGTACAAGCTATCAACAATCAAGGTAGAAAATTAAAATCACTTGTTTGGCAACATATGAAAAGAGATACTTAATAGATGGGAGTGTTCAAGCTACTTGTAAATATTGTGATTTAAAGTTCAATGCTAGTCATAGTAGTGGTACATCACATCTTAAAAGACATATTGATAAATGTCCTAAGAGAATGAATCGTGACCTTAAGAATTTATTGCTTGGTCGTTCTCCATTAAGTTGTGATAGTAATATTTCTTTGAAAAATCCAGTCATTAATTATGAGGAAGTTCGTAAAGGCATTTCTGTTTTTATTGTTGGGGGAGCTCATGCTTTTTCTACTTGTGAGGAACCTGGTTTTAAATACATGGTTTCTCAAATGTGTCCTCAATTTTTATGCATTAGTAGACATACTTTGAAGAGAGATATCTTTAGGCATTATAATGACGAAAAAGTGATTATTATGGATGAATTAAAAAAAGCTCCTGGTGGAATTTGTCTCACAACAGATAATTGGAGAAGTGAACATACAGATGACGAGTATATGTGTATTACTGCACATTGGGTTGATGCTAATTGGAAATTGCAAAAAAGAATAATTAAGTTTGGGGCATTAACACCTCCATTTGATGGAATTTCTTTAGCCGATGAGGTAGCTTTGTGCTTAAGTGAATGGAAAATTGACCATAAGGTTCTTAGTTTCACTGTTGACAATGCAAGTTATAATGATTGTATGATTACTTCTTTGAAAAATCATCTCGATAGAAAAAATGGCTTGTATTTTAATGGTCAGTTCTTTCATTTGAGATGTGGTTGTCATATTATTAATCTTGTTGTGCAAGCTGGATTAAAATCCATAGATGGCGTTGTTGCAAAAATTAAAAAGGTTGTTAAACACTATAAGCACTCAATTCCTAAGAAGAAAAAATTTTACAGCGTTGCCGAAACAAGCTTTGGTATTAAGACAACAAAAAAGTTACGTGGGGATAACAACATCAGGTGGAATTCAACATTTCTTATGCTTGATCGTTATATATTTTTTAGAGATGTCATTGATCATGTAGTTAGTCGGGATAAGGACCTTAGTGTGTTTGCTCTTTCAAAGGAAGAATGGGATAAAGTTATAGAGTTACATGGGTTCTTGAAAGTCTTTTATGATGTGACAAGTTTATTTTCAGCTTCTAAAACTCCTACTTCAAATCTGTATTTTGATGGTGTGTGGAAGATTCATAGAAAATTGATAGAAATAATGGATGGTGACAATTCTAGTTGTGGCTTAGCTGCTATGATTAAGGATATGAAAGCAAAATTTGACAAGTATTGGTCTGATTATAATGTTATATTATCATTAGCTGCAGTTTTGGATCCTCGATTTAAGTTAGATAGAGTTTAATATTGTTAGCAGAAGTTGTACGGAGAATCGTATGCTAGAGAGAAAGTTGAGCTTGTAAAGAGCACTTTATTTTGTTTATTTGATGAATATAGAGATCAGATTTGTGTTGTAAGTTCCCCTAATTTGGCCACTTGTGGCACTGCTCGCTTTCCAAGTGTAGTGAGTTGTGTGGCGGATCAAACTCAAATGGAAGAGGATCTAGATTACAAAGTATTTTTAAGTAAAAAGAGGAAGGTAGATGATGAAAAGACAGAATTAGAGTTGTATTTGGAGGAGAAAACTCTCGACTTCTCATCAAATTTTGATGTTTTAGCATATTGGAGTAGGAGAGTGGATAGATATCCACACCTTGCATGTTTGGCTCGTGATATTTTAGCTATGCCTATTTCTACTATTCCTTCGGAATCCGCTTTTAGTATGGGAAAAAAGTTGATAAATCTTTGGAGAGCATCTTTAGGACAAAAGACAATTGAGGTGCTAGCTTGCTATGAAGATTGGTTGCGTTCAAAAAACCTTAAAATAGGTAAATATTTTTTCTTATTCTTTATTATTAAAACTTTAAAATTGAATATATTTTAAATACTGTTATTCTTTATTATTATTATTATTATTATTATTATTATTATTATTATTATTATTATTATTATTATTATTATTATTATTTTTAATTTATGGATACTTTCTCAAGGTACATCAAATACGTTTAATTATGGTGAGCCGTGTTTCGAAGAAGATGAAGAGGAGGATGAAGATGACGATTGTGTTACCATTGACTAAGTATTTTGAGACTTTTAAGTATTTTAATATATATGTAATTTGATTATTTTGAGACTTTTTATGTATTTGTAGTATTTTGGACAATGTATTGTATTTTAATTATTATCAAAACTTAATTTTATATTTTGTATTGTATTTTTGGTATTCATGTAAAAATACCCGCGGCACCCGCCCGCTTTAAAAATGGGCGGGTAGCGACAAAAAAATATGCCCACAATCGCGGGCGGGCATTTGAAGTTTTCTGCCCGCGGGTAGATTTTGTAGCAAATACCCGGTCCGCTACCCGCGCCCGCCCGCCCATGAACAGCTCTATGTTGATGATATTTTTTTTGGAGCCACTAACGAATTATTATGTAAAGAATTTGCTGACCTTATGAGTGCTGAATTTGAAATGAGTATGATGGGAGAATTAAATTTCTTCCTTGGTTTGCAAATTAAACAAACGACTAACGGTATTTTTATCCATCAACTAAATATATAAAAGAACTTCTAAAGAAATATGGTCTAGATAACGCTAAAACAAACCACACCCCTATGGCTACTAATATTAGATTAGATGAAGATACTAATGGTATAAATGTCGACCAAACTATATATAGAGGTATGTTAGGATCTTTGCTATATCTAACTGCTAGTAGACCAGATACTTCGTTTAGTGTTGGCTTGTGTGCTAGATTAAAATCAAATCCCAAGGAATCACATCATACAGCAGTAAAAAGAATTCTAAGATATCTAAAGGGAACATATGACTTGTCAAAATTTTATCCTAAAAGTGATGTCTATGACTTGAAAGGTTATAGTGATGCAGATTATGCAGGAGATCTTGTGAATAGAAAAAGTACTTCAGGTATGGGACAATTTCTTGGCTCATGTTTAGTATCTTGGTGTTCCAAGAAACAAAACACAGTTGCTTTATCCACCGCTTAAGCAGAATATGTGGCAGCAGCAGCTTGCTGTTCCCAAATGCTTTGGATCAAATAACAACTAAGAGATTTTGGTATTAAATTTGAATGTGTTACTATTTATTGTGATAATAATAGTGCCATATGCATATCAAAAGATCCCGTGCATCATTCTAGAGTTAAGCATATACATATACGACATCATTTTCTTAAGGATAATGTTGAGCATAAAAACATCATTGTAAAACATGTCAGTACCAATGAGCAAGTTGCAGATATAATGACTAAACCACTTCCAAGGGAACGATATAAAAAGACGAGGTTTGATCAACCACAACAAACATGATTGAGAAATCAATTATTGCAAGATTTAGGTACGCAACTAGCTTAAGTACGTGCCATGTATGTTTTCTTGATTGCATACTTAACTGATTAGACCAAGTAGCATTTGTTTATTTTATGTGATATTGTCCTCGTATTAAAAACGAAAAAAAAACGAGGACATCTGCTTTCTTATTTTTAATTTTATTTTTAAAATTTTCTTTATTTTATTTTTCCTTTTCCACAAAATTCCAGCATTTTATTTTATTCGGTTGGTCAACTTAAAAATTGGTAGAAGACGGATCATCGTAGTGTTTCGAATTATCGTTATTACCCGCTTTAATTCAATGAATATACAAGCGAACTTTTCGTCACACTCCTCATTCACACGATACAAACTAATCCAAGAAGTAGTAAACCCTTTCAAATAACCGTCCACTCACTCTTAAATACCCACTCTCTCACGTCCCATCCATCACTCACACAACCCATCACTCCCTCAAAAGCAAAGTACTACTCATTAATAAACCCTCCTCTAAAACCGTCAACCCATCTCAAATTATCACTCCTTCAATCCTTCATCTTCACCTCCTTCATCACCCATGAAAACCCCCAAATCCTCTTCATCTAGCAAGAACACCAAAGGCAAAAACCCTAAAATTCATCCAACCCAAACCTTTACAAGTAATCCATCCCTCACCATCAAGAGACGCACCACATCCCTCTTCAAAAGAACAAAAATCTTCAACACCAAAAGCCATGCATGCCGGATCAAAATGAACACATTCTAACCCTAAAGGGATTTCGTCATCCAGACCTACCAAAAGGATCAAGCAGGCGGACCCAAATAGCGCAGAGGAAGTTGCCAAGGAAATGTCCATTGGTTTTGGACTTGGTAACTACTGGTATGACTCAAACCCCTTTCCCCAATTACATGCAATTTTAAGTAATCAAGGGTGGGAAGTTTTGATGTATTACTATTCATGCAATTCGATTTATCCTCATCTTATGCATGAATTTATTCAAAACTTTTCTATTGAAAATGGGGTTTGTTCGAGCACGGTAAAAGAAATCAAGATTGAATTTAATAGTCTCATGTTAGGGGAAGGGTTCAATGTTCCTACAGTTGGTTTTGATACATACTACGCTGGGTTAAAGATTGTTTTTTCCGGGATTAATGAAAAAAACCGTACTGAAATTTTTAGGTATAAATGACAAACAACGCTTTAGCCATAATTCTTTATCACCAATCCACAAAATGCTATACAACATTGCTCGAAGATTCATTTTGCCACGCAACTCCAAGCGTAGCGAAGTTAATCTTTGTGATGCTACACTGATTTATTGCTTGGCTAATCACAATAAAATTAATTTCCCTTCGTTGATGATATCCCATTTGGTTGATTGTATTGAGAAGAAGAGTATGGTAGGGTATGGAGGTTTGTTGACCCATGTTTTTAAAAAGTTCGGAGTTCCTCTAGAAGGTCTAGAATTCCCCAATAAGGGCCAATAATAAAATTGGTGCAAAATGCCTTAACAATTTGCACCTCAAATTAAATGAAAAGGAAATTTTAGAGGATGCAGTAGAGGATGTAGAAGAGGTCAGTTCAGATGATGAGAAAGTAGGAG
The DNA here is from genome assembly GCA_000753965.2 of Amaranthus hypochondriacus. Lineage (NCBI taxonomy): Eukaryota > Viridiplantae > Streptophyta > Magnoliopsida > Caryophyllales > Amaranthaceae > Amaranthus > Amaranthus hypochondriacus. The sequence goes on from CM025917.1 coordinate 23,427,903, forward strand.
AAGAAAAAGAAGAGAAAGAAAAAATGAAAAAAGGAGAGGAAAGGGAGGTAGGAGAAGAAGACGTCCCGGAAGTTGTTCCCTCTGCCAGCACTGATAAGGCAGAGGTGACTAAGGAACAGGGGAAAGTATGTAGTGAGGGGGGAAGGTTCTGGGGAAGAAGAAGGTGATGACCTTGAGGAAGATCATTCCAGTGATAGTTCTGATGATGAGGAGGTAGCTAAGCCTATTAAGGAGGAGCCTGTGCTGACTCCAAGAAAGAGCAGCAGGCTGGCCTCAAAGCATCACGTATCACCTCCTCACACCACCCCTGGTTTTGATACTAACCCCTCCACTGTTCCTCCTGCTACTCTTGATCTCATTCTCTCCACGTTTGTTGATTTTTAGTCTCAACTCTACGCCTTTCAATATGAAGTTCGTAATGGAGACCCGTCTTGGTGCAAAGCTGGATACGGTTGAAGTGCAGACAAAATTTATTGATGAGGAGACTGCCAATCGATCCCTTCTTCTGCTTAATTAATCATTTTTAGTTGTTGGCCATATCGTTTCTCTATTAAACAATTAAACAATTTAACTTTCTTTTGAGTACCAGCTGGGGTACGCCAATATGTAATATTTATGTTGCTTTTGAACTTATGCTACTACTTACTCTTAATCTATTAACTCTTATGGTCTATGATGTTTATATGCTGCATATCTTGAGTATGTTATGGTATTTGCTAAGTTGTTTGCTGCTTATTTTCTTAATTTCACTAATGTTTGCCTTAGTGTTGTGGTTTGATAAATCCCATCCTTTTTGATTGATGTCAAAAGGGGGAAGAAAGCAACAAACTTAAAGAACTTGTGATGTCTATGCTCTGATATATATCTATATATGTTAGGATATATGCTCTGATTTATGTATATGTCTATTCCTTTCTAAGTTTTTACTTGCTCTGATTTTAAAGATAATAGTTATATCCTTTCAAAATTCATTATGCTAATTTTTTTAAATAGCCTGTAATTTATTTTGATTATAGTTTGCATTACCTTGATTGATTTTCTTCGTATCAAATGTTACTATAGTTTGGATTCAATATTCTTTGTTAAAGTAAACTCAAATCATGTTCTGAAATAGGTCACTTATCATACTTGTGTTCCCATGTTTGCTTAGATAGTATTTGAGTGTTACTGTGACTTTATTTTGTTTCATTTAGAAAATTACTAAAACTTGATAAGATTCTCGAAAAGTCACATAAGTATAGAATTGATACTTAAGTTGTTATGTTTATTATTTTTGGAAAATGATTATTTTAAAAGACATACATTTCGCTTATTACACGCTAATTGATATGTTTTTAAAATTTAATCTAAGAGTAAACTGTTTTAATGAATGCTTGGTAAATTCTAATTTGATTTACTAAAGTTTACTTAGAGTTGCTTCAATCTCTAGCATGCTTTATTTTATCTATTTTACGTTATTTTTAATTAAGTTTGTTTATAAAGTTTGCCATCATAAAAACGGGGGAATTTGTTGGCCCAATTCAGTTTTGATGATGACTTAACGTTTTGTAAACAAACAAATTTTAGAGATTGTTTTGTAGTTCAAACATCTGATTTGTCAAAATCATCGATGGCACCTAAGAGACTTGTTTAAAGAATATTGTACTTGTCAAAGTCAATGTCAAAGTCAAAGTCAAAATAGTCAATCTTGAAGTTCAAATGGAAAGTCAAAAGAAGGATCGATTACTACTGTGCCAAGATTGATAAACTGAAAAGAAAGCTGACGGAGACAGTGCAGTGTTCTCAGCGAAGTAGGTCTGAGAAGTCAGTCAACTAAAATAACGTAGGAAAATTAGTTTTTCTTTAATTTAGTTGATTGTACGGTTAATACTAAATAATTGCATAAGATATTAATTGGCAAAATTAAATAAAATTAATCTAAGGGTTAAGAATAAATCTCCTACTTTATCTCCACAAAAATAGGGAATTAGTTGAATAAGTCTTCAACAAACTATTATTAGCTTATTGATTACTAATTGTAACCGTGAGACTTAGAGTAACCTCCAACACAATTATCCACATTCCCACATCTTAAGATAATGGCATAATGGTTAAAATACACGGTTCTATCTCATATAAAAGAGGAAATATAACTGGCTAATAAAAGTGTGTATTGTGCCCTAACCGAAAAATCTAGAGAGATCACCCAAGAGAGAAAAATATTCATTCTTACATTTGCCAATTAATTCTTAATATTTTTCTTGTGCAATAATTTAGTCTTAATTTATCCAATTTAGAGAAATTTCTTGTAAGGGTTTTTGAGTGTTTATAATTTAAACTTGGGGAAATCTAAGGGAAAAACGAGAGAAGAAGAAAAGAGAAAGAGAAGGAGAAAGTGTAAAGAAGTGGCCTAGAAGAGAAGAAGAAGAGAATTATTTTATGTAATTGTATTGATTGCCTAAAACTTAAGAGAAGCTTAAAATCCGGAGTGGTCGTGGTTTTCTTTCTTAGAAAGTTTCCATGTAAAATCCTTGTCTCCGTTTTACTTTCTTGCTTTTTGTTTAAGTATTTTTATTAAAGTTTAAATTCCGCGAAACAGGGCAAAAATACTAGTAAAAAGCAATACAACAATTCACCCCCCTCTTGTTGCATTCATAATCTCTAAGTGTTTCTACAGGATGCTTTAAAATCATTAGTACAATACCACAACGATACTATTTGATAATAATCCGACTCAGCATCCGATTGCATTGGATGTCCGAGAGTCCGAGTCAGGGCAAACTTGGAGTATGCATAATCCGACTCCAAGTGGAGGTGGACTGAAAACAAAAGCCCGACCATTATCCGGAGTAAAGTCGGAGTATGTATAATCCGAGCCGAGTCCGTCCCATTGCCATCCCTAATTATGGGCTACCTTATTTTGACCCTAGAGCCAGCACCGCCGAGATGGAGGCTCAAAGGGAGAGGGATCGAGACGCTAAGCTCGAAGCTTGCTAGGCGAACGAGAAGGACTTCATTTCCTTCTTTTGCCGCTGTGGTAACTGTGGGCCATTTTCATTTTAGACTTTCCCTATTTGTGTGCTTTTGTTTGTTATGGTTTGTTCCCTTGCTACACAGTTAAGCATTGGGTTCTTTTGTTTTATTTTATTTTCTTTTAACATGTCTCTTTATTTTTGTTTTTACTTTTAGTTTTCTTGAAAAAAAGAATTTGAGAGTGCTAGCCATAACCTGTGAAGGAGGTTCAGACAAAAGGAGAGCGAGTGTGCTTTAGTTGATATTTATTTACATCCTTTGCTACGGCGTTCGCAGGTATACTTATTTTCCTATCTTTGTCTTCTCTTTATGTCTAGCTCCACTAAACTGTCACACCTTCACCTACCTAGCCATCCTCTCTTAGATTCTCGCATATCATCTTATATCAACCATTGCGTGTTATTTGAGCTACAAAGTTTTAACCAACATAAGCCCCCATCCTGTTTTGTCCAGATTAGTTATTGGATTGCGAGATCCAAGAGCTCCATTGTATGAGCCATATTGTTTGGAGTATGGGTATATTGTTTGGTTTCATTTTATTGTGGTTGTGTTGATGTTGTGTTGGGTTGGGTATGAGTCGACATGGGGTTTGGCCTCTGGGATTTTATGGCTTTCAAGTGAGATCAATTTTTTTAGAGATATTGAGATTAAGATAGAAAGCCTCTTTCTTTTGGGGAGCCATAAGGAGAGCCGGTGTTCATGTCTTAAGAGGTAATAATGCAGCTGATGGTGCTATCCCAGTTCATCATTGGAGTATTCTCGTTAGCTATGCATTATGTTTATATTGTTTCATTATTTTGCATGGCTAAGTTTGTACATTTTATTCTTTGGAAAAAGGGAAATATGCTTAATAAGAGAAAAGCCCTGCTAGGTTGAAAACCCGAAAGGGCAACCTGGGAAAAAGAGCGACATGAGTGGGTGAGCAAGTGAGACTTAGAAAAATGAAAGAGTGGCTAGGACGAAAACCCAAAATGAGTTCCTAGGCAAAATGAGAGATAAAGAGAGATTTTCAAAATTTTTTGCATCTCATTTGTACTTGACGCTGGCGACATAATAAGTGGGAGTCATAAGGTAGGTATTTGGGTAGGCCACATTGGAGGGATACGTGTAGTAATTATTCGTTTTCCTTTGTCTCTAGGAGTTATAAGGGGGTTAAAGTGCAGGGTTTTAAGGCGCTTAATTCTTTAGTGTCTTCAATGTTTTTTATGTGTAGTGTGACAAGTATGGGGGGAAGTGGTTTGGTTTCTCGGATCAATTGTCACACTAGGGGTTTAGAGGCGTCTAGCAAGGGAGGCATAAGAAGTAGTTTAGGTTTGGAGACCGTGTCTTAACCTTATTTTCATCATAAACCTTGATTTGCTCGAGGACTAGCAAAGGTTATGCTCCTCTGCGGTGTTTAGAGGCGGTTTAAGGTTCTTTTGTGCGTTTTTACTCCATTTCGGCATTCTATGTTCAATTTTTAAAGAAATCAGTGAATTATAGTGTTCGAGTTGTTTTTGTGGGTATTTGGTGTTATTGTATTTTCAGGACCCACGGAAGAAATCGAGCTCTTGATTCAATCAAACTTCGGGTGAAAAGATAAAATGATATTGTTTGAATAACAAAAGTCCTCAGCATGCAAGAGCCGATCTTGAACCTTGGCGACTCGACGTGAAAGGAAACAAGCCAAAATTTCCAGAAGGAACCACCAACTCGGCGACGAGGAGGAAATAGAAACCGTCGACTCGGCGATCGATGATGCAAAAATCGCGTATTTTCCAGAATGTGGCGCTGACTTGGCGCTAGGGCAAAAATTAAAGTTGCCGACTTGACGGTGTTGGCTGACACGATATGTGACTTTCCAGAAACCTAAGCCAACTCGGCGTTGGGTGTGATCTTGGAGCAGCCGAGTTAGCCTGGTTCAGCAGCTGCGTCTTTATCCTCCGATTTTATTTGTGGGCTTTTAGGTTAATTTTGTTAATTAGTATAAATAGTCCTTTAATGACTGATTATGGTTCCCTCTCCTTCTTCCTACTCTTTTCTTAGGTTTGATTTCATTTCAAACTTTATTAGCTCTTTAATTACTCGATGATAAGTTTTATAATCTAGCCTTTGAGACTCAATCATTCTTCACGTTTTTAAGTTTACTTTAGTCTTTTAATTTTCTTTGTTCTTAAATTATTGTATTAGTTTGAAGCATTCTCTAGTGAACTCCATATTCATGGTTTAATCTTCATTTAATATAAAAGTTAGTTTATTCATCATTATTATTGGCTTTGAATTCATTGTTGGTATTAATTAGGATTTCATTATTGCTCCTTTTAATTTGTCATTTTATTTAGGAAAATTTGCTCAAAATAATCCTAACTATCACCTTTTGGCCAAAAATAATTTCAACTATAAGTTATTTTTAAATAATCCCAACTATTCTCATAATTTGTTGAAAACATACCCACCTCCTTTTTAATCGGCTACAACATGTAACTTTTCCACTTTTTTCTTTCTTTTTTGATTAATAGATTAAGGGAAAGGGTTGTTTTGAACAGTTAAGTAAAAATGATTGATAGTTGAGATTATTTTTGGCCAACGGATGATAGTTGGGATCATTTTGAGCAAATTTTCCTTTTATTTATTATTGTTCATGTCTAGCATTATTATTGAATTGATATTAATTGCATTCATCATGATTAGTGAGTAGATCTATTTTCTAGGGTTACGGTTTTGAACCTATTAGTTGAGTATGATTTAATTCTTGGATTTGTCTATGAGGTTAAAAATTAATGTGGTTAAATTGTGTTAATTAACCCTAAATTAAATATGCTTTCTCGGACTTGTCATTAGAACTAGCATGTGAGATTGGGATCGGCTTGCTTTAAGGTAAATTTTAGTTAAATCCTTATCAATTCGTTTAATAAAACTAGCGTGGGATGATTGAATTAATAGGGTCTAAATCTAATAGTTAATCAACAGAGCGAGAGTTTGAGATTAAGAAGATCCTGTTTGACCACCAATTTAATCTGAATCTTCATAGACATTAATGAGAATTGAATCATACAAGACTTTAGGGGATTCCCGACACCCTTGTTTTTATTAGCAATCAACTAACATCTTTTTCTCTTCAAGCAATATAATCAACTAAAATCATCAAGTTTCTTGTCCTAACTTCTTTGTGTTCCACACAAATGAGAATTTGATCAGATACAAGACTTTAGGGATTCAAGACACCCTAGATCTTTCACTATATAATTTCAATCACATTTTCTTATTGCATTTTTTTTAGTTTCTAGAAAACAACCAACCAAACATTTTTTCCTATTTAAGCAATATAATTAATCGAAATTAGCAAGTTTCTTATCCCAACTTCCATGTGTTCAATCTACGACTACACGTACAATGTGCGCTTGCAGTTAAATAAAATTTGCACATCATACACTATGGTAAAAACTAGAGAAATGCAATAAAGGGTGAAGTTCAAGAATGAGGCATAAAGGCACTCAAGCTAGGCATGAGAAATACATTCAGAGAAAGGGATATTTATAATCTAAAAGAGTCGTTCCCTGAAAGCCCTAAATGCCCAACGAGTTTTGGGTTGCGAAGAAATAAACACGCGCAGATTTCAGGGGCCATTCGCCTAAATCACTTAGTCCATTCGCCCGAATGGTGGTCATTCACCCAAACGGATCACCTTTGGGGTTTCTAAACGTTTCGAGCTCAAAACTTGATTTTCAAAAACATGAGCCCGAATCAGTTGTAGCTCGCCCAAATTGAAGTCATTTGCCATTTCCAGTGTGTTTAAGCTACAAACCAAGTGCAACACAATCCATTCGCCTGAATTGGGGCCTCCATTTGCCCGAACATACCCATTCGATCGAATGGCTAATCGAATGGCCTTAAATCTTCCTCGAACCGTATCCTTAAAGTGCCGAAAGGTCCTTGAATTATGCGAAGCTCTCGGGGATGACTTGGAAGGCTTAGGAATGCTTCGATACTCGTGTATCAACTTCGATTAAAGCATCTAAGTCTTGTATGCCATGTAAAGAACCTTAAAATCTCCATAAATACCTAAAATTACCTTAAAACACCATAGACACAAGAACAAGGTAAAATCATGCGTACAGTGTGTAAAAACCATTCTAAAACGCGAGACTCGACACTAAAATGATGAGATAAATGTTCTCTAAAACGAGCACATCAACTCCCCCAAGCTGAACCTTTGCTAGTCTCTAGCAAAGAAACTAGTAGGGTGACATGAAAGCACGAGGCAAAGAAAAGAAAACCTAAACTACAAAAGCAATGAAACCTAAGACTCACTTTCGCAGGAATCACTGTCGCACTTAGCATGTACGACAAGCCTTTTAAACCCCTAGGCGTCCGATAGAGGACGAGTAAGGTCTCGAGAGGGTTTTGAGAAGGAGACCCACATATCAAAAACAGTGTAGTACAATTGTACAAGGTCAGTGGAAATCAAAACAAGCAAGCTATGCACGGGAAATACTATTCCCTAGCCACAGGTGTGCTAGTACAAGGGTCTCAAAAGAGCGTAATACCAAGAAGATTAACCAATTCCACAAACTCGGGATCACTAGGTAGGCTACAACAAGGCTTTGCCACCCACTACCTGAAGAGGTCACTAGACTACGCTCCTCGGGTTATTTCTCAATAGATATGAGAAATATGCAATATGCTTATGTGTTATAATATGGTTGATGTTTCGCTCATAATCATCCAACTAAAGATGAGTTAGGAATCAAACATCTAATAGGGGAAAACCTTGGGGTTTGTGTCATATCTAGACTCTAACATATAACAAACTAATCAGACCAAGTCAAACAGGTTTGTTAAGGATTGTAGCTTAGGCTTTGGGTTAAGGTGGGATATATTTGGAAATGTGGAGCTAAAGAACAGGATTGCAAGCGACTCAAAACAAAAGAACCACAATAATCTCATGACAAGCCAATAAACACCATATCCAATAACGATATTAACCCAAGCACGAATTATCTCTATCATAAAACACCATAAAAAAAATTTAAATTTCATTACAAATTGTGTTTGCAAGCTCATCTCCCAAATGAAAGTTGACCTCCTCACTCAAATAAATATATATGTAAATCTCTATGAAGAATAAGAGGAAGGTCTCCTCGCTCAATGAATATATATGAATATATATAATAATCACTATGTAAAGCACAAGAGGATGAAGAGAGAGAAAAAATGAGTTGTATATCAATGAATAGAGTCATGATAAACCAACAACCACTAAACTAACCAAAAAGTCCACAAATCAATGTAACACACACCAACCGCACCATCACTAAGCTATCCTCTAGGTCAAAAGACGGATTATTTGGCTGATTCGGAGTTTATTTAAAATGGCTACAAAAGAAAAGGTAAAGGAAAAAAACTTGGTTTAACCTAGAATCAAATTACATCCATGGTAGGCTATTTGGCTTTGTAGTTCAAAACTAAAAAACATGTTATCGTCCTTGGTCCTAGGAAAAGTCGACAATGCTGGAGAAGAACCGACACAATACTTAGATCCCCTAGCTAGCACTCAAAATTAATAGAACTCGTAAGGAGTGCAAAAGGGCTCTATCCTCACATGCTAGTCGAAATGTGCCTCAAAAACTAGTCATCCAAGCCACCAACCAAGAAAACTCAGATCCCCGAAGTTATTTGGAAAACGATTAGACACTTGGTCCCAAAACAGGCACAGGGTTAGGACAATACGAGTATGCATAAGACCACATATGTACACACCAGAAGCTTGCGTGCTAGTTTCACAACTCAAACTTTTTAATTGAAAACAAAAAAACAAAAAAACAAAACATGAATATGGAATATATACAGTATGCCATGAATGCAAGGTGAACATGCAAAATATATATAAAATACTACATAACATGCACTAACCTAGAACTACATGATACTAAATGCATAAACAAACGGGTAATGGTGACAATAATGTTGACCAATTCTCCCGCAAGCAAAGTCTTTGATAGTCTCTAGCAAAAATGGAGAGAGATGACACTACTACATAATTGGCCTTAGGTAACACCCCAAAAAGTATTACATAAAGTACTTAAAGTGTTACTATAGACCTAAGGTAACACTTTTTTTGGGTGCTACATCTGCCTGTGTTACCTATTCTCTTAGGTAACACTTTTACATGCCTATGGTAACACTTTTGCAAGTGTTACTTTAAATAATTTTAGGTAACACTTTTTTGCATATGTATCACTTTCATAGTGTTACTTATTATATTTTATGTAACACTTTTTTATTATTAGGTACCACTTTTTAATCTCATCAAGTAAGCTAATGTAACACTTTGCAATAATGTATCACTTTAGACTACTTTATGTAACACTTTGTTAAGGATTAGGTAACATTTTTTTCATATTGGGTAACACTTTTTCATTTAATCAATTAAGCTAATGTAACACTTTATGATTATGTATCACTTATACAATAATAATAATAATAATAATAATAATAATATATAATATGTTCGTACGAACTTGATTATACAACTAAAATATTCAAAATATATCTATATATGTTCGTAAGAACTTGATTACTCCTCTAAAATATACAAAAATATATCTATATATGTTCGTCAGAACTTGATTATACAACTAAAATACAAAATATAGTGTAAAACTAATAATCTCTTATTGCTCTTTCTCATTGTGATCTATGTGTGCTTTTTGCTTGCATGCAGCTTCATCATCACTGATAGGATTTGTTTCCATTCTCCCCTCTTGAACCTGTATCATATCATTGAAATCAAAGACCATATCAAAAACGCTATAAGAGGAACCCCTATAAGTGACAAAACAAACACTGCTCGATGACATTTAATAAACCACAGCAAAACCAAACAAAATAAGCCTACAAAACAAACAATCCACAAAACTAAAAAAAATACCTAACCAACTAAGTTTAATTATAAATTTACAGAAATTTCGGCAGCACGTCCATTGTATTTGGAACTATATCCATATTTTAAAAATGATACTTCCATCACAAAATCACAACCAACTATATGACATTTCATTCCACGTTAATATTTAAATAGACGTCAACCAAACAATTTCAAGATTTTTTCATTCTAATTGAGCCAGGAGAACCATTGATTTAACTTGACCCGTCTTTGTTTCAATACCTTGTTTCTCTCTTACTTGAACCTCACATTGCGTTTGACCTTGAGGTGGAACTCTCCCTGAGTCGTTTTTTATTGCTTTGGTGAGTCGCCATGGAACTTTCTCCTAAAGAAAAAACCTTAAAAACAACGACATTGATAAATGTTAATTAATTGATCAAGAACGGTAACCTATTATAATTCACAGGTATAATCAAATAAGAAATCACCTGTGAAATAATGAATTTGCACTTTTTTTCCTGATCTCATGTGCATCTTCTTCGTTGGAATGATTCTGCTCACTATCTTCGGCGGGTGCATACTCATCATCAAGAACATTATCTTGTGATGAAACATAGATAGCTAATTCATTTTGCAGAAAGAACATTAATCATACATAAATTTAGATAAACATGAATATGCACCAGAAAGGGCTTCAATTTACATTAAAAAACACAACCACACCAAACTTACATTTTATCATACAATTTGCAAATAGTCAGACACCCACATAAGCATGAGAAATATCTAATTCAGTATATACAGAAAAGAAGTCCAACTCTAAATATAACATAAGCATGAGAAATAGTCAGACGAATTTGATAGGTGCTTCCAATAAGAATTCGAGCTTTACTACCTTAAATGTCATCATATTGAAAAGAGAAATCTTTCCTCCTGACGCGGACATGACGTATGAATCGTTTTTGGACAAGGCAAAGCAAGGAACAGTCTCATCCGGATTTGCATCAGTGACATCATTCGTCATCAAAATGCCACTAGAGGGTTGCCAAAGCTGAGGTGGAACCGTGGATGATGCCTACAAGACATTCGGTTCAGATACAGGCCCTATCATAGTAGCATATACCAACCTAAGAGTGTTAAATGTACATTGAATAATCAATAATTAAAGCGTACCTTCCCAGTGTTTCTCTGCCATTTCCAAAGCAAGTGAATTGCATTTGAAGCTAATGCCAAGATAGCATTACCTGAGTTTGTATAGATCAGTCTTGATATCTGCATCACCATCCCAATACACAATTCAATGAATGTAAATCAAAATCGGTGAACCTGTTTTAGAAGGCCACAAGCATCTGCTTACCCACATTCACACAGTAAAAGAACGGGACAAAAATAGCAATAATAATTTTAATACCCAAAAAATCCTACAAGTTAATTAAAGAAGATGAATAAAATTATCACTCAAGTTGTATTGGTTACCGTATACATAGGTAATCTTGCAGACTAAGGATCTCAAATATATAAAACATTGAGCACACATCAGGGAAGACCAACATATCATCCTTCAGTTTCAAAGAGACCTCATTGGTGGAGTTTCCATTCAATGGTATTAAACCCAAAGTACAATACAGATCCAAAGATTTTAAAGTTCCCACCCAATGGCAACAGATAGTAAAGTTTCATCAAAAATGGTTATAGTCAAAACTTCCAAATATGGAGAATAAATGAAGGCTTTACGGTTCTTTGTCCCCTTCAAGTAAATGAAGGCTCTTGAAAATTAACCAAAGCTCACAAGAAGCATTCTAAACGATACTTGTTTACATGTTTGAATGGAAAATATGGAAGCACCAATAAGTCACAGAACAAGATTTTATGGCAAAGCATCAAGAGCATGCTAAAAAATAGAGAATAAGATAGATTTTATCTAGTTTCCGAATGTAATTAAAACTATACCTAAGCCGCTCTCATGTGTTCTGGGAGCCTCAACGAACGACGCGTAATGTACAATTTACAATGAAAAATTATTTGGACATAGATACTCAACTTTGATGATAACATCATCAAATTAGTTTATAATTACTTTATTAATATATAAAAATAACTTTAAAGCAGTCTAATTTCAAGTTTCTACTTCTATAGCATTCTTTGGTCACAATAATAACATCGATGAACGAGCCTGCACATTCTCGTCAATCCTTTTTATTATTATACTTGCATTAATCCTCTTTTATGAATTTCTCAATTTATCTATAAACCTGCATAAAAGCAAGTCCGAATTCACAACAGTTATCTACATAACCCCAACAATAAACTTGGATTTCTCCAAAAACCATTATTTAGAATATTCACAATCCAATTCAAAAACAACCCATCTCAAAGAAGAACAGCTCCATCCATCAATCAAGTAAATCAACTTTAAAGCCACATCTAGTCTATTTGATTCGATTCTAGTTCCACTAGTAAAGGATTCGAAGAAAAAAAACGCATGTAATGGACCAGTTTATCAGAAAATTGAGTACAATTTAGCAAATTAGAGTTCGATTATCAAATTAAGAAATGACAAACCTTGAATAGATCTTCAATTGAATAATTTCAAGATCCAATTCCAATAATTAGGAAGAGCAATTTTGATTGTAAAGCCTCCGTTATAGTAAGATTCAATTTGTGTTCCACTAGTAAAGGATTCGAAGAAAAAAATGGATCAGTTTATCAAAAAATTGAGTACAATTTAGCAAATTAGGGTTCGATTCTCAAACTAAGAAATGACAAATTACCTTGAATAAATCTTCAATTGAGTAATTTCAAGATCCAATTCCAATAATTTGAAAGAGGAATTTCGATTGCAAATAGCAATAACGCATTCCAGTATATAGATTCGAAGAAAAAAACGCAGGTTTGGACTTTGGAAGCAGTATAAAGATTCCAGTGGAAAGATTGAATTCAATAAAGGATCTTACAACTTAACCTGGCCATTATATACAAAGGTTTAGAATTAAGTAGTAAGTTATTGAATTCAATAAAGCATTCAGGAGAGTTATTTTACCTTAATTTTTTTCAAGGTTTTGGAAAATGGATCGAGAATGGGCAAATGAACCGAATATGTTTGAATAGGCGCTGCTTTTACTTTTTTAAAATATTAATAAATTGTTAATGTTAGATTTAGCAGAAAGTAAGTTATATTTTTGTTCTCAAAAAAAAAAAAAAAAAAAGTTATATTTTTATACCATTTCAAAAAAAAAAAAGTTATATTTTTATACAATTTTAGACGCTTTAGTAAAAAGTGTCATTATGTCCCGTGTTGTTTTATTTAATTTCATTTAAAAAGCGACCCTTCAACAAAGCGTCGCACAAAAAATGTCCAATAATGCCTTGTTTTCTTGTAGTGTCTGTCGAGTCTTCGAAATAACGGAAATAGGGTTGTGATTTAGGGATTGTTTAATTAAGTAGTTGAAACTTCAATTTTGGGATTTAGAGTAGATTAGATTTTTGTTTCAGCCGTTATGAAAAATTGATTTTATTTTTAAAATTTATTTTAATTTATCTTAAGGATTTAGATTATTTTATTATTTTCCCGCTTGATCTTTTCAATTACTATAAGTAATATATTCAAATCAAATTCTTTAAATATTATTCAATTTTTTTATTAGTTGGTGCAAATTTTTAAAAATTAATTAGATCTGATATCTTTTTTTAAAAAACATATTTTGGGTAACTAATATTGAATAAACATATACAGGAAACTTAAGTCAAAACTAATTATTTTGAAATTTTTATTTTTTGATTAAAAAAAACAAAAACAAAATTTCAGTAGAAAAGTGTTACAAGTGTGTTACTAGTATAAAATGCAAATTTGACAGTGTTATCAATTTTTAGGTGTTACACAATGATGTTACATATTAGTGTTACCAATTTTAAAAGTGTTACATGTTAGTGTTACTAAATTTTAAAGTGTTACATATTAGTGTTACCAAATGCATAAGTGTTACATATTAGTGTTACCAAATTTAAAAGTGCTACATATTAGTGTTACTTATCTAAAAAGTGTTACATGATTGTGTTACTTAAAGATAAAGTGTTACAAAAGTGTTTCCTAATATTTTCTAAATGCTAGAAATCAAAAAGTGTTACCAATTGGTGTTACTTAAAGTCATTTTTGTACTAGTGTGAAAAAGATGAATCATTTAAAACCATGGTCAACAAAATTGTCACAATACCCAACAAAAACACATACTAATCAATAATAAAGAGGGAAGAAGGTCATGCTTGAGCTAGCAGGGCTTTCACTCGTAGCAATACCCTCACCACCATCATAGTGGGCAAAGAACTCTTCGCTGCTTGGAGGAAGGAAGCGCGAGGCTAGAGCGATTGTTTCCCCCAAGCTAGGGTGAAGCTATATTCTTCATTTTTGATGTATTGCTCTTTTGAGCCTTCTATCTCCTCTTTCTCACCCTCTCGGGACCATTAGCATTGATCGTCTCCACTACACCAAATCAATCACAAACAAACCTTGTGGAAGGTCAATTATAATGGTTGTTTGGATCTGCAAGTTCTAACAAACAATACTACAAACCAAACGTGAGCACTGACTAGCAAAAATGCAATGCAATAAAGAAAAACAAAAATGAAACAAAACAATATTTTTCGTTGGGTTTCCTCCCAACTAGCGATTTTTTAAGATCTTAAGCTAGACCTGACTCAACAACAGAAGAAGTTGGGAAGTGGCAAGGGGGGAGAAGAAAGAAGAGAAGCAGAAACACAATAAAGATTTACTTTTCATAATAAGATGAAAAGCCGAAACACGAGCGAACAAAGGGAGGAGGGAAGGAAGCAAGTGGAATGCCATCACAAGCATCAAGTTCAGCATGATGGAGAGCGATGAGAAGCATCTCACAATGACTTAGAGGTGTAGGGTCAGACTCAATAGAAGGCATACTAAGGGTATGCACTTAAGACTCCTCAATCGAGGGCATATCTACCTCTAAGTCATTAGGTTCACTAGCTGTATGATCATGCATATATGTGAGGGGTTCATCATGGTGAGGTGCACAAGGTACCACAATAAGAACCTTACCGGTAGGCAGAGTATCTACACAAGGAAGGGGACACTCATGATGTAAGGGTGTAGGAAATGTAAATCCTCCTAATTGGCCATATCATCATAGAACTCATCCATGAGTTGATCATCAAGAGATAGAGGGCAGTAAGCAATAGTGCAAAGGGAGTTTAGGTCATGGTCTAACGTCATGGGCACAAGTTGGTCATGGGTCTCTAGTCTCTCCTCAAAAGCCCTTTTCAATTAGTTAATGCTCCACTTTCTCCCCAACTCATCCCCCATTGGTGTAACCCTGTAAATGTTTTTGATGAAGGGTTAGGCTAGTGGAACCTCAAGGCGAGGGAAACTTGGATATTCTTTTTAAAGTTGTCCTTGGCCAACAACTTAAAGAAATTCAAACAAAGCATCGGGGTTTGATCAAGGAATGCACTAAAGTAGACATCATCCACGAATTCCCTAATCTTACTATTCAACTCCTCATAAAGGTCAAGGCATATTTGCGATTGTTCAACACTATGCTCATAGGGGAGATAATCCCCATATTTAATATAGAATCTCCAAAAAGACTCATGCTCGTATTGATGCAGGGATAGCAAGCCATGAAGAAAAACAAAA
>CM025917.1:23445856-23455910 GCA_000753965.2 Amaranthus hypochondriacus
TCAATCCAAGTGAGCCTTTCATTATAGCAGTCATTCTCCGAGTATCGACGTATATTTTTGAAATATTTCCACAATGGTGAGTTCACATCAATGGCATTTTGTAATTCCAGTTCAGATTCAAATAATAAAATTAAGAAAAATGGTGACATAAACGAGATACAATCAAACGGCACGTTAGACTCTATAATTCTTGCAGCAGCATGTTTCAAACTCAGAGTCTCTTCATACTCCAATACAACAGCCTTACTTAATTTCTCGACCACAGTGGGATTAACAGGAAGTTTTAGAGATACCTGGGCTGGTATGCTATTCTCCATTTGTTCTACTGGCTCACCGATATGTTGACGTTCAGGTGAGGTGGTGGGTTGGTCTCCTTTGTCGTTCTCCTGCGTTTCGTCCACTATATCTCGTTTCCCCGTCACAACCTCGACGTATCTCCTGGTGTCTCTATAGGCAGGCAACCAGGTTCTTCTTCTCTGGTCCATGGATGCTTTGTTTAAACTCTTCTTCACATTTATTGGTCTTCCACCTTTTTCATACTTTGCCAGCGACATTCGAACAGTCGAACCCAGTAGTTTCACTCCATTCAATTCCTTGATGGTTTTTTCAGCTTCCTCCATCTTTTCGAATTTGATAAACCCAAAGTTGTCTTTCCTATTCCTTCTTTTTTTCTTGGAGATATATATGTCAAGAATTTTGCCATCACCTTTGAATAAGTTTCTTATGTCCGCTGCAGTTGAGCTTGCATTCAGACCGTCGATAAATATAGATATTGTACCACCATGGGTTTCTTGACCACTTCTAAGAACGGCCAGCTCCCGAAGACCCAGATCCACTAGAGGCTAGTATACCCTCGATGACCGACCCGGACCCCAGAAGCAGTCCCTAGGTTTCGCCGGTATCCATGGTAGTCATTGTAAGTAACCAAACCTCTTTGTCTTCCTGGTTCATACTTGTTGTTCCTTCGCCTTCCATGTCTCTGAACTACCTTCCACTCATAGTTTGAGAGCTTGCTTTGATGATGTACATGGCCTGGTTGTTGCTGTCCAGCGCTTTCCACGGCACGCCGTTTATTTCCCTCACCGTCAGACAAACGAGCTTCAGAAGGTACCCGTCGATATTCAAAATTCTGACATCGAGATTCAAAATCATGCTGTCTATTGAAGATGTCTAGTAACCAAAAAATACTTAGAAACATTGTATAAATTAGTAAAACTTAGACAGACTATGCATTATACGGACACCTATACAAGTGAATATGGCCTTTAATGATTAAAAATTTACTGATGATTTTATATACGAAAATTTAACTAGAATAATCCAAATGTTGTTAATGATTTTCCTACAATAATCTCAGCTATTAGTTCCTTAGTCATTTCATGGCATTAAGAAGGCAAGAGAAATCGAATTTCCATCTTTTGAGCATCACCTAGCAGGAAGGGGAATCTCTTTCCGCCTACCTTTAGTGGTTCCATGATGGAGTGCTAGCAGTTACAGACTTAGAAGCATCCATTACCGTCTCAGCCTTGATCAATGGCATGAAAACTTACAAATTGAAGTTCCAACTTCTGGAGAATCAAGTTAAAACCTATGCCGAAGAAATGAAACAGGCCAGGAGCTTTGTCACTGCCTCCGATATATGCCATCAATTAGATCCCATTTCCAAAAGGCGGAAGAGTGAAAAAATGGCTGAGACTAGAGAGAGAACTTCAAATCAGAATGTTACTCCAAGAAGAGGACCAAACTGACCTGAAAGAGAATGGAAATACCTTCCACGAGAACTCAAAGATGAAGGCTTTGAGGCAAGGTTCAATCGTAATAGAAGAGAGATCTTTTACGCCATCAAAGATGAGCTACCTCCTCCTACTGCAATTTTTACACCACAATATCGCAGAAACATGGATTTGTGGTGTGAATATCACAAAGAGCACGACCATACTCTCCCAAATTGCCGTGACCTTAAAAGAATTCTTGACCGATATGCGGATGAACGAAAGTTGAATCACTTCCTTCACCGTTATCCTACAAGAAGGAGGTATAGCTCAGACAACAGAGATGACAAAAAGGTTGAACCAGAGATGACTAATTTTACATTAATTTCAATAAATTTTTTCTTAACTTACTTATTATAGCAAGTCATCTGACTACCCGAGTTTACTCTAGGAAAATACCCCCTAAATTAAAGTTGAGATTATTCATTACTAATCAATAGATGATATATATTAGGGAAAATTATAAAAAACTACCTATTTTATACCCACTTTGGCAAAAAAAAACTATCTATTCTAATTTTTTTGCAAAACACTACCTTATATGACCCTAACAAAAAGTTAACGGTCAACCAACAGAATCCGTCAGTGGGTAGTGTTTTGCAAACGTTAGGATCATATAAGGTATTTTTTTGCAAAAAAAATAATTAGAATAGGTAGTTTTTTTGCAAAAGTGGATACAGAATATGTAGTTTCTTATAATTTCCCTATATATTATAATAGGAAAATCATAAACAAATTGCATTACTCTAGGAAATTTCACCTTTTATATATTGATCATTATTTATGAAAATTTGAGTGAGGTCTTAAATTATTATGTTCATTTATATTAAACTTGTTATGTAAATTGAAAATAGGAGGTTGAAATTAACAGGTTACGTGAAGGACTTGGTCGTTATTTATTTTAATACTATTATTTTTATTTATATTGACCCGGTAATTGATATTGATGCTCATTTCTCTACCATGACAAATGTTATTCTTACTCTTAAGTTATGGTGATGAATTATAAAAATAAGGAAATTGATTTTTTATTATAAATCTTCTTTGGTTTAGCAATATTTTTTATTTAAAAGATGTTTTATTTAAAAGATGTTTTTTATTATAATCAATTGATTTCTCAAATTTATCATTTTAAGAGTTTATATGATCAATTTAAGGTTTGTCAAAAGATAGTTTAATAGTAGATATATTGTTCAAGATCAATTATCATATCATTAGTCTTTAGTCAATAAGTGAATTTTGGCAAGTTCTCTTAAAATTTGACACTTGGAATTTTCCAATCTTTTTATTATATTGTTTGATCGACTCATATCACGGCAAATATTCGATCAAGAATATTAAAATTATACTGATTGATATAATGCTAAAGTTATTCATTATTTTGAATTGATTTAGACAAATAATAATATTTCTATAAATATTTTGAATTGATTTAGCCAATTAGAAATTCAATTGACAATTGATTTAAAGGCAGCAATTAACAATTTTTTAGTCAACTAAAAATAATACAAAAAATATTTTTGAATGATCTGCACGGATAATTATAATTTAATATGGCAACTTGGCAAGGAATTGTCTTGAAATTGGCTGATTTTGGTCAGGTAAGATGATTTATTTGTGTGCAATTGTAAATTTGTGATAATTGTAATATAGCAAGAAACTTATTTGAAGGCAATTTTAATAATTGTAGCTAGACAACCAAGAATACTTCTCAAAATACTAACCCGTGCAGTAATTGTAATATGACAAGAAACATATTTGAAGGCAATTGTAATGATTGCGCTGAATAATTTTTTAGAGAAGTGTTTTCGGCGGGAAACGAATCATTATGGTAGTGACACGTGTCACATTAATTTTATGATATGATGCACAACAAGTTCATTTTTTGTCTTTCATCTTATCTACATATTTTTTTCATCTTTTTTTTTTCCTTCATCTTGTACTATAAATTATTAAAGTATCTATTTCTTATTGTCGAAAAATCAAAGTAAGAAATAAATATCGTGACGGCTTGACAAATAAGTTTTTATTCATTTGATTACAATCTTTAAGTCTCCCTTGACGGCTTGACAAATATTATTCAAATTTCTTCATTATATATTGTGACAGGTTATAGGCTTTTGACCCATAACCAAAATCACTCATCCACTACTAGCTTTGAAACCACAATGGAATTCCAAAATAAGGTAATAGATAGAGAGCAAGATGATCTTCAATTCCTAGGTTTCTTTGGAATCATTAAGGAATCAATCAAAATTATCTTAACATGCTCTAAAATCTTCTTCCAAATCACCCTTGCCTTCATCCTCCCACATTCTTGCCTCTTTTTGGCCAATAATTGGGTTTCTATGCTTCTTCTTAGCAAGATAACCCCAAACTCATCTAGCTTGCCCAATCACCAAGTTGGTTTTTCAACATATAATAATTTTTCTAATTCAATGAACTCAAACCAAACTACTTTATGGATCATTAAATTATTGTACATGATAGTTTCTACTATCTTGTCTCTATTTATCGTATCAGGTGTTGTCTATACAGTCGCTTGTATATACACACGTAAAAGTGTTACATTTCGAAAAGTTTTAAGTGTGGTTCCTAAAGTATGGAAACGACTCATGATCACTTTTCTATGTAATTTTTGCATATTTTTTGCATTCATATTTGTATTTATATTAATTTTAGGCATATTCTTATTCATCTATACCATGTTTTTGATGCAAAAAGTAACAAGTGGCCAAGTGGGGATCTATGTTATAGTGGGTATCCTAACCATATTATTCATGGTGGGATTCTTCTACCTGGTCATGGTTTGGCAACTTGCTAACGTTATTTCAGTCATGGAGAATGAATATGGGTTTAAAGCCTTGAAAAAGAGCAAAAAATTAATCAAGGGCAAACTTGGAATTGCATTTTCTATCCTTTTAGTGATTAATATCTGTGCAATTCTAATATCTGAAATGATCAAGAAATTTGTAGGAGTTGGATTAGTTGTGAAAATAAGCTATGGAATTCCAAGTGTAATGTTATGGAGTTTGGTCACACTTTTTAGTGTTGTAGCGCAGACGATTTTTTACTTGGTATGTAAATCTTATCACCGTGAAAGTATTGACAAGTCATTGTTGGGTGATCATCTGGATGTGTTTGTTGGTGAATATGTTCCTTTGAAGAATGAAGATATACAACTAGACCACTTCCATGTATAGCTTCGAGTTATACAACAATAGATATAACTCATCTTGTATAAGATCTTGTCATTGTTGGGGCACGTATTGATTATTAAACAGAAATTTGATTACTCATCTTCACTATCATGTTCGTATAACTTTATAGACATAGTCGATATAAACACTTGTGATTTATGTTGCATTTGTAATACAAGCTAAGGGGTTCCACTTAATTAAAGTTATTGTATAAGATCTTATGTAACTACTTTGATATTAAAAATTAATAAAATTGTTTTTATTTTTTTATTTTTGTTTATTTTTTCTAAAATCAAAAGTTAATTCAAAGGATTTAAATTCTATTTGAGTAGAGTGGATCAATTGTATTTAAGTACGGTAATTAAGTCTTGATTTGAGCCTACACTAAAAGAAAAAGGTGACATTATGACAAAACGCCACCGACTGATAGCAAACAATTGGAAATTTCTGATAATTAAACGACTAACCGTAGTTAGTCGTATTTTCCGACGTAATTCTAGACAGAAAATGGTAGAAAAGTCCAACTAAAAACCGACTGAAAATATAGTCTGAAATTTTTGAATGTCATATATAGTCGGTATTTAGTCGGATCGATTGGAGGAGGAAGGTTAGTTGGTGTCCGGTCGTTTGGTAGTGGGAGTTTTCTTTTGTAATTTTCCAAACATCGTCCTTTTCAACCCTTTTCCTTCTATAAATATCCTCAACCAACCAAACAATTTATTCTTCTTACAATTTCCTTCTCACTTCCTCTAAATTTTTTTCTCCTTTCTTCTTACAAATTAAAATTAGCATTTAAATATTAAACAAAAAGTAAATGTATTTTTTTTCTCTTAATTACATTATTTATTATTTTAAATTTGTACATTATTTAAATTACAGTCATATATTTACATTATTTATTATTTTAAATATGTTATATGTTATTTTTATTATGTAATAAAAAAATTTAAATAAGCTTTTTGGTGCAGTCATTTATTCGTAATAATTATAAGTACTTAATAAGAGTAGTAGTTTTTCTTAATTATATTCTCCTACATACTATAAAAATGTAATAAAAATGAAGAAAATATGTTTCTCAAATCAAATGAAATCCAAACTCGTATTCTTTACTTTTAGTAATATTTTCCCGCTAGTTGACACCATAAAATCTTACTAAAATTAGTAAAATTTGATGTTGCAACAACAATAAATAAAAATTACGATGCTGGACTTAATTATTAGATTTGAGGAACCTATTCATCATGTCCACTTTTTTGTAGTGCGCATGAAAGTATAAATTAGAGAAAGAGTACTACTTTTATTAAGTACTTATAATTAACTCGCAAAACAAGGAAGCCCAAAAATTATATTAAATTTTTTGTTAAGAAAATACCTACTAATTTCCAACTGGATTTCAGTCGAAATTTAGTCTGAAATTTTGAAATTCAAAATTCAAAATTCAAAATCCAGTCAAAGATGCACTGACAGGCGTGTTTATTGAGAACAACTTTTTCAGTTTACCGACAGAATAGTAATTAAAATTCAGTTGAAATTCAGTCTTGTAAACTAAAAAAGTTGATTCACTATTCAACTTGTTTTGTTTCTTTATTATTTCCGGATTTCATAAATTGTTAATCTGTAGAATAATGCACTTACACAGTGAAAGAAGATGGACGTATAAGAAAAGTTGTAGAATTTATTATGTTAGATATTTAGAAGGGGTTGAAGAATTTATAAAATTTGTAAAGAAAAAAATCCAAAAGAGGTTAGATGTTCGTGCATAACCATAAACAGTGTGCTCCAAAAACTGTAAGAGATCATTTGTTTTTGTTGAAACTACTACGATTGGTACCTTTAAAAAAGTTTTAAAGGTGCACCAAGTAATGTGGTGGTTCCGAAAGAGCAACAGTAAAACATAGTTTGATGATTTTGTAACTGATATACCATAGTCCCCTACAAAATGAAGATTTGAACTCTTAATCAAGATAATTCCTTGATATGATGAAAGCTGACAACACTAGTGGAAAAAATTGTATCTGCTGCATTTGCTGCGATTTTTAGTAAACATAACATTAAACATCATGAAAGCATTAGGCAAAAAAAAATATAGTCGTAGCAAATAAGTGCTTTAATAAAATTGCAAATTTTAAAAATTATGACAATATATTGCAGTTCCTAAAGAACCGTAGCAAATAACCTTATAAGTACTCCGCTTCAGCAAAGCCCGCAGCATAAAAGTGTTTTTCTAAAAACCCGCCTCTAACGTTCCATTTCATGATTGTGCAATAAGCTACTATACTTTTCATAAACCCATGAGTACTCTGATAACGATAAAATATCTCATTTATTTTATTCTCCAAGATTATAGTTATTCACCTTTGACCACCTTAAATTTCCCTTCAATCAAGGATAATAATATCTTTGTGATTTCTTATAATTAGCAATGTATATATTTACTTACCTAGTTTACCACCTTCTGTATCTATATATAATGTACATTGTGTTTTCAATAATAATCAATTCTTCCCTATCTTATATGGTATCAGATTGCGTTTGCTCCTAAGACCTCACGCATCAATATCATGGCTGCAAACTCTGCCTACCAAATTTCCAATCCTAGTGATTCCTTCAATCCTTTTACTTTCATCAACATTAAAAATGCTGATTAACTCACCCCTCAAAATTATCTCTCATGGAAACTTCAGATTCAAGTTATTCTTATTGGTCATGACCTTTTAAAATTTGTAGATGAAAGCCTTATTCCACCTCCTGTCACCACCATAACTGACGATGTTGAACGCTCTAATCCAACCTATGTTACTTGGTTACGCTAAGATCAACTCCTTTTTGGAGCACTTGTAGGTACTCTTTCTACTAATCTTCTCTCTCTTATCTCTCGTGCAAAATCCTCAAAGGAATTATGGGACACTCTGGCCAAAAATTATGCTACACCTACTCGTGGTCATATTAAACAACTAAAATCTCAAATGAGCAAAATAACAAAAGGTAATCGCACCATTACCGATTATCTTCAATCCCTCAAAGTTATTGCTGACCAACTCGCCTCTCTTGGGAAACCCATTGAAAATGAGGATTTTATTGAAAAAATTCTTGATTGGCTTGATTCAAATTACAAGTCCTTCAAAGACTCTATTAATGGTAGAGACACAACCATCTCCTTTGAAGAACTACATGAAAAACTTATCAATTGTGAACTTACCATTGAACAAGAAACTGATGTTGCTTCAACATTACCTATCACTGCCTTTGCAGCACAAACCATTATCATGGGCCTCGTCAACCCTCTAAAACTTATACTAAGCCATCCTCTCAACCACCTCTCCTACCCACACCAAATGTTCCACCCCATCACCCACGACCCTTCCTTGGCAAATGTCAATGGTGTTGTGAACAAGGTCACGTAGTTACCAAATGTCCCATCTTCCTCCAACGTTTTCCCACTGTTATACCACCCCCAATCTCTCACTCCCGTACCTCTCAAAAATATCAAGCCCACAACACTCAAATCCAACCACATGTTTCCTCATTCGGTCCATGGCTTCTTGATAGTGGTACCTCACACCACGTTACAAAATGATCTCGTTAATCTCTCCATTCATACTCCATATAATGGCACCGAGGAGGTAATTATTGGTAATGGTAAGGGTCTTCCTATATCTCATATTGGCTCTCTCACTATTTGTCTTTCGAACTATACAATTCATCTTAAAAATGTTCTCTATGTTCCTACTGTTTCTCGCAATATCCTCTTTGTATCACGTCTATGTCATGATAAAGGATCAAAGCTTGGGGATCACCCTCAATCAGGGGACCACTGATCTTGGTGTCTATGAACTCCATCTCAACTCTCCTAAAGTTTTCACAAGCACTTCTAGTAGCAACATTGATTGGCACCACCGCTTAGGCCATCCATCTAGAAAAATAATGCATATTATCAGTTCTTTTTTACCTTTTAATGTGCCCTCCACAATAGATTGTAATAGTTGTGCTTGTAATAAAAATCATCGTCTTCCTTTTTCTATATCTTCTATTACTTCTAATGCTCCACTACAATATGTTTTTACAGATTTATGGACTTCCCCTCTTTACTCTCATGATAACTAAAAACACTATGTTATCTTTGTTGATCATTTTTCTAAGCATACATGGTTTTATCCCTTAAAATAAAAATCTGACACTGCTCCAATATTTACTCGATTTAAGGCTCTCGTTGAGAAATTTTTTCAACGCCCAATAATTCATCTTTACAATGATAATGGAGGAGAGTATGAAGCTCTTCGTAATTTTCTCACCTTTCATGGTATTTCTCATTTAACTACGCCTCCTCACACCCCTCAACATAATGGTTATTCTGAACGTCGACATCGTCACATTGTCGAAACTGGTTTATCCCTTCTAACTCATGCTTCATTACCTCTCAATTTTTGGACTCATGCATTTGAAACTGCTGTCTATTAAATTAATAGACTAACCACACCAACACTAAATAATTCCTCACCATATACAACTCTTTTTCAAACTCAACCAAACTACTCTAAGTTGCGTTCTTTTGGTTGTCTGTGCTATCTATGGTTACGTCCTTATACTCATCATAAACTTGATCCTAAATCTACCCCATGTGTCTTTCTTGGTTACTCTCCCAATCAAAGTGCCTATTATTGCTATGATCCCAATACCCACAAAACTTATGTTTCCCGTCATGTTAAATTTGTTGAGAAGACATTTCCTTTTGCTCAACTTAATCCTACCATACCCTCTGTAGATCTTGAAGAATGGTGTTCATTATCTATTCCCATTTCCCCTTTACCATCTACTCCTATTTCTCAACCTAATGCTACTACCCCTACTTCCCCAACTCCATCTAATACTACTACCATTCCGAATCCACCTTCTTTACCATCTCATCCTATGACAACCCGACTTCGGAATAACATTCGCAAACCAGTAAAAATAATAAATCTTCATGCTCAGCTGCAGGACACTATTATCAAACCCATTAATATCACTCAGGCCCTTAAAAATCCAGTCTGGCGCAAAGCTATGGAGGATGAATTTTCTGCTCTCACAAAAAATAAAACATGG
>CM025917.1:23467298-23632947 GCA_000753965.2 Amaranthus hypochondriacus
GCCTAAATGAGATATAAACAGAAAGTTTACTTATGGGAACAATAAATAAAACACCCCGAAATGACAAATGAAAATGTCTTTAAGGAAAAGAGGGATTATACAATAATTTGATATCCCACCCTTTAGGTTTTGCACATATTTAGTGAGAATATTTAATATAGAATTGTTGAAAAACATTGAAGAGTAAGGAATGGATAATCCTAGTGAGATAAAAGGAAAATAATTACGTTTATAATATTCCCAAATTAATAAAGATTATAAAACTCTCATTTCCTCCCTCTTTCTCATATCATTCTCACATCACTATCATCTTTCCTTCAATCTCATTTTCACATCTATTTTTGTTTATCTTTATTATTAGAATTTGACTTTTATTTCCATTTAATTGATTTATTAACACAAACAAGTCCTTGCAGTATAGTGCCTAAGCTGATAATAAAACTTTTTATTTTTAAGCTTTTATGAAAATATATAATGAAATAATTGTCGCACGAAATTATTTGAAAAATAAGCTTCTAACAAATACGCAGAAAATATTTTCAAACCCAATTGAGTTGGAAAGCTAAATTTGGGTCAGTAGAGAAGAAAACGTTAATAAAGACAACTTTTTTTATTAACTTGAGAAAACGTTGTCAGAGACAACGTTTTTGACTGTTGTCAATTCACACTTAAATACTTCATTGGAGGTCATTGTTGACGGACCTTGTCCATAGAAGTTTCCGTATGCATATAAGGAAAATTCAACGTGAAGTGAATGATTGTGATTGTGACGTTATTCGTAAGAGTACTGAAATAAAAATAAATAATAAGCATAGAATCATACATCATATCATTTCATATCATATAATATTATAAAAGTTTTGGAAAATTCCAAGTGTCGTCATTCAAAGAGGCATGAAAATATTTATCAAATTTAGAATCTAATATTTTTGTTTAAGTTTGAAACTAAATTAGGTAAAATATTTGTATGATACACTATAGCAATTGTATTTTGTTAACTTAGAATTTAATATGTTCAATTGAATGAAATAAAAGTTATGTATCAAGTAAATAATTATAATAAGTACTAATGATGTTTTGATTTAAAAAATCATAAATTTGGTAAATTTAATAACGATAGTATACATTACTTACATTATTATTACTTATATTTCGCACTAACAAATTCGTGCATTGCACGAGTTTCTATACTAGTACAATCTAATAAAAATAATATAAAATTCCACGTGTGATTTCATATTGATCTTCCATATAAAGAAATTTTTACCAAAGTTAATATCAATTTATTCCTTAATATTTGAGTATATCACAACAAGATATGTTCTTATAAATTTTCTTGAAATATTATATTTTTGGATTTAAAACTACATAAATTTCAAATTAAAGTTTCTTAAGATATGTTTGATTTTTTATGTGTAGTAGTATAAGCTAATTAATGAAGTTTCATCATCAAAATTTTTAATTTCGAAAATATTTCATCAAGAAACAAAGATATATGATAATCAAAAACTATTTTGAGAATGACAAATAGTCGTGATGATAATGGTAAAAGATCTCTCATATTTATCTTCAAAAGTATGAGTGCTTTAATTAATAATTATTAACAATCTTCTTTTTTTAATAAAAGCACTATATGTTCTAAAATATTTTATTTTTTTATAAGAAATTAATATTGTTGCAGTTTTGTACTGATAGCACATAATTACATCTCTATTTAAAATTTACATTTATATATATTTTTATGCTAAAAACTTTCGTGCATTACACGAGTTTTTACACTAGTTTAAATTATAAACTTAAGATCTAAAAATAGATTTAAGAATTATACTCATAATTGTATTTGCATCAATAGAAGTACACCAATGCGTGTATTGTTAGAAGGAAAAAAAGAGAAATGATAAAATGAAGAGGCAAGAAAATGATTAAGGAGATTGAATAATCATTAATGGATATATTATTTGAATTTTATTGTATAAAAAAATTGATAAAAGAAAAGTGGGAACCAAAAACGTTAAAAAAATATGACAAGTACTTATTAATGGTACCCCAAGTTATTTTGGCACTTTATCAGTGGTACCACTAAGTTTTTTTTATTATCAATGGTATCCTCGTACTATCGAGCGTTTCACAACCGTAACCTTTTACACTTTTCCGTCCAAAATCGTCTAAAACCGTTAACTTTTTTTCTTTTTCTTTTATTTTTCAATTCAAAACATAAAAGAAAGGGTGCGAACGATTTTGGACGGAAATTTTTTTAAAATGTTACAGTTCTAAAACGCTCAATAATACGAGGGTACCATTGATAATTAAAAAAACTTAAGCGTATTATTAATAAAGTGTCAAAACTCATGGGTACCATTGATAATTTACCAGCATATTAAAAGAATGTTAGTGAAAAAAATTTGAAGACCACAACTAATAAAAATCTTTTTATAAAGTTAGTGAAAAACATGTGGGGACTATAGGAAATATTAAAATATTAAAATGAAGTTGGTGCAAGATAAGTGGGAATAAAATTAAAATTATTATAAAAATATTAAAATAGATTGAATAAGGCTATTTTTGTCCGAACTTTAAGATATATAAACAAAAAGATTATTTATGGGAATAACAAACACATGTGCTCTCTTGAGAGACCGTCTTTTGTAAAGACGACTCTCAAAAGTCCAGCCCAAATCTAGATTTAGATTTATAACAGTATATATTTAGAATTGTACTGGACTTTTGAGAGTCGTCTTTACAAAAGACGGTCTCAAGTAAGAATTTGTGTAACAAATAACAAATAAACATCCTGAAATGGCAAATGAGAATGTCTTCAAGGAACATAGGGAGTACACCATGATTTCAGGTCCCACCCATTTAGGTTTTGCACATATTTAGAGCGAATATTTAATACAGAATTATTGTAAAACGATGAAGAGTAAGGATTGGAGGAATTAGTCCCTTCATTTAAAAATAAAAATTTATCCTAGTGAAATAAAAAGAAAATATTTACGTTTATAATATACCCAAAATAATAATAATTTCTCATTTCCTCCCTCTTTCTCATATTATTCTCATATATCACTATCATATATGTTTCTTTCAATTCCATTTTCACATCAATTTTTGTCTAAAACATTATAGTGCACAAGTTGATGATAGAACTTTTTATTTTTAAGCTTTTATGCAAATATATAGTGATATAAGTGTGGCACAAAATTATTTGAAACGGATAATATTTTTAACCCAAATGAGTTGAAAAGCTAAATTTGGGTCAGGAGAAAAGAAAATGTTAATAAAGATAACTTTTTTTTATTAAGGGCATGCTTGTATTGGGTGTAAATATTTATGGGAGTAAAAAAAAGTCAAACTACTGAAATGAAAGCAAATAGAGATGCGTTTAAAGTAGTTGAGATAATTGTGAAGAAGGTAAAATGAGCATAAAATAAAAATAATGAAGAAAATAGAAGATAATTTCCTTTATTATGAAGGTAATACATTCCCCCCACCCTCCCCTAGGATAAATATTTACCCCACAAAATTGAGAGTTTTCTTCATTTTTCATTACTTTGCAACAATTCTTCCACCATTACAACAATCAAATTTCACTAATTTTTCATTTATGAACTTCATTTTATGACTTTGACTTTTTTTACTCCCTTAAATATTTACATCCAATACAAACATGCCCTAACTTGAAAAAACGTTGTTTGAGACAACGTTTTTGACTTTGGTCAACTCACACTTAAATACTTCATCGGAAGTCATTGTTGATGAATGGAAAAACAAACAAGACAAAGAACTTATTCATAGAAGTTTCCCCCTACGAATACAAGGAAAATTCAACGCTTATTTATTACGTATTACAGAAATTCGTAAGAGTACAGAAATTCCAGTATAACTTCCTTTACTACGTATTACACGGCTTATTTATTCGTAAGAGTGCTGAAATTCCAGTGTAACTTCCATTATAGAGTACATATATAGTGTAATGTGATCTTTCATTCATTTTATTGAAAACACAATGACGTTCCCCCTCAAAACAATGCATAGTAATCAAGAGAATCTTCAATTTTTAGGCTTCTTCGCCATCTTCAAAGAATCAATCAAGATTATATTAACATGGTACAAAATCTTCATACAAATCACCCTTGCCTTTATTCTACCCCAATGGATTATTATGCTTCTCAATAGCCATATACCATATACTCCCTCCACCTCAATATTACCCAACGATGAAGTTGATCCCTCAAACTATTTCAATCATATTTCAAACTCAATCTCCTTGGAATGGGGCCAATGGGCTATTTTTGGGCTTATACAAGTAGTCTCTTACATATTCACTACAATATTCTCTCTACTTACTAAATCTGTTATAATCTACACAGTCGCTTGTATATACACTAAAAAGTATATCACCTTTAGGAAGGTCATAAGTGTGATTCCCCGAAGGTATGGAAGCGACTCGCGTTCACTTATCTATGTTTTTTGTGTACAATGACGGGATATGGATTTGTTATGTTCTTAGTTGGGTTGATATTCATACTCATTTTAAATTTTTCTTGGTTCTTTTTCAATCCAATTTTTTGTTTTTTATATCATAGCCATTTTTATAATCTTAGTAGGATTGGCATACACAAGCATGGTGTGGCAATTGGGTAATATTATATCAGTGATGGAGAAAGATTGTGGGTTTAAAGCCTTGAAGAAGAGTAAAGAGTTGATGAAGGGTAAAATGAAAACAGCATTTCTTATCCTTGTAGTGATTGACATTTGTGGTTATTTTCTGGTTTTTGGTTTGATTCATATATTTGCAGGGAATGGAATTATAGGAAGAATTATTGGAATTTCAGCTGGTGTATTAATGAAGAGTTTACTAAGCCTGTTTGGATATATAGTTTATACAGTGTTTTACTTGGTGTGCAAATCTTATCACCATCAAAGAATTGAACAGTCTATATTGGGTGCTCAACTTGATGAATATCTTGTTAACTATGTGTAATATCTTTTTTTTTATTTTGAAGATTACTATTTGTAATTTGTTGATAATATTATTGGAATGACAAGTTATTAATTGTTTAATGTAATACTTTTTAAATCACTTTATTGCTCATTTGAATTTGAAAGAGGTGACTAAGTTGTTTTACTCAATTTAGTTGAAAAAATAAAATAAAATGAGAAGAGAAAATTAATTTATGGACGAATTCAGTAAAGAGACTGTAAAAGTAATTTATGGATGACTTTAGTAGCAAATATGATAAAATGTAAATTTAAAGGAATGAAGAAAGTATTGGCAATTACATTTTAATTGTTTGCTAAAGTGATATCATTCTCTTTGTTACAAATAATCTACCTTATATTTTTCCGTAAAAATAATTTTAAAATTCTCAATTTTAGATGATTTGTTAGTTAATTAAAAGTCCAAATTTCCAAAAACAAAAATACTAACAAATTTCAACTTTATTATGATTTGCTTTTCACAGACTCAAGAACCAGTTACCTTTGAAACCGGTCTACTATTAATTTTTTCTATTTAAAAAAACAAATAAAATTAAAAGTCCTTGTTTTACTTACTAGTCAATTTTACCAGTCAACTTCAACACCTTGACTATCACCAAAACCTTTCCCCCTGACCACCTCTCTTCCAACTTGTACTTCTGACCACCTCATTGGATCTTCAACCCTTCAAAAACCAAGCAGCAAAAGCCCAGAAACTAGCCCCTAACACCACTGCAGCAATGAAATCCCTCATATATATATATATATATATATATATATATATATATATATATATATATATATATATATATATATATATATATATATATATATATACTTCCTCCGTTCCATAATATTTGCTACATTTCACTTTTTTACGCAATCCAATGCACAATTTTGACCAAAAATATCTTAAACTACACTTATCTAAAACTTATAAAAATTTAACATTATGAAAGTATGCGATTAGACGATTCAAACAGGATCCTACTTGACTATATTTTTACTTATACATTAGTCGCAATATGTAAAATAAGCTGGAACGATGAATAGTGCACAAAATCGAGATGTTGCGAGCATTTCGGAACGGAGAAAGTATATATGAAGTATATATATAGAGTATAAACATGCTAATTAAAAGGAAAAAACTCTCGAGGAACCAACTCAACCAAAAGCTTAAGTTGATGGTTGAGGCCCCAGGATATGTTATATACTCTAACACGCCCCCTCACACGAGAGCCCTTTGGGCTAGAAGTGTGGATACGACACAGACCCTCCTTATATCTGGCGCTGAATATTCCACTTTAAATAAGGGGTGGTTGAGATTTGAACCTGTGACCTCTTGTCACACTGGCTTCTGATACCAAGTCAAGGAGCCAACTCAACCAAAAGCTTAAGCTAATGGTTGAGGCCCCAGGATATGTTATATATACTCTAACAAAAACAACTATTCACTACAAAATATGTTGCATATAGCCACACTTAAAAATGTAAGTAGCCACACATATATGTGTACCTAAAATATTTCCCCACACTTAAACAAGTGAGGCTATGGATGTGTGGGGAAATATTGTCCACACTTAATAAGTGTGGTTAATTGATAACTGAGTTACACTTATAAGTGTGGTAAAATGCATCTCTAGTAACACTTATAAGTGTTGGTACATCTCTACACTTATAAGTGTGGGGAAAGTGGTACTATTGAATTTTTTTTCACTACTAGAATCATCCTTATTTGTATCTTAGTTTTAAGGTTATTTGCTTCTTGTATTGGGGGTTACTACTAAGAGGGTTACAAATAACACCTCATTTGCATCTTTTGTAATCCAAAGATACAAATAATAGAAACAAAAGATACAAATGATGGGTTATTTGTATTGTTTGTTTGAAACAAACGATGCAAATAACTCATTAATAGTATCTTTTGTTTCAACCAAAGATAAAAATAGTACATTATATATTTTGTTCAAAATAAATGATACAAATAATCCTTTACTTTTTATTTTAAAAACATAATAATAAAAATGATAGATGACAAGGGTTGAGAAATGTAGATAAATAAGAAAGTAGCCTATGTAGGAGTTGAACCTACATCCTCTATGCAAATGCATAGGACTCTACCAGGTTGAGTTAATAGGCTAGTTAAAACTCAAACTATGCTCGAGACAATGTAAGACAATCAATCAACACAAAACAATAAGTCGCAGTGGTCAGCATATGCCTGTACTTAGCATTACTAGTATCAGCACATGGTGAACACGAACACGAGCATATCATACAAGTACAACATTAATAGTATGAAAATCCCTACTAAAAGCCTCAACAAACCTGGCCTGCATTACATAACAACTCTAACCCTGTACCAGCACCAGGGGTCTTGGAATCGCAATCCCAAGGCAGAAGCAACCAATAGGCTGCAAAAATTAGTACTAATTATAAAATTAAGGGTGTTATTGTGCAACTGGAGCACAGGCATAGAGGGATGTTGAAACAGTGATCTACCTCTGTGAAATTGGGACTGGTCTGGACCACTTTTGTGCTGTGTTGTGGTGCTGGTGTTCAGAGAACTCGAGCTTAATGCACAAAGAAGTGATTGCTACAGAAGCTGATGATGCTTTGGATTTTCTGCAGTCCGTGGCCTTTGTTGTGCAGGTTGCTGCTGCTTGATGTCTTTGTTGTTGTTGTTTCCTATTTTGTGTTGGTAACTGCATAGGGGTACACTATTAAATGCATAACACTGATCAGAGGCAAAAAGTTGCACTGGATTAGAGCTTAAAAATATGAGTTGATCTGAATTGGCAGCGGGCTACGTTGAAACGTGATGCTAATGTGCTATCATTTGCTGCTTTTTTCAGTGCGGATCTGTCATATTTTAAATTTTCAAAACAAGTAGATGCAAATGAACCATAACTGATAACCCCAATGTTCTTAAAAATAACCAGATGCAAATCTAACAAAAATAATTAATAGCTATAACACAATTGGTCCTAAAATCCTTAAAAATCAACAACTAAACTCAATTTGAAGCCTTCTTGATAACTTAAAACTATTAGAATTAATCTTGGTATCTAAAGATCAGAATAAATTTTTTGAAGTAATCTTTTAACTTTAAACAATTTAAAACAGTTGAATTACTAAAATTAAGAAGTAAAATTGATTCATCAACAAGAACAAAACCCTATATTGTGAACATGCTAGAATAAACACTCAATTTTCCAATCAAAATGAATCATTCGACAAAATTAAATAC
Organism: Amaranthus hypochondriacus; assembly: GCA_000753965.2. Lineage (NCBI taxonomy): Eukaryota > Viridiplantae > Streptophyta > Magnoliopsida > Caryophyllales > Amaranthaceae > Amaranthus > Amaranthus hypochondriacus. The sequence goes on from CM025917.1 coordinate 23,475,529, forward strand.
AATTCACAAGACAATTAAAATATTATAAGTTTTGAATAAAAAAGAAAAGAGACACTAACCATTGAATAAATGTTGGTATTCGAATTCTAAAGAAAGGTTGAGCAATTAATTGATGGTGATACTTCAGCAGTTGCAGCAGAAAAGAGGTTAGATTATTTTTAAAACAATGAGTTGATGATAGGATGAAAGTGGTAGTGGGTACCAAGATTGACGGTTATTTCGACAATTCAAAAAGGAATAAGCCATACAATGATTTTTGAAGAGGGCATTGTTCATCGATCAGAAATTCTCATACAATTTCATAGAAGGAGAAGGGGAAAGGGAAGGAGCAACTGTTACAATTTCAGAAATGAGAAGTGGAACGAGAAACTAAACCTAGGTTAAAGATGGAAATTGGGGGCAATTTTATTTTAGGGATTTAAATTATGGATTTATATCTATGTTAATTTATTTTTTCCTCTTCTTTTTTTATTTGATTTTTTTAAATGGTTTAATATTTTTCCTCTTCCTTATAGTTACCATAAGTATTATATTAATTAGGTTTTTAAATATATTTCATATTTTTTAATTAGGTTTTTAAATGTTTTTCCAATTTTTTTAATTAGGTTTTTAAATGTTTTTCAAATTTTTTAATTGCCTTTTTAGTCACACTTATATGTGTGGCTATTTGTATGATTTTTTCTCCATACTTATATGTGTGATTACATTATTATTATATTTTTATTTTCTAAACAAGCTTTTCCCCACACTTATAAGTGATGTAATTCTCTCCACACTTATTAAGTATGGCTAACGGTGTTTTACCTATAAGAGCTTCTAAAAATTTACCACACTTAATTAAGTGTGGCTAATTAAGTGTGGCTAATTAAGTGTGGCTAGAAGCAACATTATTTATAGTGATTCAAATATTAATTATTAACTAATTTAAATGGATTGAATAAATAGTAAACATGCTAATTTTTCTTTTGTATATTCAAATCTCTAATAATAAATTCAATTTTTTGGCAATTAAATTCTACCACGTATATTGGTTATTATTATCATGAATATCTACCACATATTGTGAATATTTTGTGACAAAGAAGTGATAACTGGAACATTGACACATACTGGTGAGTATTTTATTAATCTTTTAAATTAAGCTTCAACAATATATGTAATTTATAATTACATATTCGTGTTTAAATTACATACTAATATATATTTTTGTTAAAAAAATCGTACATTTCACGTGCTTATACTACTCTATAAATTTAAATAATTTTAACTTTTATTATATTATTTTAGGTAGTAATAATTTTCAACTCCTAATGTAATTGTATTTATATAACGTAAATTTGGGATGCAATTTGAGATTCGAAATGAATAAAATTGGATTTGGATGGTTGAATTTTCTTCCAAATGATTTTAGTTTCTTTTCAAGTACTGAAATAGAAAGAAAGATTAGATATAATCTCATGGGTTAACACGTTTCAAGTAGAGTTGTTTATGGGCGGGCTACCCGTCAGGATTAAAAAACGTATATGTATGATTAATTTTCAAAAAAAAATTTAAAGGTTGGATGGGTAATATCCGCCCGCCAAAATAAATAGTCGGGTAGCTACACCAAAAAGGTACCCGCAAGTATACCCACCCGCCCGCTTAGATTAATATATTAATTATTAAGTCTACATTCTACTGTATGAAAATTTGGAGTTTGGAGTAGTACAATATGGCCCAACTTTATTACCCATAGAACTATCTATAATGCTAGCCCGGGGGAGTACTTTGCTTCTTTAATCATTGTAGCCGGCCGTAATAATCAAATCTCAAACTCAAAGCACTAGCCACTGAAAATTAAATTTCTCTTGGGTATCAAATTACCAATTATCAAAGCAACAAAAAGCGACTCCATCATCTACATTCAGCATTTCGGATATTATGATATTTCGGACAATGTATTGTATTTTAATTGTTATTAAAACTTAACTTTAAATTTTATATTATATTTTTGATATTTATGTAAGAAATACCTGTAGGTCTGCGTGTAGATTCAACATCATCTACTCGCCTAAACCCGTCTATAAACATATCTAATTTCAAGTAGGCACATGTAGTTGACCATTATTTCATAGTCATCCTCTTCCTTTTGAATATTGATTTCTAATTCAAAAGGAAAAAATAACAATGATTTGGAGGTATTATATAAATACATAATCTTTAATTCTATTATTAAATATATGCTATATTTTAATCAAAAAGTACTTAAATTAAAATTCATAATTTAATTTAAAAGGAAAAAAACGAATTTTGAAATGTTTAACTACTTATGTTATTTCACTATACAACCTTTACCTAATACATAAAATAAACTAAAAAAATTGAGCAACACACATGTAAACAATTCATCACAATCACAATTCGGTTTTGATATTTGCAGTCCAAATTTAAATCATAATATTTATAATCCAAATTGAACCGAACCAAATTTTAAAACACCAATCCAAATTGAATCGAATAGACCGAATCTCGCACCGATTTGTATCTTTTGGACTGAAAGTCAAATTTGCATGTATTGTTTCAAACTTATTCTTTCTAAAGCTCCTACATAAATATTAATAATTTTAGGGTTTTTTTTTAACAAGTCAAAAAAATTTAACAAAAATCTAAAAATAAGGGCAAAAATTCAAACAAATCAAATAGAAGATATAACATGCCTTTAACATTTCGGTTTGTTCGGTGTTTTGGTTTTGTTATACCCTAAACCGAGTCCAAATCAAACATCGAGTTATAATTAAAATTCAGTCCAAACCAACTCAAATTTAAAATATAATCGAACCAAATTACTTATTCGATTTAGTTTAGCTCAGTGTTCGGTTTTTCACCAAATTAGTTACACCCCTGCTACTCATACAAGGAGTATTCAACGTGAAGTGAATAATTGTACTTGTGACCTTATTCGTAAGAGTACTGAAATTCAAGTATAACTTCCTTGACTACGCATTATAAGACTTATTTAATTTATTCATTAAGTCACATGCAAGACTTTGCTCAAGTCCATTATAGAGTACATATATAGTGTAACGTGATCTTCCACTCATTTTATTCAAAACACAATAATGACCTTCCCCCTTTAAACAATGCATAGTAATCAAGAGAATCTTCAATTTTTAGGCTTCCTTGCCATCTTCAAAGAATCAATCAAAATTATATTAACATGGTACAAAATCTTCACACAAATCACCCTTGCCTTCATTCTACCCCAATGGATTATTATGCTTCTCAATAGCAATATATCCTATACTCCCTCCACCTTACCCAACAATCAAGCTCAAGTTTATTCATCAACCTATTACAAACATATTTTCAACTCAATCTCCTTGGAATGGGCTATTTTTTGGCTTATACAAACGGTCTTTTACATATTTAGTATAATATTATCTCTATTTACTGAATCTGTTACAATCTACGTTGTTGCTTGTATATACACTAAAAAATATATCACCTTTAGGAAGGTCATAAGTGTTATTCCGAAGGTGTGGAAACGACTCGCGATCACTTATCTATGTTTTTTGTGTACATTATTGGGATATGTATCTGTTATGCTCTTAGTTGGGTTGATTATATTCATAGTGATCTTAAAATTTTCTAGGCACTTTTTAGATTTATATGTTATAGTTTTTATGATCATATTCTTAGTTGGATTCATATACACAATCATGGTATGGCAATTGGGTAATATTATTTCAGTGATGGAGAAAGATTGTGGGTTTAAAGCCTTGAAGAAGAGTAAAGAGTTGCTTAAGGGTAATATGAAAACAGCATTTGTTATCCTTGTAGTGATTAACATTTGTGATCATTTTCTTGTTTCTGAATTGATTCAAAGATTAGAAGGAAATGGAATTGTAGGAACAATTTTTGGAATTCCAGCTGGTGTATTATTGAAGACTTTTGTAAGCCTGTTTGAATGTATAGTTTATACAGTATTTTACTTGGTCTGTAAATCTTATCACCATCAAAGAATTCAACAGTCAATATTGGGTGCTCAACTTGATGAATATCTTATTGACTTTGTGTAATATCTTGATTAAATTATTGGAATGACAAATTATTAATTGGTTGATGTAATACTTTTTAAATCTCTTTAATGCTCATTTGAATTAATTTGAGGGAGTTGGCTAAGTTATTATACTCAATTTTAGTTCAAAAAAAAAAAAAATTTATGGATGAGTTAGTAAAGAGACCGTAAAAGTAATTTATGGATGAGTTAGTAGTAAATATGATAAAATGTCAAATTTAAAGGAATGAAGAAAGTATGGGCAATTACATTTTAATTGCTTGCTATAGTGCATTTTCTTTGTTACAAATAATCTACCTTATATTTTTGGGTAAAAATAATTTTTAAATTCTCAACTTTGGATGATTTGTTATTAAAAAGTCCAAATTATCTTTGTATTTGTGTGTATGCTTTTATTTTATTTGTCAACTGCAGATTTCTCTTTCTAGAAGACCGTTCTCAAGTCTAGGAATTCTTTGATCGCACTCTTCTTATGGGTATGAGCATGCCATCGTTCCTTCCTCCCCGGACCCAGATCATAGTTTTTTATGAGCGGGATACACTAGATATGATGATTATGATGAGACTCAAGAACCAGTTACCTTTAGAACCGGTCTACTATTGATTTTTTTCTATTTAAAAAAATAAATAAAAATAAAAATCCTAGTTTTACTTACTAGTCAACTTCATATTAAAATCTACCACATATATATAGTAAACATGCTAATTTAAAAGGAAAAAACAAATATTGAAATGTTAACTAATTTAATATGGACTGAATATATAGTATACATGCTAATTTTTCTTTTGTGCGTTGAAATCTCTAATAAATTGAATTTTTTGGCAATTAATTCTGCCACATATATTGGTTATTAATATCATGAATATCTACCACATATTGTGAATATTTTGTGAAAAAGAAGTGATATCTGCCACATTGACACATATTGGTGAGTATTTTATTAATATTTTGGTTAGAAATAATGTCATTAAGATGATTTTGTTTTGTGATAAAATTAATAAGTAAATTAATATTTGATCAATTAAATAAAAGATAAATAGCCTAATATCAATTACTGTATATTGTAAGTGATATAAAAGAATATCTCAAAAAAAATAAAAATTAAGTGATATACAAAAATATTTTCTCTCAAAATATGACATCATTACTTTATCGATTGCAACATTCCTATGAAAAAATTAAGCTTCAACAATGTAATTTATAATTACATATTTGTGTTTAAATTACATACTAATATATATTTTTGTTAAAAAAAACCGTGCATTGCACGTGTTTATTTTCTATTACGAAAGTACATAATTACAATACAAATTACAATCGGGAATTTGTATAAACCCCTTTGTTGATGACAAAAAGAAATTACAACAACAATAACAATGCTAAACGTAACCTTGAAGATTTGTTTGTAACGACGACCGTTACCCGGAAACTTGATACAAGTTGTAGGCATGTGCTCACTTTCCTTTTGTGATATTTCCCCCACAAAGGTACTTGGGTTGATGATTGAAAATTCACAATGAGATACAAACAACTACAATATACTCTTAGTACTTAGAATATATCACTTAACAACTTGTGTTTGAAATTATAAGAATTGGAAAGCAATGACAAGAGTTAATTACTCTCTTGAAATAGCAAAGACAAATTAGAGAAAGAGGAGTAGAATTTCAGAAATTTGGTGTGTACAACTCAATCACCAAGGTCCTCTATTTATACGACAAGAGGAGCCTTTAGATATTCATCACCATAATGATCATATTGATGATCATAATATCAATGACATTAATCTTGGTCATTCAAGTGCATTATATCACCATTATACTCTTGTAACCTCAGAAATCAAGAGTGTAATGACAAGAATCCAAAGCATTTACTTTCAAGAAAAAGGGAAAATGACCAACGGTCATTTCCAGCAGGAAACGCCGAGTCGGCGGTTGGTCCTGCACAAGGAAAGCCGACTCGACTTTTCCTTCTGGACAAACCCATGATTCCAGAAGCTAAAGCCGAGTCGGCTTTAGCTCCAATAAGGGGACCGCCGAGTCGGCTTTTAAGGCTGACTTGGTTTTCCCCTTTGCTCGTTTTGTCCTATCTTTTAAGTAGTATTTAGTGATTATATACAGGATTATTAGACACTAAATGTTCAACAATCCTCCCCCATTTTGGGTATAATAAGCCTCTCATTTACCAAAACTCATAATACATTTCATGCATCAACGCTAATATCCCTTCGGATTGAATTAACGCCTAGTACAACACACTTAACAAGCGATCGAGCCAGAATTGATTTCCATAAGGAATTGAATCAAATGACCCTTCCAACCACTTGAAGACGAAGTACACACAAAACAAATAACACAAAGTTATTAACCTGACACATTATAAGGCCGTGTCCGTATCTTATTCATAAGTTTATCATAGTCATTATGACAATCTTGACTACTTGAAGCGGCAACACTTCAAACTTATATAGGTAGGTTCTCAGTACGTATAAACATATCCCCGTGACAAGGATATAACACCAAGAGCTCTTCAACCCTTGATCTTGAGAACTTTCATAGATGACTACCTTTTTCATCACGGTACAAAGCAACGATGGGTCATATAACGTGTTGCTTTACAAAATCAAGAGGACTTTACCACATTAAATTCAGACACGATGTTACTCATGCGTGAATTGGGCCTTCCCAAATGATTTTATTGACGTAAACCGATTTCAACTGAAGCTTTTTCAATCAAATCCCTATTCATGGCTTTCGTAAACGAATCCGCCACATTTAACTTAGTGTTCACATAGTCAAAAGTTATGACCCCGTTAATGATAAGTCCTTGCACTAGGCTACGCCTTAGGGCAATATAACGAGACTTACCATTATATACTTGACTATACGCTCTACCTAAAGCCGTCATGCAATCCACATGTATTGCCACCGGTGAAATTGGCTTAGGTAATAAAGGTATCTCAAACATGAGATTCCTCAACCACTCCGCTTCGCTTGACGCCGAAGCAAGAGCGATCAGCTCAGCTGACATCGTAGAGTCGGCTATGCATGTTTGTTTCTTAGAAGACCATGAAATGGCACCTCCCCCATAAACAAACACCCATCCACTAGTAGAAGAGTTATCCTCTTCATTAGTGATCCAGCTAGCGTCGGAATAACCTTCTAAAATAGGAGGTTCACCGCTATACGCAATACCATAATCCTTGGTACGCAACAAGTATCTTAATACTCTTCTTATCGCCATCCAATAATGGGGACCAGGGTTGCTTGTAAATCTACTAAGTTTACCAACCGCAAATGCTATGTCTGGCCTCGTACTAGTCATAGCATACATCAAAGATCCTATGACCTTTGAATACTCCAATTGTGAAAATTGTTGACCGGTATGTTTGGCAAATTTCATACCCGGTTCCATGGGAGTAGAGACCGGTGCTTTATCAAGCATATTAAACCGCTTAAGTATCTTCTCAACATAGTGAGCTTGACTTAACTTAATACGATTACCTTGTCTCATGATCTTAATACCTAAGATCACATCGGCCTCCCCCATATCCTTCATCTGGAAGGATCTAGAAAAAAAATCTTTTGTCTCTTGAACTTGAACTAAACAAGTACCAAAAATAAGCATGTCATCGACATATAGGCAAATGATAACGCCATTACCATGGCTGTCAAACTTGCTATATACACACTTATCGGCTTGATTCAACTTGAATCCAATGGACAATATTGTTTCATCAAATTTTTGATGCCATTGCTTAGGTGCTTGTTTAAGTCCATACAAGGACTTCACAAGTTTACACACCTTTTGCTCATGCCCTTTCAAAAATTTGTATTTTTATAATTGTATTTTTATAATGTAAATTTTCCGCCAAATCATTTTAGTTTATTTCACTACAAAAAAAAACAAATTTCCGACTATCAGAAATAGTCGGAGTTTAGTCGGTATAGAGCTATACCGCTAAATTCCGACTTTTTTGGGTTAGTCGGCTCAGATTGGTCGATAAATCATTTTAGTAGGAAAACAGTCAGAAATTTCCGACTACCGATTTGGTCGGAAATTTCCGACAGGCCATATAGTCGGAATTTAGTCGCTAAGCACTATTTTAGAAATCAACCCAAAATGACTAAAAAATAAATTAAAAATTAAAAAAATCCGATCAAATTTCCAACCACATTCCGACCACCCAACTGGTCGGAAAAAAAAAGAAATTCTTTTGTTGAACGGAAGTTGCCACGTCATTGTCATGTCATGCCCACGTGGCGCCACGCGCGCCTACCAGCTTCACTGTTTTAGTATATCATTAGTATAGTATTACTTGTATTAGCATAAGATTTGTCGTATTATTATTATTATTATTATTATTATTATTATTATTATTATTATTATTATTATTATTATTATTATTATTATTTTTTGGCAAAGTAAGTATTATAAAATGCCAGAAAAATAGCCGAAGCTTACAATAGGTCCAAAAGACTGAGAAGACGACCCAAACGAAGCTTCTAAGGGACAGGCCCCTCGTCATTCGCTTAGTAAGGACACGTCAACAGCAAACAGAGATATCTCCTAGGCTATAACTGATGCTAGATCGCAATTAGACTTTACAAAAAACTATGTAAGTTAATACTGTGCAAAAACCAGAGACCAAAAGGTATACATTCATTGTCCCAATTACCACCAGACGAAATTAAGCTCGAGCATGTCAATACGAGCCACATTCCAAGGGCACCTGCGTGAACAAGAACTTCCAGCACCATAGAGACACCCAAAACAGTGCAGGATATTGCTTTGAAACATGAAATTATGCTAGTATCATCTAGCCCAACAAAAGCGTTTATGTGCACATCGATGAATCTCAGCAGCTGAACATAGCACAGCACAGCAGCTGTCCTGACCAAAACCAGCACAGACAAAGTTGCTGCCATTTGTTAGTTGGACTGATTGTGCATTGAAGCAGCCTCCAGTTTTAAGAGCTATTAGCTGTAATCACGCCCAGACCACAATGCATCACAGTAGCATCCCAACAATGAGGCTTGAAGACCACAGACATGTTCCAGACCAAAATCAGACGCACATCTAAAACCCCGCCTGGAGTTAGAAGTTTGCACCTAAACCAGAGGGAAAGGGGGGGAGATGACTATGGAGTTCACCAAGCCTCGCCCTCCCAGCCTCGCTCCCAGATCACACCACCCAAAAAACAAGCAAAACACCTATACCTGCATCTATATACATACAGATCTGACTTACTAATGTCATGGCAGTAGCTCAACAGCACCAAGCAACAAAAAACCAGACAGTCCAGCAGTATGTCTAGGCTACAACTATTTATCGGACCAAACAAACAAAGCCACAATTACCAATACATATCTATCAACATGAACCAGCTTCAAAAAGACTATCAAAATGAAACAAAGCCACGATTACCAATACTTAAACGCCCCACACATCAACTAGTAGGCTTAAGGGGGATATTATTATTATTATTATTATTATTATATTATTATTAGTGTACTAATAGTCGTATTAGTTTAATTAGTCGTATTTATTATTATTATTATTAATATTATTATTATTATTATTATTATTAGTGTACTAATAGTCGTATTAGTTTAATCAGTCGTATTTATTATTATTATTATTAATATTATTATTAGTAGTATTACTATTATTATTATTATTAGTCTTTTTAGTGTATCATTAGTATAATATTAGTTGTATAGTACTTCTATATTATTACTCGTATTAGTTTATTAATAGTTGTGTTAGCATAACATTAGTCGTATTAGTGTAGTATTAGTATTATTATTAGTTGTATTAGTCTATTATAAATTGTATTAATATATTATTACTCGTATTAGTTGTATTAGTGTATTATTATTATGTTATTAGTTCTATAATTAAGTATATTACTACTCGTATTAGTAGATTATTAGTACTTTATTAGTTATTTAGCCGTATTAGGCGTATTAGTTATTATTAGTCATATTAGTACATTATTAGTACTTTAATTTATTAGTTATTTAGTCGTATTAGTTATTATTAGTCGTATTAGTATATGGTTATTATTATTATTATTATTATTATTATTATTATTATTATTATTATTATTATTATTATTATTATTATATTTATTTTTATTATTAGTCGTTATATATTATTAATATATCAATAACGCAAATTAAACTTTTTGAGTACCAACAAATTAAATTAGTAAGACAAAAAATAAATTAAGAATGCAAAACTGTTAGTATAAGACAAAATATTAATAAAAGGATCATTCCCCAACAACAGCCACCAAGTTTCCTCAATTTCAATTAAACAGCCTCGAACTTCGTTTATCCCCGACAACAGCCACCAACTTACAAAATGTGACATCGATACAGCCAATCCATTAAATTACCGGTAAAAACCCATTTCTTTGACCAACCGTTGACCCATATCTCAACCATGTTTAGAACCCTAGTTTATACTTTTAACCCTAGTTTCATCTTTCTTCATCACTAATCAAGCATTATTTCCATTTCTACTCCTAATCCCATAATTTCCTCCTTCTTCATCACTAATCAACCTTTAGATTTGATTTCCATAAGGGTTTGGGTAATTGATTCGGGTAATTTTGAAGCTCTGAAATTTTCACACAAAAAGCAAGAATGAATTTGGCAAGTAAAATGGCTCAAAAACATTTGAAAGAACTACTAAAAGAAGATCAAGAACCCTTTTATCTAAAGGATTATATTGCAGATAAAAAATGTCAATTAACAAAACAACCACCAAAAACTAAATTTCAAATCAAAAAATCTAAACCCACTTCAATTTTATGCAAATCTAAACCCAAAACCCAAAACCCAGAAACTCAAATCCAAATGCTCTTCTCCTTGATGCTGCTATTCGAATCCAAAAACACAAATCCAAACCCAAACCCAGATTAAGAATTCGGGTTTTGGGTTATTTGGGTCCATGTTAAAACGATTGAATCTTCGAAATCGAACTCAGAAACTCAAATCGAATGAAATTAAAACAGAGGATAAAATTTAGTTGATGAAGGTTGAGTTTGGACAATAACTAGAAAGAATGAAAACCTAAGTAAAGAGAAAGAATGAAGATCTTACCTTCAATGGAGGATGTAGTTGATGAAGGTTGGGTTTGGGCATTAACTAGAGTTAGAGGGATTAGTTTTTAAATTAAAGTCAACGGTCATAAGGCTTGGTCAAAGGTAAGAAATGGGTTATAACCGGTAATTTAGGGTGCTTGGCTGTATCGATGTCACATTTTGTAAGTTGGTGGCTGTTGTTGGGGATAAACGAAGTTCGAGGCTGTTTAATTGAAATTGAGGAAACTTGGTGGCTGTTGTTGGGGAATGATCCTTAATAAAATAACAAAATATGATGTTGGCTTGAATTGGACTAGGGACCTTTTGTTTCCAAACGATTCTGGTAACCACTACACCACAACAACTTTTATATTCTACATCTAAAGTTTTTCAACTTATATCTATCTTTGGTCAACCAAAAAAATTTTAAAAAGGAAAATTATCACCGACCAACTTTTGGTCGGAAAGTGGTCGGAAAAATTTTCGACTAAAAGTTGGTCGGTAGTTGGTCGGTGATAATTAATGCTATTTTTTTCAATTTGAAATTACGACCAAAACACATTTAGTCAGAATTTCCGACTAACATGTGTTAGTCGGAATTTTCCGACTAAAAGTGGGTAATCGGTGGATTTTGGTCGAAATTTTGCATTTTTTTGGTACTGTTTTTAAGTACTAAAATGGAAAGAAAGATTGGATATAATCTCATGGGTTAACACATTTCAAGTAGAGTTGTTTATAGGCGGGCTACCAGCCATACTCGAAAAAACGTGTAGGCATGAACAACATTTCTCAAAAAAAATTTAAAGGTTGGACAAGTAATACCCACCCGCCAAGATAAACGAGCGGATAGCTACACAAAAAAGTACCCGCGTGTATACACACCCACCCGCCCGCTTAGATTAATACTCCCTCCGTTCCAGTTTACTTGTCCCATTTCCTTTTTTGGCAATTCCACATTACTTGTCCCATTTTCTTTTTTGGCTATCCTTTTCTTACCTAAATACCCCCACTTTTCCAATTCCCAATACTCCACTACCACCTTTACAATTAATTTAATCAATTAAAATACTCAACTACAACCTTTTACATGAACCCCATTACTACCTTAATATTCGTGACTAGTCAAATGGGACTAGTAAACTGGATCGGAGGGAGTATATTAATAATTTAATAATTAATTCTATTAAGTAATGCTAATTTAGTAGTCTACACCCTACTGTATGAAATTTTGGTCTTTAGAGACTAGAGTAGTATAATATGGGCCAACTTTATCACCCATAGAACTATCTATAATGCTAGCCCAGGAGTACTTTGCTTCTTTAATCACCGTAACCGGCCGTAATAGTCAAATTTTAAACTCAAAGCACCACTGAAGATTAAATTTCTCTAGTGTAACAAATTACCAATTATCAAAGCAACAAATAGCAACTGCATCATCTACATTCAACATTTCGGGTATTATGATATTTTGGACAATGTATTGTATTTTAATTGTCATTAAAACTTAACTTCATATTTTATATTATATTTTTGATATTTATGTAAGAAATACTAGTGGGTCCCGCCCGCTTTAAAAAATTGATGGGTAACGATAAAATAATATGCCCGCAAATGCGAGCGGATTTTTGAATATTTGTACCTACGTGTATATTTTATTAAAATTACCCAATCCGCTAAACGCTCAAGCCCGTCCATAAACACCCTCTAAATTCAAGTAGGCACATGTTGACCATTATTTCATAGTCATCCTCTTCCGTTTTAATATTGATTTCTAATTCAAAAGGAAAAATAACAATGATTTGGAGGTATTATATATTATATAAATACATAATCTTTAATTCTATTATTAAATATGCTATATTTTAATCAAAAAGTACTTAAATTAAAGTTCATAATGTAATTTAGAAGGAAAAAAAACAAATTTGAAATGTTTAACTACTTATATTTATTTCACTATCCAACCTAATACATAAAATAAACTAAAAAAATTGAGCAACACACATGTAAACAATTCATCACAATTCACACAAGTGGTACAACTTCATTATTATTAAATATTATTATTATATTATTATTTTTATTATTTGCTCCCTTGGTACAAATGAGTCCACACATTACAATTACCTTGTGCAGTGTGCACCACACTACAAGCCAAAACCATTATTGGACATAACCAACACCCCCAACTTAACTTACCAAAATACCAATATACTTCACTCAAAGGTTCTCTAATTGTACTTCAGCTTTCAATGGAACATATTCACCAAGATAAACAGCTTCAAGATGATCAGCCAATAAAGACTTATCAATACTTTCATGGTGATAAGATTTACAAACCAAATAGAAGATTGTATGAACTACAAGCCCAAATAAACTAAACAATACCCATAATACCAAACAAACAATCCCTAATCCAATTTTTTGTCCTAATCCAAACCCATTTAGATGCTCAATTAATTTCATAATTGGTAATGCACAAAGATTAATCACCAATAATATAGCAAAAGCTGTTTTCATTTTCCCCTTGATTAATTCCTTGCTTCTCATTAATGCTTTAAACCCATAATGCTTCTCCATAACTGAAACAACATTAGCTAATTGCCATATCATAGTCATATAAAAAAACCCAATAATTACTATTAATAGTATCATTAATACTAAGATTGTTACCCATGTTTGATTCTCATTTAATTTGTTAAAAAAACATCATGGGTATGATTATAAGCAAGACTAGAACAAACATGAATACCGCCATTATGCAAAAATTACATAAAAATGTGATCATAAGTCGTTTCCAAACCTTGGGAACCACACTTATGACCTTTCTAAACATGATTTCTTTGCCTGTGTATATACAAGCGACTGTATAGACGACAGCTGATATGGAAAGAAGGGAGAAAATCAAGGAGAAAATGAAATATATAGATTTGATTATCCAATAAGTAGCCCATTCTTTATTGATTGATTTGATGATATGGGTATAAATTTGAGGGTTAGTTGGGTTGAATTGTAAGGTGGAATAGTTATGGTGGATTTTGTGAAAAAGGAGTTCGGAAATCCAGTGATTGGCTAAGAAGAGGAATGAGTTGGGTAGGATGAAAGCTAGGGTGATTTGGAAGAAGATTTTAGACCATTTTAAGATTATTTTGAGTGAATGTTTGAAAATACCAAGAAATCCCAGAAATTGAAGGTCTTCTTGCTCACTTTCCATGGTTGATAGAATGAAAATTGATTTGGGGATTGTGTGTGTGGAAGATAGAGTTTATGGGATAATACTCATTAAAGTGTTGTGTCGGTTGGGGCAATAATGGAGTTATATTTGTTTCAATTCTCTAAAATTGATATGTTGAAAAGTACTCCTGTGCCCCTATTATTTTTGGCAGAAACTTGGTAGAAAGTATAATGGAAAATTCGGTTGAAAAATATGACAAAAAACAAGTACATGATAGATAATACTCTTTTTGTTTTTAAATGTTCTTCTCAATTACTTTTTACACAGTTTTTAGATTAAACCTGTAGCTTCAATATTTCTAAATACGCGTTATAAAAAATTTATAAAATATATATAATAAAAAGTATACATTAAGACGAGTTTAACGAGATCTCACATACATCTATTTTATCATCTATATACTACCTCCGTTCCATTTTACTTGCAACACTTACCAATTTTAGAAGTTTCATATTACTTGCAACATTACTATTTTTGGCAAAATAATATACTTATTTTATCCTCACTTTATTACTACCCCACTATCACCATCAATCATACATCATCACATTAATTATTTAATATACCCACAAATCACAACCACTATCTACTTATAATGATTTTTTTTATTTCTACCCTACATATCACCATCAATCGTACACCATCCCTACTTTTACCATACTGATTTGACGACCCTTATAAAACGTGCTAAACCCTATGGTGCAACTAAAATGGAACAGAGGAAGTATGTCTTAAAAATCCTAATCAAATTTCTCTCTCCACAAAAGAATATTTTAAATGGGAAGAACATTAGCAAATAGAGAAAATTAGTGGTTAAGGTTAAAATTAGAGAGCATTAGTTTGTTGATGAGATAAAAAATAAGGATAAAACTATTAGCAAAATAAGAAAAGATACAAAATCAGTGTAGAAATAAAAATGAAAAATTGTGCTAACATAAAATGAAAAAGAGGGTAAAAGTAGTAAACCAAAATAAAAATATTGGTACAGTAATATAGACAAAAGGAGTAGTAATTGTGATTGCAAAATGTGGCACATATAGTTTCAATTTATTACTATTGATAAATTGATGATAGCGCCCCCGATGACTTGCGGGTTAAATTATACAGGTTTTATATTTCATTCGTTTCAATTGACCCGGATATATATATACTTCTTCTGTTTCATTTTGTTACTATATGGGTAAAAATATAAGCTAAGGGTTTATCAAAGATAATCATGGTCAGGGAAGGCCGATCATGGCAAGATCTGGCAACTTTGGGGTTCATCTGGGAAGGTTCGGTGAGCAGTGATAACATCCCCGGCTAGCTGCACCAGAGTAGTTCCTTGGGTCCGTCAAATGATGAATCTGTATAAGTAGTGATTGTAATAGTAGTAGGATGTCCCTAGATTAGAGGACAGTGACTGTAAAGAAACAAATAAAGTATTTCATATAGTCTAAGGAAGTGACACGTGTAAAAGTAAGAGGAAAATTCTGCAAAAGGAGACAACTTGGACAAAAAGGGTTTTTGAGTGTAAGCAAAGAAAGTCCCGCACCACAAATGAGTGGCTATAAATACAAGCATTCTACACCATAAAGGAGGTAATGAAAAACGGATACGAAAACTGAACTCTAAACTGAAATTCTCCATTATTATCTTTCATTTACAATATTGGACCTCACGTCTAAACAAGTCCTACGCAATAATCCACCTGATTGCCATAGTGCATCTTGAAGGACTTGGTAGGCGAATCTTGTGTTGAATCTGAATACTGACTTGGGCGTCGGAGTAGGATTCCGGGAAAGATTTCCGGACCTTTTCTGACCCGTGGTGTGTTTTGTAGGCCATCAGCCATTCTCCTTCATAAAGATCTGGCAGCATAACTGGCAAGGAATTAAGTTAAAGGCCTTCACCAGCTTAATCACTCTGATTATCCAATAATCGGGCGGTTAAATAAATATTTAATTGTTCTCAGAATCAGACAGGAATAGTTACATAATACTTGTTATATTTAACTTTTTTACGCAATTTAATGAATTATTTATTTAGTTATATGTTGAATTATGCACATTTAAAAATTATAAAAATTTTATATTATGAAAGTATGCGATTAGACGATTCAAACAAGATCTCACTTGACTATATTATTACTTAATTATATATTAGCCGCAATATATAAAATTAGCTTAAACGATGAATAGTTCCCAAAAACAAAATGTAGCAAGTATTATGCAACGGAAGATGTTGAGTATATCACCAAGGATATCACAGCAGCAGCAATACTCAAGGAAATCAGCTAAAGAGTCAAGCAAGTGGAGCTCACGTGCCTACCCTTCTATTTCTGTTAGGAAGATTATTAGCTTATTATTGTTTGTTGTACACTCTCTTAGTTAGTTAGAACATCTGTCTATATATAGTCAGTTTCCTCCTTCCATGTGTAATGTAAGAATACAATTGTTGCAATAATAAGAATCCTTCTTTCATTTCTGTATCTCTGTGCACATTTCATCATGGTATCAGAGCCCTCTGATTTTTGATTCATCAGAGTGTGTTTCGATTCTTTTTTTCTTTGAAAGAAAGTCACACAAAGATTGCAGCAAGTTGTTCCTTCTTTTTCTCATACCAAAATCTTTAAAGATTCTGCAAGAAGATGGTAAATCAAAGCAACCCACCTACTGACCCAACCACGAATCCAGGGTCTGTGTACTACCTTCATCCATCAGACTCAGGTCAGAAATTGATTAATATCGTTTTTTCGGGAACTGGGTTTGTGGATTGGAAAAGGGTCATGGTGATAGCCTTGAGTGGAAAGAATAAACTAGGGTTTGTAGATGGTTCCTTGCCAAAACCCAACAATGGCGCCACAGCAAAAGCATGGGAGAGGGTAAATAATGTGGTAATGGGATGGATCTTGGCTGTTTTGGAAGAGACAATTGCAAAAAGTGTCTTGACCTATAAGACAGCAAGAGAAATATGGAATGAATTAAATGAAAGGTATGGGGCAAAGCTCCAATGCCCAATTATATTCACTTCAAGAAAAATTGAACAATTTAGTTCAAACACCTTCCATGTCCATAGCTGAATTCTTCATGAAGATCAAGACCCTATGGGATGAGTTAGATAGTCTTAACCCTCTCCCCTTCTGTTCTTGCAATATAGGTTCCTCTTGCCCTTGTGACGTCACTAACAAATGCTACAAAATGCAGCAAAATAATAGGGTCATTAGCTTTCTTATGAGGCTTGATAAAAAGTATAGCCAAGTTCGCTCCAATATGCTTATGATGAGTGAACTCCCTACTTCTGCCCAGGCTTACAGAATCTTGCTTCAAGAAGAGACCCATCTTGGTATAAACAATGAAGAGCCCAATGAGACTCTAGCATGTAGAGTTGAAAAAAGGAGGTTTCAGCCCAAGAAGGGTAGCAAACACAATGAAAGTCAAGCCAAGAGACAACAACTCTTCTGTGAACACTGCAACATCAATGGACATACAAAAGATAAGTGTTGGAAGATAATAGGATACCCCCCTAGTTTCAAGAACAACACATGGAAAAGGGACAAGACCTATGCCAATAGTGCAAAAGGGACTGATGAGGAAGAAGGCACAGTCACAGCAAGATTCACACAAACTCAATATCAACAGATTCTTGATATGTTAGACAGACAAGGAAGCCAAGCCAATGTTGCCAACCAGACATCAGGTAACATTTGTTCTGCCTCTCTTATCAAAAATGAGTGGATAGTGGATAGTGGTGCATCTGACCACATGTGCTTTAATCTTGATAAATTTGTTAGCCATTATCTTATCAGTGAAAAAGGACACACCATCACAGTTCCAGATGGCAGGAGCATAAAAGTAAAATATGCAGGGACTATTAAAATAAATGAACATCATACCCTGCACAGAGTCTTATATGTTCCACAATTTAGGTTTAATCTCATATCTGTAGATAAACTTATCTCTGACTTAAAATGCAATGTGATTTTTGATTCTAATGGGTGCTACATTCAGGATTTGATGAAGAAGCCTTGGCCTCTTGGTAAATCAAAATCAGGGCTCTATATTCTTGAAGAACAACCTGCTGAGCAAAATGGTATATCAGCCACTGCATACAGCAATATGCTAAGTAAAGCCAAACTCTGGCATCTTAGATTAGGGCATTTGCCTTTTAATAAAATTCATGTATTGTTTCCAGACATCAATGAAAAAGTAATAAAATCCAATTTCTTGTGTACTGTGTGTCCCCAAGCAAAGCAAACAAGAACAACATATCCCAAATCTTGTAGCAAATCCACCAAACCATTGGAGCTTCTGCATATAGATATGTGGGGCCCCTTCAAATATAAATCTAGACTCAATTGCTCTAGTTTTATTACAATAGTAGATGACTTCAGTAGGTTAACTTGGATTTTCCTAATAAAAGAGAAATCTGAGTTTCCACAAGTCTTCAAACAATATGTTGCTTTTATTGAAAAACAGACAGGACTCCAAGTAAAATGCATAAGAACAGATAATGCTAAGGAACTCACCAAAGGTGAGACTCTTTTTTTTTTGCACAAAACGTGGCATAAAACAAGAGTCTAGTTGTGTTGATACACCCCAACAAAACGGGGTTGTAGAAAGGAAACAAAAACACATCCTAGAAACAGCAAGAACATTGTTCTTTCAATCTAAATTACCCATGAAATTTTGGGGGTGATTGCATTCAATGTGCAATACATTTAATAAATAGAATGCCATTAGTGCTTCTCAAAGGAAAATCACCCTTTGAGGTGTTTTTTGAAAAAAAGCCAGATTATAAAAACCTAAAGGTTTTTGGCTGTTTGTGCTATGTTAGCACTCTCAAAAGAGAAAGACATAAATTCATGCCTAGGGCACAAAAGAGTGTCTTCATAGGCTACTCTAACACACAAAGGGATACAAAGTGTTTAATCTAGAAACCAAAGTAGTTTCCATAAGCAAGGATGTGATATTTCATGAACATCACTTCCCTTTTCATCAAATAAATAAAAATCAGCACACACCCATTTTCATTCCTATGTCATCAGAACAAATTATTGATTCTGAAGACCAACACCTAAATTGTGATGATACTGAGCTCCTTAATGAGCCAGAACCTGCTAGTGTTCCTACTGATAATGCTGAGCTCATTACTGAGTCAGAACATGCTAGTGCTCCTACTGATAACTTCATCAGTAGTCCATCCGAAAATAACCCATCACAAGATGATGAAATTTCTGATCCTACAGATAGCATTATCATACAAGAACCATCACCACAACATCATGACATTATCACAGTACCTAGGAGGTCCCAAAGGTCTGCCAGAACACCTGCACACCTAAAAGACTATTACTGCCAAACTGTTGTAAGTCATTGGTGTGGTTTTGTTAGCTATAAATCCTTTGCCACAAAGCAATCTAGCACTAATCTGCTCACTGAACCTAGGAGCTATAAGACAGCCCTTCTTAATCCCTCTTGGAAAGAAGCCATGGATAGAGAAATAAAAGCCCTAGAGCAAAATAAAACATGGACTCTTGTTCCATTACCACCTGACAAAAAAGCCATAGGCTCCAAGTGGGTTTTCAAAGTCAAGCTTAAAGCAAATGGCACACTTGAGAGATATAAAGCTAGGTTGGTAGCAAAAGGCTACAACCAAAAATATGGCATTGATTACGATGAAACCTTCTCCCCAGTTGTCAAACTATCAACCATTAGATGCATTATTGCTGTGGCCATATCTAAAGGATGGACTATAAATCAGCTTGATGTAAATAATGCTTTTTTACATGGAGATTTGATAGAAGAAGTATACATGCAACCTCCACAAGGGTACTACCAATCCACTACACATGTGTGCAAACTCAATAAATCCCTATATGGCCTCAAGCAGGCATCTAGACAATGGTTTGCAAAATTGACACAAGAACTTAAAAAACAAGGATATAGTCAATCAAAAAATGATTACTCTCTGTTTGTTAAAAAAGATAGCTCTCATATCACCCTTCTTGCCATCTACGTTGATGATATAATCATCACAGGAAATGATCCACTGGAAATTTTGAACATTAAAAACCATATGCATACTACTTTTAGTATAAAAGACCTAGGGAACTTAAGCTATTTTCTTGGTCTTGAGGTTCATTATTTTCAAAATGGTATAATTCTACATCAGAATAAGTTCACCAAAGAACTTCTTCATGACTGTGGTATTACACAATTTAAAAAAGCTATCACACCTCTCCCTAGCAAACTCAAACTATCTGCTCATGAAAGGGGAGTTATTACCTGATCCCACAGTCTATAGAAGTATCATTGGCAAGCTGAATTTCTTAACAAAACACAAGGCCAGACTTATCCTACACTGTACAAACCTTAAGTCAGTATATGCAACAGCCACGCACCACTCATTGGGAAGCACTTCAACATACATTGCATTATGTAAACTCCACTTGTGGACAAGGCATTGCAATGTCAGGCACAGACCAAATCACATTACAAGCATTCTCTGATAGTGATTGGGCATCATGTCCTGATTCAAGACGATCTATCACTGGTTACATCCTATTATTAGGGAAGTCTCCAATCTCTTGGAAATCTAAGAAGCAAAGCACAGTCTCACGCTCTAGCTCTGAAGCTGAGTATAGGGCCATGGCAGCAGCTGCTGCTGAGGTTACTTGGATGGTGAGATTACTTGAGGAAATAGGAATGGCTAACCTCAAACCAATTACCTTACATTGCGACAATCAATCCGCTATACATATAGCAAAAAATCCTGTGTTTCATGACCGCACCAAACACATAGAGGTTGATTGCCACTTTACTAGAGATAAAATCCTAGAAGGCCTACTACAACTCTCGTATCTTCCCACCAAACATCAGTTAGCTGATGTCCTGACCAAGATTCTACCATCCAACCAATTCCAGGATCTCCTATGCAAACTGGGAATGGCTTACCCCCACTCCAGTTTGAGGGGGGATGTTGAGTATATCACCAAGGATATCACAGCAGCAGCAATACTCAAGGAAATCAGCTAAAGAGTCAAGCAAGTGGAGCTCACGTGCCTACCCTTCTATTTCTGTTAGGAAGATTATTAGCTTATTATTGTTTGTTGTACACTCTCTTAGTTAGTTAGAACATCTGTCTATATATAGTCAGTTTCCTCCTTCCATGTGTAATGTAAGAATACAATTGTTGCAATAATAAGAATCCTTCTTTCATTTCTGTATCTCTGTGCACATTTCATCAGAAGAAGTATATGAATTTGGTCGGTGGTGTCAGAAAATAGGTATAAAATCTAATTCGACATAAATAGTGGGTAACCGGTGGATATGAGATCTTACATGCGGTTATATTTTCGCACACCTCTTATCACTCTATATCCACATGCCTCACCTCTACAATCTAATTTTCTCATCAACAAATCTAACTTCTAATTTCATCTTAATTTGTTGATTGTTTTATCGTAACTAAACATTTAAATTTTGTTTAATAGAAGTATTATCTACACAATTCTCTGGTCATTAATATCTCATTTTTACACATTTTTGGTACTTTTCTTGAAAATTATTATTTATCTTTTTATTTTAATTTCATCGGGATAGACAAAGTCTAAACAATAGAGTGAAAATACAAAATAATCTAAAGTATTTCTTTAATTGTCGATCAAAATTTTTAAAAATTATAAATTTAATGAAAATTATATAAAAAATAGAGATACTACTAGAATATAAAAGAAAGTAATACTCATTGTCCTACCAAGTTTTTGGTGAAGTGGTTATTTATTATCGGTGAAAAAAGAAAAAAATGTACAAAATGATACTTTATAGGAGTATAAAAGTGAAAGAATTATAAAGATAAAAAAAATTAAAGTTGATCATTTAACAGCAAATCAAAATAAAAATTGTGGATGATGAAAAAAAATTGAATAAAAGAAAAGTGAAATAAATTAGATATTAGAAAATGAAATGCAACCAATAATTCTATAAATACACTCGAACAAGATTGGAGTAGAAAAAATTATATACATATGTGTTTTCATTTATTGGAAATCAATGTGAGCATTGACTGATTGTTTTACAAAGTCATTGAGTCATAAGTCAGTGATTTGTGATTTTTATATTTCATAAACGGAAAAGTCATGTTCCACGCGTTTGAAGTTGTTTCACGGCAACATAAATTTTAGGTTAAGAATGCTGGGAATTAGATTTGATATACATGGTCGTTTGACAAATTAGCTTATTGAGTAATTTTAGCTTTGTTTTAATATAAGTAGAGGGTTGGGTAGTCAAACCAGCTAATGTTAGTGTTTGGTGAATTACCTAGTTGAAAAAGCTTATTGATACGAATAAGCTGTTTTTGAACAAACTACTTATAGCAGCGGATTCATAATCAGCTGGTCAAACAAATTAATAAAAACAGCTGGTCAAATATACCACTATAATTAGCTATCAGCTATCAACCATTTGCCAAACACCCTCTAATATTCTCTCAAATCCCTTGTTTGATATGTTAATGTAAATAAGTATAGGGAATTGTAGATAACTATTGAAAATTAAATGTTTATTTACAATTTTATCCCCATTGAAAAAAAAAATTGAGGAATTTTTCATAAATAAAGGTATAAAAAAAGTCTTTTTAATCACAAATTTGAGTACAAAAAAAATCACAAATTCAATTCGCATTTTCAATTCAAACATTTTAATTTTATAATAATTAATTTGCTAAATTATTTAAAAATCTTTCAATTTTTAATTTATTTTTGATATGAAAAATTATTTCCGGTCTAATCGGCCCAAACTGGGACCAGACCGGAAGGAATCCGGGTCAAATAGGGACCGGACCGGATGGAACCGATTCGGTGTCCGATCTTAGCATATTCGAATTTTCGGTCTTCTGGTCCAATCGGTTCCGATCCGGTTCGATTTGGGTTCGGACCGATGAAGACTCCTAGGTTCGAGTATTTTTCAGGTAGAACTCGACTATGAATTACTAATTACTATCGATCGAGTCAATATCAGATTAAATTATTAGTCATTTTTTAATTGATGATAAGGTTCTCTTAATTAAAGCTAAAAAAAAATATGGAAATCAATAAGTGATTATAGGATAATATGCATTCATCCATTTTTATTTTGATCGGCCCCATATATTCCCACCCGTTTCTTACCCACGCGTCTTGCCATAGCCACTTAATAGACTCTATACCCCCCCGCCTCATACTTCCTCCTTTCCATTTCACCTCCAATACGATATCGTTTTCCGAAGTTTTATATTACTTGCTACATTATTATTTTTGGCAAAAAGAATCTACTTATTTTATCCTTATTTTATTCTTATCATATATCACCATCAATCATACATCATTCCATTAATTATTTAATATACACACAAGTCACAACCACTATCTACTTATAATAATTATTTTTTTATTTTTACCTTAAATATCACCATCAATCATACATTATTCCTACTTTTACCATACTGATTTGACAGCCTTTAAATATTGTGTCAAACCCAATAGTGCAACTAAAATGGAAGGAAGGAAGTATTTATATGGAAGGTACTTTTCCCATCAACAAATCAATCTTCTAATTTCATCTTATTGTGTTTGTTGTTTTATCTTGGTTTTTTAAAATTAGGGATATCTTTATAACCTATAAACTTAAAGAAATTTCTGAAATAGTCATTTTAGCTGATTGAGATAGACTAATGAGTAATTAGTGATGAGTGCTTTCTGATAAAATTTTATAATAATATTTGATAAAAATTGGTCCCACTGTATTAGGATTATAAATTTCATTTTAATTGCTCATTTTGTTTTATTTTCTTATTTAGAAATAGATTTCACCATCTTTTTTTAATCTTAACTGCATATTTAATTTTTTTAATATTATTCTCGCAACTTATTTTCTAGTTATTAAATATCACATTTTCACATATTTTTCGTACTTTTCTTAAAAATTATTATTTTTCTCTACGATTAAATCTCACTAGGACAAAGAAAGTATAAACAATAGAGTGAAAATACAAAAAAATTATAATAAAGTATTTCTTTATTTGTAGATTAAAATTTAAAAAATTATAAATTAAATGAAAATATAAAATATAGAGACACTACTAGAATAAAAAATAAAATAATACTCTTTGTCCTACCAAATTTGCCTCAACGATTATAGGTAAATTAAAAACAAATGTGGTAAGTAATATTTTATGTGAAAGAGAGAGAAATATATAAATAAAAAGAAAATTAGAGTTGTTCATTTAATGGGAATAAAAAAAATGTTAATGATAACAAAAATAAAAATCAAACAAAATTTATGAGATAAAAAAATGTGAAATAAATTAGTAGTAGATAGTAGAAAATGAAATGCAACCAATAAATATACTGGATCATGACAAAATTAGAAAAAATTAGGGAAATTCCACGTGAGAAACTTAAGCTTTTGACTTTTTCACAAGGTAGACAAATATTTGTTTAATCTATATGGTTTACAACACCTTTCATTTATCCCCATGTAGTAACCAAAAGATTAAGTTTTTGTTAAATTATCTATTTTTTGCGAATAAATTTTTGAAAAATGCGTTTCAATAGGGTGAACGCGTGTTTGGAATTTTGGATTAATGTAAAAATCATTATGATGGAATATAATAACATAAATTTAGTAAAATTCTTAATTTTTGCTTACAAAGTGAAAAAGTTAGAAGCTTAGCGTTACCGCACCAATTAAAAATATTTATCCACCACGTGAGAAAGCCGAAACTCTAATGGCCCGTTTGGTTAATGGTGCTAATGGGAATGAAAATTTGATCATAAAAAAGTTTTTTTTTTCACAATTTTCCATTATCACATAATACCACATATTCAAGTGGTAATGCATTAAAATGCATTTTGTGAAGAAAATGAGATTGTTCAAAATAATAAGTATATTCATTAAATTTGTCAAGAGATATTCTTAGCAAAATTACACTAATTATTATATTACCATCCCAGCTTTACCTGATTACCAAGCGGACTGTAAAATTACACCTAAGATTTCCAAAAAAATTATTTACATATGTGTTTTCTTTTCTTGGAAATCATTTTGAGTACTCACTGATTGCTTTATTAAGTCATTGAGTCATAATAAATTCAAAAAAAAAAAAGTCATTGAGTCATAATTCACTAATTTGTGATTTTCGTAGTGTACTTCATAAAAGGAAAAAGCCACGTTCCACGCGTTTCACGTTGTTTACGCTGAGTGATGGCCGCGGTCCTATGACTATTTAGTAGGGGTGACACTTCAGTACGAATTCGCCCCTAATCCGACTCGATCCGAGTAAGATAATCCGATTCGAGTCTGAGGAAAAAGTCATCCGACTTCGACTCTGATTTTATGAACCGAGTCCGAGTTAGAGATGGACCGAAGTTGGACCTTATTAAAAATCCAAGACTCCAACTCGACTCCGACCCTGAAGGACATCCGACTTTGAATTTGACTTTTAGACTAAAATTTTGTTTCCTTTAAAACTCTAGCCGTGACTAGTTCAAATTCTCTCTTATACTAATTGTAATTTTCGATTTTGAAAAAACACTTGGTATTGTTATTTAGATTAATGAATCAAGATACGACAAATGAAATCAAGAGAAATAAAATACGTCAAATCAAAATACAAGAAAATTTTGTTAAATTGTAATAATAGGTTTATTTCTCTTGTTAAAATTGAATTCAAATTAAAGTACATACTTTTTTGTTAAATTTTATTTGAAATCACCTTCACCTTTATTCCCCTCGTTTATTTGGTCAATTAATGTTGAAGCGAGAATTGCATCCATTTGGGGAGTCCAAGATACGTATCCTCTCTTTGATGTTGAGCTTGAACCTAACTGCCTTTTCATTTGTTTGTTCATTATGATAACGAAACTATAGCCTAAGGTCCTGTTCTTTTCACCATCAAATTAGATAATAAATAAATAAAGAAATAAACAAGTTTTGATATACATACGACAAAGGCATTGTTAGAGTAAATATTATCTTGTTATTTTGTTGTTAGATCCTTAAGAAGACTTTCCTATTGAACAAGGTAACATACTATCATGTAGATGTAGTTCATGGTAAAGAAAAAATTTGGTGAGCAGAATGTACATGGTAAAGAGCAAATTATGGAGTATAAAACAAGCATTTATAATTCTAACTTGAGTCATCTTTCCGAAAAAACTCGGATGTCTAAGAATACTCCAACGTTTCTTCAATGAACCAAAGGCTCTTTCAATTGTGTTTCGAGCCGAAGAATGCCTCAAGTTAAAAAGCTCCGTATAATTTGTTGGAGTATTCCCTCGCCATAAAATTAAATGATACCGAGTACCTTTATAAGGAGCTAAGAATCCTTCACCATTAGTGAATCTCAAATCAACAAGAAGAAATTTATTTCTAGGTAGTTTTAGTCCATTAGGCCTTAGAAGAGCATCACGAAGGATGCGAGGATCTGAAGCTGATCCTTCTCAACCAGGTAAAACATACGTGAAGTAAAGGTTTGAATCATAGGAAGCCAAGACATTTGTGCTTATATACCCCTTTCTATCTCGATAGCGGGGTCGATCCTCAATAGGCACCGTCATTTTAACATGGGTCCCATCAAGGGCTCCAACAACACCCTTAAAGTACCTCCACTTAATGTCCTCAAAACAATCAGTATTGTGACTAGCTGGTTTGATATAGTACTTCCCTAGTTTTAGTACGGCTTCAAGTACGATGTGAAACTGACAACTCACTGTCTCTCCTGAACGAGCAAAGATCCCTTGTACTACTCTATTTTTTAAATCATGGGCAAGAATATGAAGGAACATTGTGACAATTTCTTTCACCGTTACATATCTAGTAGTCTTTAATCCTCCATTAATTTGTAAAATGTTACATAACTTCTCAAAGCAATGTGTATCAAAACGCAATTTATCGCGACATATCCTATCATTTTTCAAGTCTAACATCCAAAAGGCCCTATTTTGAGCACAAAATTTTTTATCCCAAGAGACCTCTCTCACCCTTTACTTTTGACTATATTGTGCTCCTATAACTACTATAATGAAACTCACAATTGACAAAGCATTATCTCTATCATCATCATATTTCCTTGCACGCTTTCGTGACTCTTGAATAATTAATTCTTCTGACATATTCTACAATTTTCAAAAAAATATGTAACATTAAAATTATCTCTCGGCATGTGATGTTTAAAGAAAAGATTAAACCAAATAGCTTCAATATGGTCAAAATCCGAAATCAAAATAAATTCTAAACGACACCAATTCATTTGTATTCAAGTAAAAATCACAAAATATCAATCCAAACTAAGAAGGACCTATATAATTTTTCATTAAAAATCATAAAAAAGCTTAAATTCAACCATTAACCATCAATGGCAACAAAATTTATAGAAGAGATTAGAGAACAAGTACCTTCGTTAGCTCATTAGATTCTCAAAAAGCCAAGAAGTACCAAGATGCTAATGATTTCTAGCAGGAAACAAAGGGATCTTTAGGTGCCAATGATTTTTGTAGCAATTTGCAGGGACAACAAAGTGTTTGTGAAGATCAGTTCGTAATTGAATATTGTTGAGTAACAATGGATATCATTGACTCTTTTTTTCTAGCTTAGGGTTCATAGAAAATTGAGAGATGATTGAAAAGAGGCCAGAAAAGAATTTGTAAATGACAGGTTATGAGGTTGGATTTTGAATTATAAAACTTTGGCCCATTTATTACTTATTCTACGATTTCATAATAAATGGTCCATTTCTAAATTACAAATTTTAAACTTGCCAAACAAGATATTTGGCCCAATTTAGCATTTGAAATTGAATTTCATGTTCTCAAACAGGCCATTAAAGTAATCGTAATCGTATTTTTGCACTATGATATGCAAAGCACACTACAAATAGACGTGGAAATGGATTATAGAATAGATGGAATACACATATTTTTCGAAATAATATTTTGGCCTCTAGCAAAGTACTAAGTAGCAATCTGTCATCGAACAGATTATTAAGGCTTAGTTTATTCATCATGATACAAAATTAGATTGATAATAACTTTACACAAGGGTCGATATAACTTCAGAGGTGTTCACATTAAGGGGGTGTTTGGTATGAGTAAAGAAAATGTAATGAAAAGGGAATTGATAAAGAAGGGTAAAGGTAATGTTAAGGGTTGTACTTATTAGTTGTTTGGTATAAAAATTATAAGGGAAACACTTGTTATTATAATTTAAATTAATTTCTTTTTTTTTGGGACAAAAATTTAAAATTATTATTATTAATATTATTAATCTAAAAATCTAATGAAAATTTATTTAAAAAAAAGAAGGTAATTAGTACAATACAGTTGCATCTAATTACAGTACAATACGGTATGACACACCATTCTTGCTTTCTTTTTCATCCATCAACGCATAATTCATCCTCGGTCGATCTTGGGTAAACAACAATGGTGGAGGAGGAAAGAGAAGAATATGGTGAAATCGAGTGTCGGATGGAGTTGCAGTACATCAGAAAAAATGGTGATGGTTGTGGTCCACAAGCATTCAAGAAACAGAGTACGTACGTAAACAGAGGAAGAAAAGCAAGGGTTGAATCTGTTGAAATGAATATCTATTACCGCTCATCGAGCCACGGTAACAAATTCCTGGTATCCATTTACGCTCGGAAACGGATTCACATTCTTTTTTCTCAAATCAAACATATAGTAACGGTAAGGAAAAATGATTCCGTTACCTAATGCTAAAAATCTCAAACCAAACGACCCCTAAGTATAGATAAGGGCTATCCAAATTCAATATTCATAGTTGAAATTAGTTCATAAAGATTTCAAGCTCTAACAAAACTACTAATTAAGTAGTAGTTTGACATCTAAGAGATTAGTAAGGCTCTTTTAATCATAAAACAAAACAAGATCAAAAAGGGTCAAAATAACTTGATGAGAAATATGGACATTGAGTTCAGATTATAGCTACCCAAATTCAATTCATAGCTGAAATTAGTTGATCTAAGTAAAAATATTGCTACAAACCACACGCACTTCATATCTATGCAAAGCTTCTAAAGATTTTTGATATCAAGGATCATTTGAAAACGACCTCTACTTCATAACAAGGGTAAGACTGCGTTTGTGTACATTTCACAAACCCTTATCCTACGGTGGAGTCATTTACCGTCATTAAAGAATTGGAATGTTGAAGGAACAAAGAGCTCTGACTTCCAAGGCAGGAAACATACACTAGTGAAAAAAACCTTAATTGTTGCGGTTTTTAGGCCATTAAAGGTTGCGGTTTTGGACCCCAAGCATTAATGGTGGCAGCATATGACATTTAATAAATGCTGGGGTTTAATAACGCATCATACAAAAAAATAATATGCTGCAGTTTTTTATAAAATAAAATCACATCAAACCATCAGGGCTTTCATATGGTGAAAATTTTAAATTCTAAACAAAATACTTAATCTAGAGTAGACCTCTTAAACTTAATCACGAAATCGAAAAGAAAGTTAAAATTGGGCATTTAAAGCTTACCTGCAGAATGAGTGGAGTTGAAGAAGAAATCCTTTAAATCCTGACAATCGAAATGCAATGTAGGAGTAATTAAAATCTCAAAAAAAATCATTATAACTAAACAAAGAATTCTTTAATCTTCTTAATATAAATCCATACAATCGAAATGCAATGTAGGAATTGATAAAACGAAAAATGCATTAGATCAACAAACGTTATACTCAGTCAACATAGACCTCTTACACTTCAATCACACAGTCGAAAAGAAAGTTAAAATTGGGCATTTATGTAGGACAATATATATTTACATATTTAGTTTGTTCATAACATTCTAGTTACCTTGTTTAAAGTATATAATTAAAACTGATTAAAATTTTTCCTTTTTAATGTTTGAAAGCTATGTATAAAACCCAAGCTGTGAAACTCATCATTTAACCTACAATAATTATACCAAATGGTGCAAGCTAATGCACATAGTCGTCGGTGGTCGAGGGCAGATCAAACACAATGGGCTCAATTGGACTCCATGTTAATATCAAAGATCATTTAAAATATTGATTCCTAGATTATACCGCTGCTCAAGATTTATGAGAAGCGATTGAAAACGTCTTGAGCAGCGGTAGAAATGAGCTTTAAATATCTACGATTTAAGTTTATATGCAACTACTTAAATACAAGCCACTAACATAGAAGTCTACTTTGCTAAACTGAATGTTCTTTGGAAAGAAATTGATAGAAGGATGCAAAATCTAATGAATTATCTAGATGATATACAACCCTTAACAAGTTCATACAAAGACAAAGATTGTACTAACTTATCACCGAAATTAATGGAGAACTAGACTAGGAAAGAAGAGACATTCTTCACATTAACCCACTGCCGACCTTGGGTGTGGCCTATGCCCCTATCCGACAGGAAATTTCACGCCAAAAAATCATGACCGAAGTTTCATCATCGGGACCTAGTTCCTCAAAAACTGTGTTGGCCTTTATAGGTTTTGATGATGACTACACTTAAAATGAACAACTGTATTTTATAGACTGTGTGTAGGTCGATATTCGGTCTTGATAAGGATCATTGATAGTTCCCAAGAATTGGTCTATGGACTTTCTACGTGATAAAGTTTGGGAGATTGGTTTTGATGAGATCAAAGAACAGAGAATTGGAGAGAAAACAGAAACTTTCTGTGTAGTATGAATATTATTACTACATTACACTGTAGAAAGAAGAGTTATATTTATAGAGAAACTAAATGATAAAATATTTAACTAACTAACTAAGGTTAAGGGGAATATTATGACTAAACATGAGTTCGATAAAAATAGAAGTTAAATGGTACATATTAAAGCAGCATCAAAGTAATACCAAGCTTTTGGGGTGATGGTAGTCATACCAAGCTTGGATATCAATCGTTGTAACTGCTATGAAGGTATAAATTTCGTCAGAACATCATTCTAGTGTTCATTAGTAGGCACATATCTAAGCTCATGCAAACCTTCAAGGACCTTCTCACGGGTAAAATGACAGTCTATGGTGATGTGTTTTGTACGGTGGTGAAGAACTGGTTTTTGGGCCATTTGCAAAGCCGATTCATTATCACACTCTAGTGTGACGGGCTACAGATTTTGAACACCAAATTCCTCGACTGTGCTACCTCAGCATTATCTTGAAAAGAGATTGATACACTACTCATATCAAAAAGGTACATCTTCTTTTCTAGAGAGCCCATTTGCTAAGAATTCCACATTTAAGCGTGCTTAGAGGGGAGAAATCTTAGGATGGGTGACCTCCTGGGAAGTTTTCCTGGTGCGCACGGGTGAGGCCAAAGTGCGCTGGAAAGACTGGTGTTGGTCTGTGGGGGTTAGTCTATAGTCTCCAGGAGTAGTCACCGGTGGTCCGTTGGGCCGGGGTGTTACAAACGGTATCAGAGCAACCCTGCGACCGTGGCTGATTGTGTGTTCAGTGCACCTAGTGACGGTCCAAGGAGGACGTTGTATTCTTAAGTGAAGGTGAGTATGATACCCCAAATTTAGCTTGAAAAGAGATTGATAGACTACTCAAATCAACAAGGTGCATCTTCTTTTCTAGAGAGCCCATTTGCTAAGAACTCCACAGTTAAGCGTGCTTGGTGGGGAGTAATCTTAGGATGGGTGACCTCTTGGGAAGTTTTCCGGGTGCGCACGAGTGAGGCCAAAGTGCGCTGGAAAGACTTGTGTTGGTCTGTGGGGGTTAGTCTACAGTCTCCAGGAGTAGTCACCCACTAGTGGAAAAAAGCTTATTGGATGCGGCTTATTGGCTGCGTTTTTAGTCTATACGCAACCAATATATAAAATTTATAAAAAAATTGGAATAGGCTGCGGTTTGTTGATATGTCCGCAGCCAATAACTGGAATCAAGTCATGGGCTGCGGTTTCACTTAGTGTCTGCAGCAAATTCAGGGTGTCTAAAATCTTAAGCCCAGCCCAACAGGGAAAAAACCTAATTTCAGCAATATATCTTCAAATTTTGAATTGCCTCTTTTAATTCTAAAAAACCCCTCCTTCTTCCTAATTTCAATTCTAAAAAACGCAGCAAGTCATGGAGGTTGTAATCAAGGAGGTCCGAGCATAATCATTTTAAAAAATACTTCACCTTTTCAAGAATCATCAATAGTCCAAGTATCTCTTTCCAGTTCCATTTCAGAATCTTCCTCCACCATTTTTGAAGGTTTAACCCATTTTTTTTGAAACTCTGAACCCATAGAACTACCATTTTTGTCGTCGATTCATCAAGGATACTCAAATTGGTAAATACAAGGCTGTTCTTGAAGCGCCTCCTTCTTCCTTAGATCTCGAATCTCCATTGTTATCAAAATCCAAGTTTCTTTGTTCTTTAATTTGTAAGATTTGTAAGATTTGTAAGATTTGTTCTTTAATTTGTAAGATTCATCATCGATACTCAAATTTGTAAGATTTGTAAGATTTGTTCTTTAATTTGTAAGATTTGTAAGATTTGCTCTTTGATTTGTAAGATTCATCATCGACACTCAAATTTGTAAGATTTGTAAGATTTGTTCTTTAGTTTGTTCTTCTTGATTTCTGGGTTTCTTTGTTCTTCTTGATGTTTAATTTGTTCTTTAATTCGTAAGATCTGGGAATTCCTGGATTGAATGTTTAATTTGTAAGATTGGATTGAATTAAACGAAATGCAAAACAAAAAAAATTATGAGTAAAGGCTGCGGTTTTTAAAATCGCAGCAAATAAGTTTTTTACATTTGCTGCTATTACTAATGCTGCGGTTCAAACCGCTGCCTATATTAGACTAAAAACCGCAGCCTTTAACGTTTTTTCCACTGTGACCGGTGATCCGTTAGGCCGGGGTGTTACATCGAGCAACCCAACGACCCCTGTAATCTCTGATGCGACGGATGCCATAGCCTTATATTCTGCCTCAGATGATGACTATGAAACCGTACATTATTTTTTGGACTTCCAGCTTATAGGTGAGTCCCCAAAAAGAATGACATAACCGATTACAGAACATCGAGTGTCTAAACATGCACCCCAATCAAAGTCAGAAAATGCCTGAAGTTTTAGTGAATCACTACCTTTGAGGAGTATCCCTTGGGCGGATGTTGCAGCTACATAGATTAGGGTATGGATTATAGCCTTGAAATGCTTTTCGGTGGGGTTTTGTATGAATTGGCTTAGAGCTTGAATGGAATAAGAAAGGTCAGGACCAGTTTTAATTAGGAAATTTAGTTTACCAATGAGGGAGTGATAAAGAGTGGGATTGGAAAAAAATAGAGAATTATTTTATTAAAGCTTGAGGTTAAGAGGTAAGGGTGTGACCACGGGTTTGAATGAAAACAAACCAGAATCATGTAGCAAGTCATTTGTAAATTTTCTTTTACTCAAAATTAGACCGACATCGATGTAAGTGACTTCGAAACCAAGAAATAGTTTAATTTCACTAAATCTTTGATGCCAAAGATTTTATGGAGATGAGTTTGGTGGATTGTATTATTGAGATGTTATCACCAGTGATGATAATATCATTAACATAAACGGATAATATAGTGATGTAAGTGTCTGTTTTCTTTGTGAAGACCAAGTAATCATTCT
Source organism: Amaranthus hypochondriacus (assembly GCA_000753965.2). NCBI lineage: Eukaryota > Viridiplantae > Streptophyta > Magnoliopsida > Caryophyllales > Amaranthaceae > Amaranthus > Amaranthus hypochondriacus. The sequence goes on from CM025917.1 coordinate 23,509,518, forward strand.
TGGATTATGTATACCCTTGATCAAAAAGTTCAATGGTGAGCTTGGAGAACCATTGACGAGCGGCTTGTTTAAGCGCGTAAAGAGACTAATTATGCTTACAAACCAAATGTGGAGGACAGATCAAACCATCAAGAATTTGCATATAGACATCTTCATAAAGGTCGCCATGAAGGAAGGCGTTGTTGATGTCGAGCTCAAATAAGGACCATTTACGACTGACAGCCAATGCTTTAAGGCAACGGACAATAGTGAGTCGAAAAACAGGTGAGAATGTTTCTTAGAAATCAATACCATGTTTTTGATAATAACCCTTGGCAACGAGTCAAGCCTTGTATCGCTTTAAACTTCCATCGGAACGAAGCTTGACTCTATACACCCATTAATAACCAATGGCTTTTTTACCACTTGGCAGAGGGACTAAATCCCATGTATTGTTAGCATTCAAGGCCTGTAGTTCTTTTTGCATTGTTGTTTGCCAAACATCATATTTTGCAATATCTTTGTAAGACTTTGGTTCCTACCACTGTGACTGCTTAACCAAGAACACTTGAGTAACATTAGGTAAAGATTGAAATGAAACAAGATTACAAATATAATATGATAAATGTGCAGGTGGTCGTAAGTTTCTTGATGATCTTCGTGGAATTAATTTGTCATTTAAGTGTTGAGGTTGGTTTTGATTATTCTCAGAAATGGAGGGTAATTGTGAATTTGTGTAATCATGTGAGGGAATTGGGTAGTGTGTGATGTCAAGAGGTGACGTGTCATGTGAAGAAGGAGTTTGTGAGGTGTTGTCAATATTTGGGAAAGTGGTGTGTAAAGGAGTGTTATGTGGGTCATGTGAAAAAAGTATAGGTAAACTGGCGTGTAAAGTGGTGTATGTGAGGGAGTTGTGGGGTATTATCAGTGGGTAAATAAATTGGTGTAGTAAGAACATGTGAATGCAAAGGAGGGTCATTGGTATAGTCTTTGTCAGGACTAGTACAAGATGGAAGGTAAAAGGTGGAAAAGGGTGTAGGGGTAAGAATTTTTTGATGAAAAGGGTAATTCTTTTCATGGAAATAATGTCCATAGTAACAATGAATTGTTTAGTGGTAAGATCATACACATTGTATGCTTTTTGTGCAAAAGGGTAGCCTAGAAAAACACACAGATTGGCACGGGATGCAAATTTTGGTCGACCATTTTTGAGAGTCCAAACGTAACAAAGACAACCGAATGCAAGTAAATGGTCGGTGGCTAGCGGTTTTCCAAAAAAATTTTGGTACGGGAAATATTATTCAAACATTTTAATGGTTGACGATTAATAATATATGCAGCACACCTGACACATTCACCCCAAAAATGGTGGGGAACATTAGCCTGAAAAAACAACGGTCGAGCTGTTTCTAAGTGATGTTAATGCTGTCGTTCAACCACTCCATTTTATTGGGGAGTGACTCGACATCTTTTTTCATGTTCGATGCCTAATTCTTGAAATAAATTTAACATACGTCTTTATCACAATTCTTCAGTGTTGTCTGTGCGAAAACTTTTAACACATGCATTAAAATGATTCTTTATAAAACCAAAAAGGTGTGCAATCATATCAACACAATCGAATTTATTTTTCAACAAATACAACCAAGTTAGACGACTATAATCATCCACAATTGTTAAGAAAAATTACAATCATGATGCGTTTTTTGAGGTTATGGACCCCAAATGTCAATATGAAGAAGATAAAAAATATTACTAGTTTTATGTAACTATCATGAAATGGAAGTCTTGTTTGTCTTGAAGCAAGGAAAATAGTAAAAATCAATAGCAAATGCTATGGGTTCCATAGGACTTTGAATTTTACTCAGATCCTTGTGACTTTCCTCTTGAAGAACCATATGGTATACTTCACTAACATTGGGTAGTTCTTTGTTCATGAGAAGGTTGGACCGGACTTTGTTAAATTGAGGATCTAATTTCATCAAGAAATGTCATGACTCTTTGTTCGTGCTGAATCTTGATGAGAATTGTGGTGGGATTGCAAGAACCAAGGGGTAAGGGTCTAAGATCATCGATTTCATCCCATAAAGATTTCACTCTAGTAAAGTATTCAGCAACACTCGGATTGGGTGCTTGAGAAGTATTGAGGAGTTGTTCTTGTAGCCTATACGTTTGGGGACGAAGAAGGATTACCATATCTTGCCTCAAGATTAGTCCAAATAGCATTAGCAGTTTTGAAATACATGATACTTTTTGCAATATGTCTCTCCAAAGAAGATATAATCCAACCGGTCACCATGTTATTGCAAAGTGTCCATGCTCGTTCATCGGGAGAACCATTAGAAGGTTTGGGTAAACAACCGTCAACAAATGGCATTTTATTCTTTGCATCGAGGCTGATGACCATGGACCTCTTCCAATCACTAAAATAAGTTCTATCGAAAACAACCCAAACTAATTTGACGCTAGCGGAATCCGAATGGTGTAAATAATAAACACTACTTGGATCTTAGGTGGGATTTTCCATTGAAGAAAACAGAAACAAGTTTGGAAATGGCAGTGGGGCTTTGGGGTAAAGAAAACAAGTCTTGGCAAACTAAAAAAGAAAGAAAGGGGAAAAAAAATTAGGGATTGAGACGTGCATCTAATACCATGATAGAGTTTGGGAGATTGGTTTTGATGAGATCAAAGAACTTAGAGAATTGGAAAGAAAACATAAACTTTCTGTGTAGTATGAATATTATTACTACATTACAATGTACAAAGAAGATATCTATTTATAGAGAAACTAAATGACAAAATATTTAACTAACTACCTAAGGTTAAGGGGAATATTATGCCTAAACATTAGTTAGATGAAAATAGAAGCTAAATGGTACATATTAAAGCAACACCAAAGTAATATCAAGGCACATTTGGAGCAAATTGTATATCTTTATCACTACGTGTCTAAGATATCCCAATGATGTTAGATAGGAAGATCGCTGTAAGATGTCAAATGTAGACATGAGGTCTACTGTTCTTAAATTGATAATCTGATGATACTTGTTGATGAGCAGACACAGTGCAATGTTCCCAAGATTCAAGTCTGGAAGAATTAGCGTCAGCGGAAATGTTCTAAAAAAAGTATTTTCTTGTTTTTCTTATTTGGTATATGGATCAAATTTATTTCGTGCATAATTATGTTAATGAGTTAGTTGGCAAAGGAATTTTAATTTTAACTATTTTAATAACCGTCACATTTTCTAAAGTGGTGGGGGAAAACTTGTCCTAATTTTTTTCCACGTTAATAGGCTTGAACTGTTGGGTTTTATTTAAGAAAATTAACTTGCTTTATTTAGAAAATTAAAACCATAGCTTGATCACTTGCAAAACTAGATCCACTTATTGTTCCTTAATTTTAGGATTAAGGATGGAGTGTGTAGTTATTTCCTTACTAAGCTACGTGACTTTTCTATATAAAAAAGAAGCAATTTCTAACCGGTTATTTGTGTGAAGAAAATTGATAAGAAATATTCTTTGCTCCTAAATTGCCAATTAACTTAGAAATAATTCTTGTGTAACTCATTCATTTTATGCTTAGGTTTTTGACCTTTGTAAAAGGGTTTTTATGAGAATTATTGTAACTAGACTTGGGGAAGTCAAGGGAGAGAAAGAGAGCTTCAAGTCAAGCGAGAGAAAGAGAAAGAGAAAGAGAATTGTTGGCCTAGTTTTGTTTGTTTTATGTAAATTTAACGAAATGTCTAAAACATAGTAGAGAATTTGAAAGACCAGAGGGTCGTAGTTTTTCCTTCTATTTAGGCCTAGAAGTTTTCCATGTAAAAATTGTGTTGTCTCTCTCTAAGTTTGCGCATCAAGTTTAAGATTTAATTCCGCAAAAACAGGGCAAAAACGTTTGAACTTATCACACATCAATTCACCCCCTCTTGTTATCTCTAAACATTTCTACAAATTGGTACGGGGCTAGCCAAGTAAAAAAAAGAACACTCCAAAACATCGAGAGCAAGACGACTAATGAATACTTTAGTATGGTTACTGTGGTGGCTCACGACGTACTGACTAGGGGTGTTTTAAGCTAGTTGATTACCCCGAATGGTAGGTTCATATACAGAAAAGAAAGGCCGCCACAAAGGCATCAATGACTCGGACTAACGACATTGCCTACCTACCGACTGCAGAACACCCCTGTGAAGTCACTTCATCATATGGTGCATCAGGCAACTAGCTGGGCTGTGAAACAGAAGGCAAAGCAGTAACCAAAACGAAAACAATACAAAAAAGGGAGGAGAGAGAAACAGTCACAAAACATGGGGAGGGGGAAATAACTTTCCTAATTCCTCTATTTATACAACTAAACCTAATAACCCTACCCAGAAACCCACAGATAACCAGATGCCCCAATAACCCACAACAATTCAAGCCCACCCATTTCCACACAAGTACCCACTCCCAAATCCCATGTTTTACGAATATATAAAAAAATTTAATAAAATCATGCATACCATGGGTACTATCTAGTATTTATTAATTTAAAGTTCATGACATTTTAAAAAAATAATTAATATTGGCTAAGTTATCTATGAATGTAGTTAAACTAATATTTTAAAGAAATAATTAAAAAAAATATTAACCAATTTTACATGTTAAATGAAACAGTTGCATAAATTAGTTTCATTTTAATTACGAATTTAACGTCTAAATATTTTAATTAATGATGGTAGTAAATAAAAAAAAAAAATTATACGATGATTAGAAACTTGTCAACTCGTAACGTAGTTATGAAGTGTAACAAGTAACGTAAACTTTGGAGGTAAAAACTTAAAGTTGAGCAACTACCATAACGTTTCGGGATAATTATAATACTTACCCGAAAAATTTATTTACCCATGTTGAGAATAAATTAAATATTTCATACACATATACAAGTGATTTTGAACATGAAGTATAAGTTAGATAACTTGTTACATGTACAACAATTTTTACCCAAACCTTAAACTATCTTAGACAAACCTTTCTTACACTATAATAGACCAAATTAAGGACAAAAACCACCTAAAATCAGCCCCAAACAGCAGCCCATATGGCTGTCCCTACCCCCTTTTAGCTCTTTGTACACTTACATATTCAAGCAAATTGTTCTATTCAAAACCTCTTTGTTCTACCCAAAGCTTGTGCATCATTACAAACATGCAAGAGACAATTATTAGAAACAAAAACACTTCATGTAGAGAACATTTTATTCAGCCATAATAACCAACAAATTGCTCCCAAATTCATCCAAGAACAAACACTAGAATCCTTCAAAGTTTCAACTACAAAAACACCTTCTTTTCTCATCAAATCTTCTTCAAAAACCCATCTAAAACTTCTAAAAATTTATGTTTATAAACTCAAATCTTCTACAAAAATAATGTTCATCTCAAGAGCTTTCCATAGACACCAAACTTGGAGAAATCCACCAAGTATAGAGTAAGTTATGTTTATTTCTTTATTTCACTTGTTTTGTTAAAACCTGTTCATGTAAAATTCTTTTTACATGGAATCTTTCTATAAACTAAGATTATTGTAAAATGGATATTTCATCATAATAACTAAGAAAAATAATCTCTTAAGAAGGCCAAGAAATTTAGGCTAAAAGAAGAAAATTTGAAATATTTATCTTCAATCAACTTACATTCTCCTATTTTTGTTTCCTAGCCAAAAACTCTCAAGTTGTGGGACTTGTTCAACAAGTGTTGCTCAACACTAATCAATCTCCAAAGTAACAAAATATCAAAGAGTAAGTAAATCTAACAATTTTTATTTAGAAATCAAAAGTCATTAGGTTACATAGAAAGATCCGAAATGATACTATTTTTGAATTTTTAAAAATAAGTGTAGCAAAGGAGTTGGATCTTAGTTATTGAGAAGTAGTAGCAAAGGCTAAAGAGTACTTTCAGAGCTAAGGATCGAGGTATGTCACATGGGGTGATTTTTAAAGGATTGAAGAACAAGTTGGGAAAGTTTTGTATGAACTTGTTTTTAAAAATAAGAGTCCCAAAAGAAGTTCTTAAATCTTGAAAAATGATATCAAAATGATAATTTTAATTATGAAATGATTTATTACATGTATTATTATTGTGGGCATCATGCATGTTCATTTTATGAATTGTTGTGTGGTTAAAGGCATGTTTAACAATACTTTGGGAAAGTATTTGTGATGGAAATGGTTATATGGATTTGGAAAATATTTAAAATGCATTTAAAAACTAATTTTCAGTAGCTATATGTAAAAAAAAAATCTCTTGAATAATTATGTTGCATTTTATTCGTTAAATCGATATTTTTAAGGAATTTTAAGGTGTTAAATACTCTTATTATAAAACATTGTATTAGATTAACTTTTGATCACCAAAACTAATTAAGAAAAGCATATTATAATGTCTCCAACAAGATTTGGCCATAATATATTTATTTTGGAATTTTTCATGATTTTTGAGAAATCGTTAAATTATTTATCGGTAAATTGTGAAATAGTAAAATATAAAATAATTACCAAATGAAGACATATGGACTTGAAATTTTTGTCACATACTCAAATGGACAGAAACTAATGTTGGTAAATGTTTGGGAATATTTTGTTGACGTTTAAGGACCTTAATAATTTTTACTCAGTTATTAATAATCGGTAAGTTAGAAAACGGTAAAATATAAAATAAATATTAAATCACGTCTTTTGGACATGAAAATTTTATGAGACACTCATATTAACAGTAGATACTTGTACAAAAGATTTTATGGATTTTCATAATCATATATGGACTTAAATAAATTTTATTCGGTTTATCGGTAAAATAACAATATTAATTATTAAAAATACCCCACATAATTTCTAATAGTTATTTAAAATTTTATATTCCTTAAAATAGTTTCCAGAACATCAGAAAATTTTTATTTTATTTTATTCGGACTTAAATAATTTTAAACTGATTTTATTTTATTTATTGATAAAATGCCTATATAAAATAATAAAGTATCATACGTGATATTTATAAGTTTAAATGGGCTAATAAAAGTATTATATGACTTCTGAAACTTTAGTATAATTTTATTAAGCTAATTATTAATTATTTACTAATTTATCAAATTAATAAAATTATTTAATTATTTAAAGGTGTAATATTTTAGTTAAATTTGGGTAAAAATAAACCTATATCAAAAATTTATAATTGTGTTAGTAACCTACTTCCGCATAGTATAAAATAATTTCTACTTAAATGGTTTATAAATTTCACGAATTTAAGATATCATTCAAATAACGGTAAATACCTAAATTGTCGAAATTAATCGTAAAATCATTATAAATTGGCATAACAGATTATAATCTGATGGGAAAACCTTAAATTCATTTGAATTAAGTTATTATAATGACTTGATTAATTTGGGCCTTGTTGGAGAATTAATATGTATTTTGTAAATCAATTATCGATTTTATTATCGGTAAAACTATATTGTATTTAAGAAAATAGTGTTTTATGAAATCTTTTGTCATAATGATTTTATAGACTTATGAACTATATTATAGTTGTTTTGAACGAATTTCAAAACTCTTAGATTGAACAAAACTTTTTAGTGGTTTCCTTGCAAAATCATATTGAATTTTAATCACTTTTTGTTACGATGCATTTCCACACATGCTAGTGATGCCCCAATATAATACAAAGGTTATGTTTGATGATGTGATTATTCTAAGCATGTTTTACCATGTGGGAAAGATTATTATATAATTTTTGCTATGTTGCAAATAAAGTATGTTTTATTATGTTACAAAGAAAATATATTTATCATACAGGAAAATATTGATATTTACGACTTTTCAAATGCTATTGAAATTCCAAGAAATATATTATATACAAAAATGTTTTAGCCTAAATGGCGGGTACATATGCAACAACAAATGTTGTATGCATGATTAAATGGCTCACCAACGCTGAGCGCGTATTGTACACAATACCATTGTGTTACACTTGCCGGACATGTCGCGGACGGTAGACCGACTACCAACCGAGTCACAGGATGACTCACAGAGTACCCATGCAAACTTATTATTTGAGTTTGAAGTTGATTTGGATCCATTGAGATCTTATGATTTATGATGAAAAATGAGAACTTGGAATTATTATGAAACCATTGAATTGAGTTTGAATGATGATATGATTTATCAAATGAAAAACCATCTTTCAAAATGAATTTACTCAAACCAAAATGTTTTAACAACTTGTTTGACGGGCACTAGTGTGTTATACTCAGCCTTTTGCTGATACTATGCTTTGTATGTTTTCCAATGGTTTTTGTTTTTAGAGTGAATCCCCATGGCACCTCGATGAAGAAGTGATATGCGAGTGAAGGAAGAACTTGAGTTGGAGTTTGACTCCCTTTTGTTTAGATCTCTTTATTGTATCTAAGAGAGTATTAGTATAGTTGTTTAGATTTGAACCATTTAAAGATGTAATTCGAACTTCAGAGTTATTTCAATTTGGTTGTAATTTTCCTTTATTTTAGACAACTAAGACTTCCGTTATATTGCTTTGGTTTTGGTTCAAGTATTTTACTTGGACATTGGTTAAACCTTTAAGTAACCCCTTAATTGTGCTGGCAAAAGTGAGATTCCGCTTGTTTAATACTAAATTCCAATTAGTCTTTGCCTACATAATTTGGGGCGGTTACAGTTGGTATCAGAGCCAAGGCTTTGGAAGCATGTCTAAAATTTAGGAGAATTAAAAGAATCAGAACGAACGAAAAATTAGAAAGTTTGATGAAAAAAAGAAACGAATATTTGAGGATATTAGGATAATGAACACCTATTTGGGATTGGTACCAAAGTGAGGATTTAATTAATGAACCTTAAGTATAAAGAGTAAATCGACTAAAGTCAATATTGAAGCTAGTGAATAAGCGTAAAGGCTAAGTAGCCAAAGTTAGAGGATTTTACCCAAGAGTTAAAAAGATAAAATCATAGGATGTTTTTATTTAAGAAAATCAATCAGACAATCAAAAAAAATTATTAAGGCTATAGTGGGAACTCGGAAGAGTTTTAAGCTACTGCACGATTTTATATGTTTTTAGAAGCGTAATTTCAATTTTAAGTTATCTTTATGAAATGCCATAAAGATTAATGCTCAGACCTAAATCTACCTTTTAACATAACACCCTAAACAAATTCAAGTTAAGGATGCCTGAATTGGTTCAACACATTGTGAATCAAAACCTTGAAGGAGAAAGGAAAATAAATTTTAATAATAGACAAGCTACCATAAACCGAAAACCAATGATGGGGTATGATCTAGTGAATTCCGATGATTAGATTGTTGAACTTTAAGCGACAATCAGTTAGCCTGGCTGAGTTGGCTAATACAATTTTTGAATTGGCCCAATTGAATACAAATCAGTAACCACAAGAAAATCATTTTGTTAGGGAAATCTTTACATCAATTGTCAAATTAAAATATTATAAAATAATAAAATAAATATTAGGGCGGTACAATGTACTTTGGAAACTCTATGGGCATGTTATAAAAAAAACGATAATATTTGTTTAAACAGATGAATGATGTCAACAAAAGAAAGTCAGGTAGGCAACTAGATCAACTAGTATGAAGAGTCTAAATTGATGAAAGTATTGAGTTGTTAAATAAAAGCACCTCAAGACATGCAACATCAAATGGAAATATAGAATCCTTTGGAGTGTGAGGATGTGTTATACATATATATACATATATATTTGTGTGTGTACATATACATGTGTGCTATACTAAAGCAACATTGTAAGATCTTAAACATTATTGTGCTGGACAAACTCGTCAAATAAATTGCAAAACAAAACCTAGAGCTTGGTGAGAGAATAAAACTGTATAAGAGGTTAACAAAGCATCGAACCAGAACTTATGATAAGAGGAATAGTTTATTCACTTGAGAAGTATAGTGCTCCTAAATTCAAAAAAAAAAAAAAAAAAAAAAAAAACCTTATTGAGGATATGTGAATAAGAGGAGATTATTTGTATATTGTTATGCCAAGGTAACATATCTAATGTGGTGATCATGTGATTTATAAGTATTTTTAGATTATTCAACATAACTAAGTTTATTTATTTATGTTGTAGTGATCCTAGAGTAAATATCAGAGGAAAATCATTGATGCACTGAGAACATTCAAAATGTGTGAATAATATATAGACTATACAAACATAATGATTAAGGATATTTTACTTAAGGAATTGAAGTACATGGGTAGGTAGTAGACTGAAATATTAGAAAAAAAGGAGTACACAACAATCTTAAGGGGTGTATTAGAGTTGAGTTAAAAGAGGTCAAATAGGAAATAGGTGTCATATTAGACAAGTTAGACCAAATAAGAGAAGATAAGAATAAAGTAAGGTAGNTTATGTTACATTTAGTGTTGTGATGATTGATTGAAAAAATCTTACGAATGATCTTAAGCGTTTAGTGTTGGTTGATTATTGTTGTTTGATGATGATAGTTGTAAATGATTATGAGTGTTAGCCCTTAAAAGTGGTGACTAATTTTGGCTTGTAGGATACTAAGAATGGTAATGTGATTAGAATAGTTAATAGCTATTGTTGTGGATTAAATTATAAATATAATTACTAAGTGAGGATTTAAAGTAGCTAGTGTCACTAATGGGAGGATTGTGGTGGTTGTAGTGAGTTGTTTATAACATAGTTGAACTTGATTGTTATAATTGACATGTTTAATGTGTTGCTAAGTGGTGTGTTGACCCAAGTTATAAGAGTCGTTGTTAGTCTTCAAGCTACTAGTTTACTTGTTCACACATCTTACTCTAAAATCTTGAAAGGTAACAAGCCTTTACTCCATGAGTCATATGAGTTACATTAAGTATAACATCCTATGTGATGCATTCTGAACCTTTTCACGGATAGTTTGATTATGACGCACGAGCGTATGGTTTGCGTCCTTGTCACTTGGAACACATTTTTGATATAGAATTTGACTGAAATTTAATGTTATGGTTCTGACTGAAATCCATGGTGTATTTCATATGTGAACATGAGTTGAATTTATTGCATGAGTGCGTTTAGAATGGCGTATTAGCTTGAATCGTAACTTGTTTGACTAATAGTGTAGTTGTATGAAGTCAGTGCTTCTTAAATGATGTGAAGTAGGCTTATTAGTCTTACTTTTAACGTGTATAGGTGCCCGGTTCATAAGAGGGGCTAAGAACCTCCTTCAAAGTGACTTTTGCGACTTATTATCTTTGCAGTTGCAGGTAAGTACATGCAGTAGCTAATTCTTGTATCTGAATATGTTTCTCTGCGTAGCAATATTATGGAGGCTATGTTGGATATGATCTGCTATTAGATGTTATTAAGTTAGTGCTACAAGTGAGAATCAGCCGTAGACATAGTAGAGAATGAGTTATGATATCGCAAGATTAGAATGTTGGATTGTATGAGATTGAAATGGGGATAAAGTCCCCTTATTGGAGAGAGATATTAAGTTGGATATTTACTGTGACTCCACTGGATTGGTACCCCCGGCCAGCTGGATAGTTCCGCGGAGGCATGGACCGCTATATATGGTCGCTGTACGGGGTATGATCATACTTTGCCATTGGCGCCGGCATGGCCGTCACCGTCCTTGGCTGAGGTGTTACCATGTGGGTCTTGGCAACCCAATATGGTGGCCTCCTAGTCCAGAAGAATATGAAGCTTATGAAGAGATGGAATATGGTGAAGACTTTGAGAAGTGTATAGAATTGAGAAATAGATGGAGTAGGTGCTTACACACTGGAGTATCTCCCCACCTTGTTTTGTTGAATTTAATTGTTGGCTACATATACATAACCTAATGTTAGTTACTGACGTGTACTGTTGTTTCCTTGTTGATGGCTCATCTTTGATGGCCCTGCTATGACACGTTGGTCTACGACCTTACGTTGAGCAGTAGGAGGCATCATAGGTAGCACTTGCAGGTTTTTGGAAGTTCTTTGCATTGCATACGAGGGGGGTATTGAGTGAGAATCTTAACACGTGCCATGTAATACTATTTTTTGACGCTTTATGTGTTTTGGATTGAAATTGTATATGTTTTGGTTGAGGCGCGTGCCTCCTTTGTGATGTAAATAGTTCCGCGCTGCAAAGTTTTATTTCGCTTTATATTCGTTATAGTATCTTGAATGGCTTGTTTAGCTGGTTATGTTTTGGAAAACCTAAGTGTTTGCATGGGAACCACGATCCATGCTTAGCATGTCGACAAAGGTTTGGCGATGATCATTCCGCCGTGATTTTGTTACAAGGCTATCAATGCCTCTTCTTAATGATTGTTTATGGTTTGTTTAATTCTTTTGGTGCGTTAAAATTCAAGGCAGATGCTGCCGAAATTTCCGTAAAATTTTATTTGAAAGTTTCTCTAAAACCTCTTTAAATCAAACTTTATTTATCTTTCTATTTTCTTATATTTTGTTTTAAATGTAACACCCGAATTTCCTCCGTTCTCTTTCGGTTTTGGTTCCGTTTAGAGGGTCGGAAATTCAGGGGTGTTACAGGGAAGCTTGATCCTAGATGCATTGTACCATATGAGATTAACCGGGAAATCAAAGAGAGTTGTCTATGAGTTGGCACTAAAACAACCCCCTTATAGTAAGAAATGATGCATAATTTGTTCTATGTATCACAATTACAAAAGTATATGCTTATCTTAAAATGCTTTGGCATGATCTAGGATAGTTAGTTTAGAGGTAAGACTATAAAATAAAATATAAAAAAAAAACGTTATAAATCTTTAGTTGGTAAATTGGAAAACTCAGAATCTAAACCATTCCATTAGTTAAGGTGTTGCAAAACGGGTAAGGCCAGGATTATACGTCTTTGGAATGGAGGAGAATATGTTACATATATATCCTTACCTCTGTGTTGAGGTAATCATAGATTATTGCTTTTAGTTAGTTTCGAGGACGAAACTCTTATAAGATGGGAAGACTGAAACAGTTGCATAAATTAGTTTCATTTTAATTACGAATTTAACGTCTAAATATTTTAATTAATGATGGTAGTTAAAAAAAATAAATTATACGATGATTAGAAACTTGTCAACTCGTAACGTAGTTATGAAGTGTAACAAGTAACGTAAACTTTGGAGGTAAAAACTTAAAGTTGAGCAACTACCCATAAACGTTTCGGGATAATTATAATACTTACCCGAAAAATTTATTTACCCATGTTGAGAATAAATTAAATATTTCATACACATATACAAGTGATTTTGAACATGAAGTATAAGTTAGATAACTTGTTACATGTACAACAATTTTTACCCAAACCTTAAACTATCTTAGACAAACCTTTCTTACACTATAATAGACCAAATTAAGGACAAAAACCACCTAAAATCAGCCCCAACAGCAGCCCCATATGGCTGTCCCCTACCCCCTTTTAGCTCTTTGTACACTTACATATTCAAGCAAATTGTTCTATTCAAAACCTCTTTGTTCTACCCAAAGCTTGTGCATCATTACAAACATGCAAGAGACAATTATTAGAAACAAAAACACTTCATGTAGAGAACATTTTATTCAGCCATAATAACCAACAAATTGCTCCCAAATTCATCCAAGAACAAACACTAGAATCCTTCAAAGTTTCAACTACAAAACACCTTCTTTCTCATCAAATCTTCTTCAAAAACCCATCTAAAACTTCTAAAAATTTATTTTTATAAACTCAAATCTTCTACAAAAATAATGTTCATCTCAAGAGCTTTCCATAGACACCAAACTTGGAGAAATCCACCAAGTATAGAGTAAGTTATGTTTATTTCTTTATTTCACTTGTTTTGTTAAAACTTGTTCATGTAAAATTCTTTTTACATGGAATCTTTCTATAAACTAAGATTATTGTAAAAATGGATATTTCATCATAATAACTAAGAAAAATAATCTCTTAAGAAGGCCAAGAAATTTAGGCTAAAAGAAGAAAATTTGAAATATTTATCTTCAATCAACTTACATTCTCCTATTTTTGTTTCCTAGCCAAAAACTCTCAAGTTGTGGGACTTGTTCAACAAGTGTTGCTCAACACTAATCAATCTCCAAAGTAACAAAATATCAAAGAGTAAGTAAATCTAACAATTTTTATTTAGAAATCAAAAGTCATTAGGTTACATAGAAAGATCCGAAATGATACTATTTTTGAATTTTTAAAATAAGTGTAGCAAAGGAGTTGGATCTTAGTTATTGAGAAGTAGTACCAAAGGCTAAAGAGTACTTTCAGAGCTAAGGATCGAGGTATGTCACATGGGGTGATTTTTAAAGGATTTAAGAACAAGTTGGGAAAGTTTTGTATGAACTTGTTTTTAAAAATAAGAGTCCCAAAAAGAAGTTCTTAAATCTTGAAAAATGATATCAAAATGATAATTTTAATTATGAAATGATTTATTACATGTATTATTATTGTGGGCATCATGCATGTTCATTTTATGAATTGTTGTGTGGTTAAAGGCATGTTTAACAATACTTTGTGAAAGTATTTGTGATGGAAATGGTTATATGGATTTGGAAAATATTTAAAATGCATTTAAAAACTAATTTTCAGTAGCTATATGTTAAAAAAAATCTCTTGAATAATTATGTTGCATTTTATTCGTTAAATCGATATTTTTAAGGAATTTTAAGGTGTTAAATACTCTTATTATAAAACATTGTATTAGATTAACTTTTGATCACCAAAACTAATTAAGAAAAGCATATTATAATGTCTCCAACAAGATTTGGCCATAATATATTTATTTTGGAATTTTTCATGATTTTTGAGAAATCGTTAAATTATTTATCGGTAAATTGTGAAATAGTAAAATATAAAATAATTACCAAATGAAGACATATGGACTTGAAATTTTTGTCACATACTCAAATGGACAGCAACTAATGTTGGTAAGTGTTTGGGAATATTTTGTTGACGTTTAAGGACCTTAATAGTTTTACTCAGTTATTAATAATCGGTAAGTTAGAAAACGGTAAAATATAAAATAAATAAATATTAAATCACGTCTTTTGGACATGAAAATTTTATGAGACACTCATATTAACAGTAGATACTTTTACAAAAGTTTTTATGGATTTTCATAATCATATATGGACTTAAATAAATTTTATTCGGCTTATCGGTAAAATAACAATATTAATTATTAAAAATACCCCACATAATTTCTAATAGTTATTTACAATTTTATATTCCTTAAAATAGTTTCCAGAACATCAGAAAATTTTTATTTTATTTTATTCGGACTTAAATAATTTTAAACTGATTTTATTTTATTTATTGATAAAATGCCTATATAAAATAATAAAGTATCATACGTGATATTTATAAGTTTAAATGGGCTAATAAAAGTATTATATGACTTCTGAAACTTTAGTATAATTTTATTAAGCTAATTATTAATTATTTACTAATTTATCAAATTAATAAAAATTATTTAATTATTTAAAGGTGTAATATTTTAGTTAAATTTGGGTAAAAATAAACCTATATCAAAAATTTATAATTGTGTTAGTAACCTACTTCCGCATAGTATAAAATAATTTCTACTTAAATGGTTTATAAATTTCACGAATTTAAGATATCATTCAAAGTGATGCCCCAATATAATACAAAGGTTATGTTTGATGATGTGATTATTCTAAGCATGTTTTACCATGTGGGAAAGATTATGATATAATTTTTGCTATGTTGCAAATAAAGTATTTTTTATTATGTTGCAAAGAAAATATATTTATCATACAGGAAAATATTGATATTTACGACTTTTCAAATGCTATTGAAATTCCAAGAAATATATTATATACAAAAATGTTTTAGCCTAAATGGCGGGTACATATGCAACAACAAATGTTGTATGCATGATTAAATGGCTCACCAATGCTGAGCGCGTATTGTACACAATACCATTGTGTTACACTTGCCGGACATGTCGCGGACGGTAGACCGACTACCAACCGAGTCACAGGATGACTCACAGAGTACCATGCAAACTTATTATTTGAGTTTGAAGTTGATTTGGATCCATTGAGATCTTATGATTTATGATGAAAAATGAGAACTTGGAATTATTATGAAACCATTGAATTGAGTTTGAATGATGATATGATTTATCAAATGAAAAACCATCTTTCAAAATGAATTTACTCAAACCAAAATGTTTTAACAACTTGTTTGACGGGCACTAGTGTGTTATACTCAGCCTTTTGCTGATACTATGCTTTGTATGTTTTCCAATGGTTTTTGTTTTTTAGAGTGAATCCCCATGGCACCTCGATGAAGAAGTGATATGCGAGTGAAGGAAGAACTTGAGTTGGAGTTTGACTCCCTTTTGTTTAGATCTCTTTATTGTATCTAAGAGAGTATTAGTACAGTTGTTTAGATTTGAACCATTTAAAGATGTAATTCGAACTTCAGAGTTATTTCAATTTGGTTGTAATTTTCCTTTATTTTAGACAACTAAGACTTCTGTTATATTGCTTTGGTTTTGGTTCAAGTATTTTACTTGGACATTGGTTAAACCTTTAAGTAACCCCCTTAATTGTGCTGGCAAAAGTGAGATTCCCCTTGTTTAATACTAAATTCCAATTAGTCTTTACCTACATAATTTGGGGCGGTTACATTAAAGAAATAAAATCCCAATTCCCAATGCATTTCAATTATTAGATAAACAAGACTAAGCATTAAGAATGTAGTCTATGTAGATATTTATTACGTTTCTAAGCTACTCTTTTCGTTTACCGTTCAATTTGCTCTCACAAAATGAACAGTAATGAACAATGATTCTCATATATGAATGCCATCTGCCTAGGCTATTATCTCTACTCCCTACTGTTTTGTACATTTACATCTCCATCTCACAAGGTTCCTTTCCCTTACTCATTTCTCTCTTTCTCCGCCTCCATAGTTCTTCCTCTGTAACACTCAAGCTTTTCTTCCTCTGCATGCAATTCCCTTTAGACGTTTTCGCTTAAAAAGGTAACTGCAACAATTCTTGGTCCATCCCTAACAATTATTATCTTCTTTTGACTAACTTTAATGATCTTATTAGTTTTGTTTACGAAATTCAAGTTTAGTTCTTGGCCTAATTGTTTAATTTCATAGTTCAAGATCCATTTCTCCAACTATTTTTGGCTTTTTGTTGGTCTACATTTTCGTATTTAATGATCTTATTAGTTTCACGTTTAGTTTTTGGCCTAATAATTTAATTTCATAGTTCAAGATTCATTTCTCCAACTATTTTTAGCTTTTTGTTGGTCTACTTTTCAGGATTATATTTGATTCAATATTAGAGGTGTTCATGGGCAGGCTTGGGCAGGTAGCGGACCGGGTATTTGCTATAAAATCTACCCGCGGGCAAAATTATTCAAATGCTCGCCTGCGTTTGCGGGCGTATTTTTTTGTCGCTACCCGCCCATTTTTAAAGCGGGCGGGACCCGCGGGTAGACGAGTATTTCTTACATAAATATCAAATATATAATACAAAATCTAAAGTTAAGTTTTAATAATAATTAAAATACAATACATTATCTAAAATTTGAAACAATATTTCAAATTTTCAATCATGCTTTGAGAAACGAGAAGTATGGTGAATGGCTCAAGCAAAGTAATAAAGTACTTTAGGCTCCTACTTAGGAATTTCCTTTATATGGGTAATACTAATACTAATAAATTTGGGTTCAAAGACCAAAGTCCAAATATCAAACACAAGAAAATAGACAACTAATTAGCATTACTTAATATAATAGATTATTAAAAAATTAATATATTTAACTAGGCAGGCGGGCGGGTATACCCGTGGGTATTGTTTTTGTGTTGCTACCCGCCCATTTATCTTCGCGGACGGGTATTACCCGTCCAAACTTTAATTTTTTTAAAAAACGCTATCCATGTCCGCCCGTTTTTCGAGCCGGGCGGGCTGGGTCTGGCGGGTAGCGTGTCCATGAACAGTTCTGTTCAATATTGTTCTTTATCTAATTCATAATATTTTTGTTTCTTAATTTGGTTGATTTGCAATTTTAGTTGTTCTTTTCATGTTTACATTTCATGTTTACATTTTCGTTTACTCTGAAACAAAATTCTGATTTTGTTTTTAGTATGAATATGGGTTCTTCTCTTGATTTTAATAGGTTTTGCTTTTGCATTTGTAACTCACTTGCTTTTGCATTTACTCATCTTTATCTTTGTCATTTTATTTTATATTTAAGGTTAAACTTTTCTAATTTTAATGGTTCAAAGAATTAAATAATTGTCTTAATTTCTTTTATTGATATTTTTAATAACAAGGAAATACTCAACTCTGTCATCTTATATTTGATTCCATATTGTTCTTTACCTAATTCATAATAATTTTCGGTTTTGGATTATTATTTGGGGTTTTTGAGATTATATTTGATTTCGATTGGCCAGCAATGGAGATAAGACCGTGCGAAGGAGATGACTCTATAAGTATAGTTGGTGACTTCCATTATTTAGGTTTATAATTTATTCATTTATTTAATAATGTTCAATAAATAAGGAGTATAATTTAAAACATACTAAATTTTTGATTATAAATTACTAAGTTTAATTTTTCATATATTATGTACTTTGAATTCAGTATTCACATTACTTATGCTAAAAGTATATCGCACTATTTATGCTTGTTTAGGAAAGTAATGGAAGCAATTAGGCATTGTATCATTCTTGTAAACTTGTGCTCAATTTATATGTCGATGTCCTAAGTGTTGTTAACGTATTAATTATACCATGCATATAAATAATTTTGACGTTAACAAATCCGATGTATTAGTTTAACATGTGCGAATTGTATTATTTGATGACACATTAAGTTTTTGTTTGTTAATTGCAAAACTATTATTTGATATTTTTTAAACGCACCGTTGAAAAGCGTACATCGTATATAGATTCGGCTGGTGAAGCTGGTTATCTTACAATTTCTGCTAGAAAATAGTATAAGAGTATATGTATGACTTCTACTGAATCTGATGGTGGCAATTCATCTAAAACCCCTTACAAATGTCAACGTATTATACATAATATTCCAATATTCACTTAAGCTCCACATGTAACGTTTAATTTTGTTTCGCCCAGTGGTAGTCCTGTGTTGTGCTACACAATGTTTTGCTTACGACTGGCATCATAGTCAAATTAGAGACCATAATACTGGTATTAACATATTACTAAGATATTGTATTTGTGTTACCTTTTTACATGTTCAGTTTTATATTATTTAGTGCGTCATTCATTTTTATTTATTGCAATTACAGAAGATTAATGATGGAGATCGTTTGAGTGCAAGTATATGTACTAACCGTTACAAGAGCAGATGCTTAGTTTGTACAGAAGCTGATCCTTGTAGCCAATCACATACAAAAAACAAAGTAAGTGCCTTATACAGAATATCGATGCTCATGATGTTGTTTTCAGTTGTTTCGATGCACTATGTTCGTCTTTTATACCTCAACAACATGTCAATCACTATGCAGGTAGCAATGTAGTAGTCATTTATTATAGCAATGCAGGTTGCCTTTTCTTCATTTATGATTTTTTTATTTAAATTCATCATCTGAAAATTCATCATTTTATGATTTCACTATTCAAATTCATAATTTGAAATGTAATACTCGTTCCTAATTATTGCATTACAATATTTCATTTATATATATAGCATTGGCATTCAAAATAAATCATTTTTCTATTGTGATAATGGTATTTGTATTGATCAAAGGTGTAGTCACTAATAGTACAATAACAGACATTTGAACGTATACACTGTAACAATGACAGCGCTGTAGATGCAGTTATCCAGCGGACATTATAAAGGGAAGACCAAGTGTTTAATTTCTACTGAAGGTGGTGATTATCATTCTGATCGTACATTTTGTGAAAACACTATGTCAAAGACAAGAAATGAAGGTGCTTTTTTTTGAATGACACATGATGTCATTTGTGGTCCTCGGTGTTTGCTCACACATTGTTTTTGCAATATGCATTGTTACCTATGTGTAGGACAAAATGTTTCCCATTTTCCGATGAAACTTCAAGCTCCTACATTTTGTTCTAAGTGTTGTGCAAAAAAGCTTTGCGTTTGAATCATTGATTTTTTGTTGTAGTGGAGGTGAAATCAAAATTGCTGATAATAAATATCCTTCTTTGCTTATTGATCAGTTTACTTCTCGTTCGGAACTTGCTGTTCATAAAAAGTATTCAAGGTTATACAATAATATGTTCGCTTTTAGTTCACCTGGGGACTCAATTGATGCATCTACAAAGAAAGGTATTTATATTTCAAACTACATGGACAACTATATCATTTTGTTCAAGATTTAATACCAACTGGCAATAAACCCAAAATTTAAAAACTATATTTTTATGATGTTCAACATGAAAGAGAAAATCGATTTGGGTTGTTTGCTGAACTAAGAGTTGATATAGTTAGCATGATAATGGAAATCTTGGAGAGTAACCCATACGCAAAATTTTTTTAAATCACTTCAGCATATTAATATTCAAGAAAAAATAAGGATTTTATAGAACAAAAACACTACTTTGGACCAAAGGTTATACAACATACCAACTGCTGACGAAGTTGCTGCAATATTGGTTGAGGGTTTTCGATCAGATGAAACAAGAAGTCCAATACATACTTGTTTGGCGAAAATAATATAAAGGAAAATTTGCTCAAAATAATCCCAACTGTCACCCATTAGTCGAAAATAATCGCAACTATCGATTATTTTTAAATAATCCAAACTTTCACATGAATTTGTTCATGACATACCATATGACTTAGAAGGTGTTCTCTTCAACTTATTTTTTTGACTTATTACTTATTCTTATTGGAATCAGATCAGATCAGATCATATCAGATCATAAAGTTTCAGATCAAACCAGAACAAATCAGACTAGAACAAATCAGATCAGATCAGATCAGATCAGATCAAACCATACCATAATTCAGATCGGATCAAATTAGATTAGATAAAGAGAACAAGGCCTTAGTTACCTAGGATAGCTGGTCCCCCTTGGCAAACAAAAAGGAAAATTAAATAAAAAAAATCTCAAGGTCACCTATGGCATACCCTATGGCTGGGTTAAGGTGGAAGAATAGGAGAGGGGAAGGTTTTTGGGATTTTTTAAATTTAATTTCCTTTTTTTGTTTTGCCAAGGTGACCGGTTATCCTAGTTAAATAAGTTATAGGGTATGTTATGAAGAAATATAGGTGAAAGTTGGGATTATTTAAGAATAATCGATAGCTGGGATTATTTTCCGCTAAAGGGTGATAGTTGGGATTTCTTTGAGCAAATTTTCCTAAAATAAATCACATAGAATTTATCATTATTATGAATGTTATGATCTGTTATAGTATCTAATATTGTTTCCAAAGGGTGAGTGTGGATGGAACCAAGGGCTCAGAAAAATGTGCAGTGGTCAAATATCTTATAGAGATCGAACTTTCTATCCGGTGGCTCGTGAGTTTGCTCGTACTGTTGATGATTTACTAATGGATGAAGTTGTTGGTCAGTCCTATGTTTTTTTTTCTTCTCAATATATATCAGTATATTTATGCATACTTATTTTTGTTCGTACTTATTATTCTTGTAGTGGCTCAAGATGGTTTATGAAACGAAAATTTAGAGTCTCATGCCGTGAATATTATGCCTATCGACTTCAAATTCTTCCTTGTAACTATCTTATTAGAACTAGTCGACTTTTTCAACAGTTTATTGTAGACGAATATGTAAAGATCAAAAACACACGGTTGGATTACATGAGCAATAATCGCAGCTACGCGCAGAACTATATCAGGGCATTATGGAGACAATGAATAGTGGTGAATTTAATGCTTCTAATGTGGGCCATCGTATCATTATACCACCTTCATTTATTGGTGATCTTAGAGATATAAAAAGAAGGTATTTAAATGCTATGGTGCTTGTACAAAGATATGGAAAACCTGATAATTTTCTCACTATAACTTGTAATCCTAATTGGCTTGAAATCAAAGACGAATTAGCAGAAGGAGAAATTCCTCAGATAAGGCAAGATTTAGTTTCAAGAATCTTTCGAGTTAAATAAAAGGTCTTAAAAAAAAGCTTAAGGAAAAAAATTTATGGGGAAATAGCTGCATTGATTCATGTTATTGAATTTCAAAAACGGGGTTTACCGCATGCTCATTTTCTCATCATTTTGCAGCCTTCTTGTAAAATTAGGCAAACCGAACAATTTGATCAGTTTTTAAGTGCTGAACCTCCTCATGTATCGAATTTATACTTACGTAGTCTTGTATTACATCGTATGATATATGGTATATGTGGCACTTTTGATCCACAATGTCATTGCATGATATTGTATAATGGAAAACGAATATGTAAACACAATTAGCCCAGGGGTTTTTCATAATTCACAAAACATTCAAATGATGAGTATCTAATATATAGGAGAAGAAACTCCGGTGAAACTGTTCGTGTCTGGGGTGTTCACCTTGATAACCGTTGGGTAATTCCTCATAATCCAACCCTTCTTACTTTATTTGACTGTCACATGAATGTGGAAATCTGCTCAACAATTAAAGTTGTTAAATATCTATACAAATATGTGTATAAGGGCTATGCTAAAATATCTTTTAATATTAGAAGTGGTGGTGCAACAAAAGTTAATGATGAGATTGAAAGTTATCAATCTGGTAGATGGATTTCTCCTTGTGAGGCTGCATGGAGAATCTTTGCATTTGATCTATATGATATGCAACCACCAGTTATTCCTTTAAAAGTTCATCTACCAAACATGCAGTCTATTCTTTTCAATGATTCAGAAGATCTTTTAAATGTTACACTTAATGAAAGGAGGTCAAAACTGTTCCAACAGAGTTATTTGCTTATAATGCAACACATCCTTCAGAACGTAAGTATTACTAAGAAAGTTGTGTATACCTACACTTAATTAGTCTCACTTAATTAAGTGTTATTTTCTTATTTTAGTTAGGCATGTTTATTAAGCATGAGAACCATAGCAACGCTTAAAAGCGTGACTAACAACTTTTAATATCAGGCACGCTTATTAAGTGTGACTAACACTATCAAATTAAAAAAAATGTAAAATGCATTTGATATTATAATCAAAATTTGGTTCTATTATTTCGAATTGAATCAAATTTATTGATGTACTAAGTTTTTTTTTTTTACTTGTTTTTGCATAATCTTATATTTTTGTTATACAATTTTGAATTTGGGTAGTGTTTGCTAATCTCTATCTTGATGTTATTACTTCATTCTCTGTTTTGATAATTTTAGTATATTTGTATTATGCCGTATGAATGCTTTTCTTGAATAACATTCTAACTTTTTGCTGATGACCATTATCACTATTGAAATTCTTTTTGAACTCCTTAATTGCTGCACTACATTCTCCTTTAATTACATGATGTAGATGGATGCTAATAATGTAGGATTATGCCTTATGAATGTTGTATGAAAGCCGTATTAATTACCCTTGGTGTAGTGACGACAATGATGTTGCCCAACATCTTTTCTTGGGGATCTTGCTAAGTTTCCTTTCCGGGATTGTCCCAATTCATTCAAAACATATGTACTACATATAAGAGCTAAAGATTTAGATTTGTCAAACACACATACTACAATCTCACAGTGAGACGTTTCTAAATAAAATTAATTGAATAGCACAATAAATACAGTTATTAGCGTGAGTTAGTTTCTTGTTTAGATGTCGTCTTAGCGAGAAACGGTCTCTCACACAAGTAGCTCTTGTGAAAAGGGTCGATTGAAATTAGATAATGGTCTTATAAGCGTGGCAACAGGTGCATTTAGCTACGCTTATTAAGCGTGCCTAAAATACACCCACACATGCTGGAAGCACGCTTAATTAAGCGTGGCTAAATGCATCAACCTCACATACAAGCATGCCTAAATGCATTATGTTTGGGAGACACAAAGTAAAATGTGGAATAAACGGAAACAGAGTAAACTAATTGGTAGACTTTCGTTTGTTGCACCGACTGAAGGTGATCGTTATTATTTAAGATTACTCTTAGGCAGTGTTGTAATTGGTCCACATTCTTGTTTAGATTTTCTAAAGGTTGACCAGTACACATGTGCAACGTTTCATGTATCTTCCCTTAGACGTGGCTTAGTTGAACCTGATAACTTGATTGATAAGTGCTTAGACAAAGTAGTTGCAGTTCAGATGCCACATGCGTTACGAAGATTGTTTCCCACAATTCTTATATTTCTGGAGCCATGTAATCCTTCTTCTTTAAGGTAAAAGTACTATAATCATTATTCTGAAGATCATGTAAAAACATTTGGCTGTGAACCGTATAAAGTTTTACAGCTTAATTTGACAGCAGTTGAAGGCTTTTTAAAAAGCATGGGAAAAAGTTTAAAAGACTATGGGCTCCAATATGTTTGTGTTGACCATGAAAGTGAAATGTAAGGATGTAGAGTTGTTATTGATGCTCTTAATGCACCTATTCCAAAAACATGCAATACTGCAAGGAAATTACTAAATTCAGAACAACGACGTACATACAAATGTATCATATATTTCCCATGTGAAGGAAAATATGTCTAGGTTGTTTTTCATTGATGGTCCTGGTGGAACAGGTAAAACTTTTTTGTACTGTGCATTGTATGCCAAAGTATGGCTTCTCAATAAAATTGTGCTCCCAACAGCTACCTCAGGTATCACGGTTTCTAATATGCCTACTGGTCAAACTGCGCATTCTAAATTTAAGATACCAACTGATTATGGTGAATCAAGAACATGTAATGTTGGTAAGCACACATGTTTGGCAGCTGTAATAAGAGAAACATCCCTTATCATTTGCGATGACGCAACAATAGCTCGGAAAGAAAATATTGAGTCTCTTGATTTACTTTTAAGAGATTTATGTTTACTCGATGTACCATTTGGTGGAAAGATTGTTGTTTTAGGAGATGATTTCCACCTAACAGCTCCTATTGTTCCCAATAAAAACACAACAAGAAATACTTAAACATAGCCTAGTTTCTTCACATTTGTGGCCCCTTTTCACACGTTTCAAATTAATGGAGAATATCCGAGCTCGAGAAAATCCTAATTTCTCGACCTTTTTACTATCATTGGGAAATGGTGAACTACAGGTTGAGGAAAATTCCTTAGTTATGATTCCATATCAAATGTGCTTACATGTCAGAGAATTGGGTACTACTCTTGAACAACTTTTACACATAGTATATCCTCAAAGTTCAGATCCATTTGTTCAGGATTCCTTTTTTGAAGGTAGAGCTACTCTCACACCTAGAAATGAAGATGTTGATTTGATAAACGCAAAACTAATACATATGCTTGTAGGAGATTCTTACGTTTACAATAGTTTTGATATTGTTACTGATGATTATTGTAACATTTACACAACTGAGTTCTTAAACACCCTTTGTCCTCCTGGTCATAGTCCACATGAGTTGGTGCTCACGTTAAATTGTCTTGTTATGTTATTACGTAATATCGACCTTGCTAGTGGCCTATGTGATGGCACAAGGCTAATATGTAGAACCTTTATGCCAAATCTTATTCAACGTGAAATTTCCACTCAATTTAGCAAAGGTGAACTTGTACTCATACTGCGCATTACACTTAGAACCCCAGAATCTTCTGCCTATCCTTTTAATTTTTTAGAGAAAGCAATTTCCAATAAAGTTATGTTTTGCAATGACTATCAATAAGTCACAAGGACAAACTTTGAATGAAGCTGGAGTTTATATTCGCGAACCGTGCTTTTCTTATGGACGACTATACGTTGCACTATCTCGAGCGAGAAAATCAAGTAACGTTAAAGTATTTGATGAACATTCT
Organism: Amaranthus hypochondriacus; assembly: GCA_000753965.2. Lineage (NCBI taxonomy): Eukaryota > Viridiplantae > Streptophyta > Magnoliopsida > Caryophyllales > Amaranthaceae > Amaranthus > Amaranthus hypochondriacus. Next base: position 23,535,405 of record CM025917.1, read on the forward strand.
TTGCAAGAGAACAACAACTCTTCGTGTGTTACAAATTTCGTTTCATATGCTATTTTGAAAAAAGATAGAATTATTTAACACCCTTTTGTTAATGGTTAATGTCAGTATTAAGTTTTATCCTGCACTTTACTTTACTAAACAGGCTACAAAATCGAATTTTATTCTTACGTCAAGTAACAAGAGAAAGTGTTGATGCGCGCACTATAACGATAGTGCATTTTATTGTCAAATAATCTTACATCATCCATTATTATTTGATATTTGTTTACTACCGTCATCATTGTTTCCTTATGTTTGTAACAATACCATACGGATATAGAAGTAGCAACAAAACATAGGTGGTCTATTTTACAATAACTGCTCCGCATTCTTGACCTTGCCAGGTTTTCTCCTTTACCACAACTTGATAGTATTACCTTGTATGATCATGTTAATTATTTTTTCATACTGCACTTGTAGGAAGACCCCGCTTTTGTTTACTATTGATGAGTTCGATGATAGTTACCTTGTATGTCTCTATTTGAATTGGTTCATGGGTTTACCTTATTACATATCATACCTCACCTAACACTAGCATTATAATTGTCATTGTATGTAATGTTTTTCGGAAAACAAGAATTATATAATAATCGTTGCGATTAATTATTTACATTTTTGCTTGGCGTTTTGCTTAGGGTTTGTTGTTATGGACTTTCATGAACACTTTTTTTTTTCACACGTCAATTCACATGCAAAAATGTGAATGTTTGCGGTATAATGGTAATGCATTCCACTTTAACCTTAGGTAACAACTATAGTTATTATTTAAGATATATTTGTTTTGAAGCTATTAATGTATGGTAATGCATTCCACTTTGCAGTACAATACCTTGCTTAATTGTGTTACATCTAACAATTATCGCCTTCAGGTTCATACATTGTCTGTGATTATTATATGAAAAATTGTTATACACTTAACATATGCATTTCTTTCTTATTAATTACAAAAAAAAAGACTTCGTTTGCATCTTAACAAAAATTAAACTACGCTTGCATGTTAACAAGACCCCACCTCTTTTTTTTATCTAAATATCTCATGTTTATACAAGTAATGTCCAAAATACTCCCATTTTTACTACTTACAATACCCCCACAACCACCTTTACAGTTAATATAAATCATTTAAAATACTCCAACTACTCACTTTTAATGTACCACACACCCTAAATAATTGTGTTCAAACAAATGAGACATCTAAATAGAATTGGAGGGAGTAGTATATTTAACTACTACTTTGTTACCGTTAACAACGTATATTTGTACACCTCTATGCATAATACTTATATTCTATTATTTTTTTTCCCATTCAATCATTACATATTACATGAACTATGCAACATTTCCATCTTCTACTTTTTGGCTCGTATAATTATTTGTAACAGTATATACACTAACTGCATGATTTGATTTTACAACTTGAGGGACCGCGTGCTACAATTTAATTCTAAAAACATCACAAAGTTGGAATAATATAATACATGTATTAACTGGTCCTATCCAGTCTAATCCTAAAATTTCCGAGTTTAGATGAATCAGACGCTTACAGTCCGAATTCGACTGATTTCTATATGGACCAACGGTCCAATTTAGTTTTACAGACCACTAGTCTCAATCTCCAAGTAAAAATTCTTCATATTCTTTTTCATGTAGTTCCTATTTTTTTTATAAGTTTATTAATACTTTGTCTATGTAAATACCAAAACATAAACATCTGAAAACTGCCATCAGACCATTGTTTCTAATTTCTTAATCAACTGGCTAGTTGAATTTTTTTGTTCCATAAATTGTGGTATAAATGTTGATACATCTGGCCTCTTGAAAAACCGTCTTATGTCTTCGATATCCAATTTAGTTGGGTATTCCCGAATCATTGCTCTTCCTCATGAATTGCATGACCTCCATTAATCATTTCCCAACCCCCACTTGTGTAATTCGCTCTCTTTCTTACAAATTGGATACTTAGCTTTCAGAAAAAGGCTAAGCCATTTAATTGTCAATTTTTATTTGGTTGCAATCTTTATGACACTCATAATGGTTTTAAAATACTCTTACTCCTCATTTGACCGTTAATACTTATAAATTGGTGATAATAGAATAATTTATTGTGTATTTCTATGTAAATCATGTTAATTTTATGATAATGAAATTTTATACCTAATATAAATTATTTATAATTTTTTATTAGGACCTAATCATCATCTTTAAATGGTAATATTTGTAACGAATTTTGTGAAGAAAATGAGATGATTGAAGTAGGACTATCAAATTTAAGAAATGGTCCCACTAAAATTACACTACATTACTATTAACATTTTCACCATTTTCACTCTTTTTCCCAAGTTTAAGAACAAGTATGACTAAAATTTAAGAAAATGAGATGATTGAAGTAAATAATTAAAGGAATTTGATTATTACAGAGGTGGAAAAATTAATTAGAAGTTAATGAAAACTGGAGAAAATACAATTATTTTTCTTAGTTTGGGGTCTAAATTTACCCTAGGGGAAGGTGGCGAAATTCTTTACCTCCAAACGAGGGAATCAACCGCTTGTTTTATTCATCTTTTTTTCATTTATTCTCATTCTACCTCTATATAATTATTACAATAACTTCATTTATATCTCTAATTATTTTTGTTACATTAATTAAACTTTTTTTTTATTTAGTTAAATATTTATTTTCAATCCAAGCCAACCCTTATTATATAATTAAAAAATACTTATTATATAATTAAAAGATATAAAGGAAAAGTATGTAGTGGACAATGGACTAAACATGTTCTCAATTATCTTCATGTAAGGTTGACATCTAAGTATGAATTTATGACTCTATCCCACTAAAATTAGCCCACCCCACCACCTCTCACCCCACTTTCTTCCCTACTCTTTTACTTCCTCCAAAATTTAGATGTTTGGTTATTGGTGTTTTTTTCTTCCTATGATTTCACTTTAGCTAGTTTCCTTATTTATCCCTCCTACATCTCATGTGTATTTTCTCTCTTATAATGAAAATTCCCTTTCTTTCTTCCTTTCTCCTCTTACCCTCCAAACTAAACCTAGACACATCCACATACTTTACATTTCTCTAGCTTATAAACTCTTTAATCTCATAAAATGTATACATTCATATCTCTATATTGTAAAATTAAACATATTTCTTTGTCCCTAATAGTTCATTCTTTCACAAAAAATAGTTTATACTTTCTCCGTTCTGAAATACTCGCTACATTTGTATTATGTGCACTATTCATCGTTCAAGCTTATTTTATATATTGCGACTAATGCATAAATAAAAATGTAGTCAAGTGGGATCTTTTTTGAATCGTCTAATCACATATGTTCATAATATTAACTTTTATAAGTTTTAGATTCGTAAAATTCAACATATAAATAAAGAAAAGAACGCATTGAAATGCCTAAAAAAAGTAAAATGTAGCAAGTATAATAGAACAGATGAATTATATCTTATCTATATATAATGTCTAATACTATCAGATTGTTATCATGTAAAGAAAGCATATGAGAGAAGGGTTCCCATTTTGTCAATCAGTTCTACATCTTCTCTTTAAAGTTTCATTAAATTCCCATTTTCCACAAGAATCCCTTTATTTTTCTTTTAATGATGAAAGAAATAGGAATGTCAATCCCTGATTTCTTCATATGTCCAATAAGTCTAGAGTTGTTTAGTGATCCTGTCACTTTGTGCACAGGACAAACTTATGATAGGCCTTCAATTGAAAGATGGCTTGCTTCTGGGGAATCTTACATGCCCAGTTACAATGCAGCAACTTCATGATATATCTATGGTTCCCAATCATACTTTGAGGCATTTGATTGATCAATGGCTTCATAAAGGTAATACTATTTCTCATCATGATGATGATCATGGTTTTTACAACGTGGGTCCCAAAATTATGTTCTATACTTCATTAAAGAATGTTCTAGAATCTCAAAACTCTGCTTTGGAACAGAAAATACAAATTCTTGAGCAAATTATATGCTTGTCAAAAGATTTGCATAGGAAAAATGAAGGTTTAATCCAAATGGGTTTTTTCTCATTGATTATGGGTATAATTTTTGAATCAAAAAACACCCAATTAGAAACTATGGTTTTAGTGGAGAAATCCCTTAATTGTGCCCTTAAATTAGTACCCTTTTCATCCTTGAGTGACTTGAATATGTTATTAGAAGAGCAAAATTTTGAAACATTCAAAAATTCTTCTCCATGAAGGAAGTAATTTTGTCAAAGTAGCCTTATGTAATATAATAGAAATAGTATCCCTTTCAAAAGAATATAATTTATCAACCAAAATAGAAAATGACACAAAAATAATCCAATCTTTGCTTGGTTATATCAACAATTACCCACAAAATTCTGAACTTTCAGAAGCAGGGGTTAAGGCAATCTTAAGCTTATTAACAAGCTCATCATCATCACTCGAAAAACGTCGCGAAAATTTGATCAAAGAAGGGCTAATAGAATCAATGGTGACATACATTTTGGAAGCAGGAGTGAAGAAAACAAAGATGAAGTATTATTAATAAAAGTAATAAAAGCTTTAGAAAAAATTTTAGATGATTCAGAAAGTGCAAAGAGAGGATTTATGGTAAATGGTGTATTATCAAGAGGGATTAAGGCATTAATTAAGATGGTTTTTAGAGTATCAGGGGATGATGAAGGGAGTGAAAGTGCAGTAAATTGTTTAATGAGATTGTGTGATGAGTCAATGATAGCAAGAGAAGAAGCAATTTATGGTGGGATATTGACACAATTGTTGTTATTGTTACAAAGCCAGTGTAGTACAAGGACCAAAACAAGGGCCAGAATGCTGCTAAAGCTGCTTAGAACCATGTGGCCTATGGACCCAAAACAGCTATAGTAAGTGTTCTTTTATTTTTAATACTTTCCCGTTTCATAATAGTTGTTACTGATTGTGAATGTTATGTGGAAAAATGTCACTATCAGTACCAAATATTATGAAACGGAGGAAGTATATGTTTGTTGTGGTGGGTGGGGATGGATGTTATGGTATTATTATTGATGATTGATTGATGACTTAAGTTGAATGTCTAGAATGAAAAAGATTATTGAAGTAGAAAGTGTGTTTTTTCCACTTGTGTAATGATTGAGTGGTCCATTTTTTGATTATTTTGTATATTTTAGATAGCCTAAAAAATTCCAACGTTCGTGTAGGTGGTGAGAATTGAATTTATGTCTGTTTTTGTTTTGTTATAGAGCTTAAGATTTGTAGTTTTGTTTTTGTTTATGATCAATTAGGCTAAAGGGGCTCGTTTGATAAGATATCTACAATCGTTAATTTAATGATTGATGTCTTAAGATATGTTGTATTTTTTAATACACCACCTTGCACAACATCCATTTGAATTAAAAGTGGGGATGCAACAAAAATCTCGCCACAACAAAAATGATTTTTATAGATAGCGTGAAGTATTCTATTTAAAAGGAGATAAGATTGAAATTCAATTTCATGACCTTCTGTAGTGTTGGCTTCAATAGCATATCTACAACCATGAATTAGCTTACTTTAGCTAATGATTGAGACTCAAGTAGTGTTGGCTTCAATAGTATATCTACGACCATGAAGTATACATTTTCCTCATTTACCTGTGTGTTTATTACTTAATTATAAGAAATTGCAATAATATCTTGTCTTTAATCTTTCCCTTTTTTTACAGACCTGAATAGACACTTAATTATAAGAAATTGCAATAATAGAAATTGCAATAAGATATTGCAATTATAAGAAGTATATGTTAGATAACTTGAGTATTAGGGTTCTAAAAATTTTTAGATGTTGATATTTGTATTATCTATATCGAGATAAATCTATCAAGATTCCACATAATATATTTTTTCTTATTAATTGATAACAATCAGTACAACAAATTTAGCTTTTTGCGACATTAGATTTAGTGACATTAAAAAAATGCCACTAATTCATATTTTTAGTGTAACAATTATTGATTTTTATTTTAAGTTCCACCATAAAGTGATTTAGTGACATTTAATTTAGTATTTATTAGCATATGTAATTGCCACTATAGTCTATAGTGGCATTTGTGAGAAATGTCACTAGATCCTGTGTCGCTAAAAGTTCTAGTGTGACTTTTTAATATGCTGCTAAAGGGTCTAATAAATGTCACTAAATCATCTATATAAACTATAAGAAATTAGAAATAGCGATATTTAAATTAAATGTCGCTAAATATATCCCACTAAAAGCAAATTATATTGTAGTGAATTATAGTCAAAGTTTGACTCTAAAATTTAACATTTTATATTGAAAAATAAAAAGAATGGAGAAAGTAAGGAATTAAGGATGAATCAAAAATAATCTTATTTTCATAAAATTCATGATCATCCTCACCTAGTGATGGCCACGGTCCGGGTTGGGCCGGTTCCGTTCCGGTTCCAACCGGTTCCGGTTCCACCCGGTTCCGGTTCCATTTGGAACCTGACCCGGACGGTTCCGGTTCCGGTTCCGGTTCCGGACGGTTCCAAACGGTTCTTTGGCGGTTCATGAGGCGGTTCCGGCGGTTCCAATACCCGGGTCGGGTGGGTCGGACCATCGGTTCCATTCTTATTTTTCATTTAATTTTAAATTTTTAATATTAAAATACTAAAATAATACGGACGTACCTTCGACTTCGTCGATTACATGATTATTATCGAAATATTTACTAAAAAAAAACAAAAAAATAAATTAATAAGAAACGAATCGACGATATATAAAGATGAATAATAAAAAAAGGGGAGAGATTGGACTTGAACCTAGTATCCCGAAGAAATACTAAGCTGCCTACGTATCCCGAAGGAATCAAAGTCCACGTAGTTCGTTTTCGTACCTTTTATATTTTATTGTTTAATGTCGTGGTCCGATCATCCGTGCTTGTGATCCTATTCGTCATCGTCGTTTGGTTGGTTGGATGCTTCCCCCGAGTCGGCTCCCGATGATGCAGACGTATCCATCATCATCCATGGATCATCTTCCTCTTCATCTTCCTCGTCCCTTTCTCCTTGCATTCGGACCTCTGCCTGATCCCAATCTTTTTTGCAAACACATATTTGAATGCTATGTGGTGCAAGATGAGATCTCTTTTCATCCAAAACTCTTTTACCTGCACTAAAAGCCGACTCCGACGCAACAGTAGAAGCAGGAATTGCAAGGATATCCTTTGCAATTCGCGATAATATTGGGTATTTTACCGATTTTTCTCTCCACCATTCTAAAATATTATAATTACTTAGGTCTATTTCAAAGTGATGTTTAAGGTAGTTATCAACTTCTAAATATGAAGCGGTGGAGGAGGAAGAGGATGATCCTAGTCCTAGAAAAGTATCATCGCGACTCATTATGTTAGCGATAACGGGATTATAATAATCGGGACGTGCCGAGACGCTAGCACGCCTAGACGTATCGCGACTCGGGTTATATATACTAGAATAATGGTCATAAAGGTCCACTAATAGTTTTTTACAATTGCCTACATAATTATGTACATCAGTAGGCGGGCGATTTAATGCTTGATAATAAAATCCTATAATTTTACTTAGTGCTTCCGTTTTAAAACACGGATCTAAAATTGTCGCTATGCCATAAATATAAGGAAAATCATTAAAATAAGCCTTCCACTTATTCATCATGTCTTCAAGAATCGGCTTCAAAAAAATGTTAGTATCTTCATAAGAATATGAATGCAGATGATAAAAAAACAGTAACACATTCACTTATTACTAAGTGAACGTTTGGTTGGTATACATAAGAAAATATCTTAGTTGCGTGGACATACGCTTCTAGTAGTTTTTGTACTCCTATGGCTAAGTCCCAAGTATCATCACTGATACTTATATGGCTATCCGTAAACTCACTGTACAGTTGTGTTATGACGGGGCGATAAGCAATCGCCTTTTTTAATAGGTCATGGGTCGAACCCCATCGTGTAGGAGTGTCTAAAACCCAATATACTTTTCTAAGTTCATATTGGGCACATAATTGTTTATATCTTCGTTTAACGTGTCCTAATCTAAGCCATTTGACTATATCTCTAATGGGACCTAATAAATCATTTAAATTTTTGATACCTGCTTGACAAGATAAGTTTACAATGTGAGCACAACAACGTACATGTAATAAACTACCTCCTAATATTCTAGTAAAAGCGGGTTCATTATATAAAAGTTCCATGCATTTTATGTTTGCCGAAGCATTATCAGTAGAACAACTAAATATTTTATCCAATAGGTTCCATTCTTTACAAATTTCAACTAATCTATATTTTATGTTTTCGCCCGTATGTCTTTCGGGCATTAACTCGAACGCGATTATTCTTTTTTGAATAGACCAATTACGGTCTATCCAATGTGCTGTTACACACATATAAGGTTCTAAATGTGGGGGAGCTGACCAAATATCGGTCGTTAAGCTAACTCTACCGTCAAAAGTTTTAAACATTTGTGTCAATTCATATCTTTTTGCTTCATATAATTTAATAGTTCTTCTTTTAAGGGTATTCCTAGGGATTGCTCTAAATTGCGGTTGTAAACATTTCCTATTGAAATATTCATATCTATGACTTTCACCGTGATTAAAGGGCAATTCATCACCAATAACATATTTTGAAAACTCATTGATCATTTCGTCACGATTATATCTAAAAGGCGTACCTCCGGGTCCGCCGGGGAAGTCCGTTGCCCATTGTTGTTGTCCGCTTCCGCTTGTTGTCCGCTACCGCTTGCTGCATGCGTTTCTTTGGTGATTCCATGCTTTTTCGCCAAATGTTTGTTGAAGGATCCCGTACCACCACCTAACACGTATTCACAAAACACAATAAATATAAATATCATATCATGTACAAAATATTTTTGATGTACAAAATATAAATATCATGTATAAAAACTTAAAAAGTATTTACCTTTGGTAAAATTGTAAGAAACTAAAGGCTTTACTCCTTGACTTTCACAAACTTGACAAGTGCATATGAAAACTTCCGGGTTGTCGGTTGGTACTTTTGTAAAATACGACCAAATATGTGAACTAGCTCTACCAGTAGGAGGTGGCATTGCCGGAAAAGGTTGTCTTACGGGTTCATTTTCATCTAAATATAAATATAAAAACATTATTAAAATAAATAATAATTTATAATTCAATTAAATTGAAGAATAAAAATTAGAAAACTAACCAATACTTTGGAAATTCACTCGTTTACCACGAGCGTGTCTTTGTTGTTGTTGTTGTGCTTCTTCTTCTATTCTTGTTGATGATTGTCGAGATCTAAGTATCCCGATAGGGGTTGTTGGTTCTTCTTCTTCTTCTTCTTGTTGTGCTTCTTCTTGTGTTTCTTCTTCATCTTGAATTTCTATTTCTCTTTCAACATGTTCCGCATACTCATGTAATTCTCGGTCGTACTCATATGGCTCGTACCCTTCTGGATAAGTCGGTTCGTAATTACTAATCGAAGGTGTCGTTGATATCGATGGAGTTGAAGTTGCCTTTCTTTTGGAGGCGGAGCTAGAAGAAGAACCCCCCAAAGATTTTGCCACTTTAGTGACTTTTTTAGTGGCTTTTTTCAAGAATGAAGACATGATAATATTTATGTAATTAAGAACTAATTAGAAGACTAATTAAGAAATAATTAAGAACTAATTAAGAAATAATTATAAGACTAATTATGTAATTAAGAGATTAATTGCGTAATTAAGTAATTAAGTAGAGAGAGAAGGAGAAGAGATGAGTTGTGAATTGGAATGTTTGAAAGTGATGGGTATTTATAGAGAAATTTGTAACGGCTAGTTGGACCAAAAAAACGGCTAGTTTGACCCGGTTCCAAAGAACCGTTGGGCCGTTGGAACCGTCCGGTTCCGGGTCCGGTTCCGGTTCCGGTTCCATGGAACCGTTGGGCCTTTGGAACCGTTCCGGTCCGGTTCTGCGGTTCTAACCGGTTCCATTGAACCGTTGGGCCGGGTGAACCGGTTCGGACCGGGTGAACCGGTCCACGGTTCTTTGGTCCGGTTTTTTCGTTTTTTTCCGGCGGTTCCACGGTTCCGGCAACTTTTTTCCGGCGGGTTCACGGGTTCACGGTTCGGTTCCGGTTCGGAACCTGTCGCGAACGTTCCGGTTCCGGTTCCGGTTCCAAGCGGTTCGGGACCGGTTCGGCACCGGGCCAACCCGGACCGTGGCCATCACTATCCTCACCTCAATATTTTATTTTCTTAAATTTAATAGAGAATTCTCTTCGGCCATGGAACGCAAAAGCAAGAAAAAAATGGATCATTGCTGAGAAATATAATTAGAAAGCTTAACTGTATTACTTGATAGTACAACATTTACAAAATATAAATAAACGACGACACACATCAAAGTAACAAAGGAATCAATAATAGCTATTAATAATAAGAGATATCAAATATTTACATCATCAAAATTATGAAAAATATCGATGTTAATAGTAAAGATTTATCTTCAACGATATTCTAGCTAGTGGAGAGATTATCATACAATATAACATAAGACTTGAAAATTTTGAAGTGTCAGCTTATTAGAGCTTTGATAAATAAAATGATATTATTGGTTTCTTTTGATTAAATAATAGTTTAATTTAGGAAATAATATTGATTCAAATAATTAAAATTTTATAATGGGTATAATCTATAGGCATATTTTAAATTTTATAATACGCATAATTTATAGGCATACTTTTAAGCTATGTTAAATCAGATAAACAATGATATCACATTCAAAATCTTTATTAGAAGGTTATATAAAAAAGAAACCTTTTTTAATGAATAAAGAGAAAATTAAATTAATAGTTATAATGTTGTTATAAAATGTTAATAATGATTATTACATTTTATGTAATTGCATATTTCTTCAAAATTTTATATTTTTTAATGCATTTTCATATTAGAAAGTTCATGCATTGCACGAGTTTTGTTGGAAAAAATAATTTCCAATGACACTCGTGGTATAGTAATTAAAAACGTAATTTTATTACTATACACACAACTCAATTTACAAGAAGGACAATTTATAATTTAGAGGACACACACTCAACACAATTAATTTGGGACACTTACACTTAGACTACAACTTACACTAATACTTACTAATACACTCACTTTGTGTTTACAACTCACTCTTAGTTGTGTCTCTCTACACCACACAACATACTAATTGACACTTCCTATTTATACTAGTGCTAAGTAGGCTAAACCATGTTTTCTAGACTATCCTACAAATTCCTACATCCATTTAACTAGAATGGTCCAAAGCTCTAGAATTCTCTACATAATTTTACTTCTAGAACTCATATTATACAAATAAACTTTTTCTAGATTATTTCTAATACTCCTCCTAATCTGAAAAATCTTGTACAAAAATTATTGAAATACCTCCACTGCTTCATTAAATCGGACCTTTTTCTCCGACTTCTTTTTACGCTCCAACTTGTGTTTTCCAATAACACAACCATCAAGATAACAAATATTATTATCCGCCTTCCTTCCTTGCAAGACCAAGCGATCACGATAATAGACCTTACACCACGTGCCATTACCAACATACCTATATCCACTTCTTGTCAACTTACCCAAAGATATCAAATTAGCTCGAGCTCTAGGTACATACCTCACATTATGGAAGGTCTTAACATGTCCATCATGGAGCCTTATTTTTACATTGCCCAAGCCTTCAACTTTTAACTTACGTCCATCACCGGTTTGAACGTAACCAAAATTACCTTTTTGCTCAAACGTCTCAAACGTTTCTTGGTCCCTACACACATGTATAGAGGCGGCCGAATCCAACACCCATTTCTCTTGACTCACCTTCTTCATATTACATTTAGTCAAGAAAATCTCTTCACCATAAATTTCTTGTTGGGCTACATTAGATGAACCACTCTCTTCATTTAACTTTACCTTGCCCAGCTTCTCTTGCAATCCTTTTAAATTCTTTAAATCTTCCTTCGCCTTTGGGAAATTACGTTCAATATGCCCCTTCTCATGACAATAGTAACATTCCCGATCATTCCACTCTCTTGGTTGGGACTTTGATCTATAATGAGTGTCATTACGTCTCTATTTATTCCTCCCTCTACCGGACTCCTCTATAGTGCTCGATCATCTCCTCCTCGACCGTCTTCGTCTTCAGACCCTTCTCCATCCATTTTGGTTACCATCCTTTCATTTTCCCTCACAATTGTTATTGCTTCCTCCAGTGTTATCTTCACTCTACCTACAAGCAATGTCTGCACAATAGGCCTGTAGGACTTTGGTAATAAAGCCAATAACAAGAGGGCCTGCTCCTGGTCCGATATCTTCTCGTCTGCATTCAACAATTGATATACTAGTTGATTAAATTTATTAATATGGTCTTGGAAGGTCATAAATACCTTTTCTCATTTTTAGCTGGTACAACTCCCATCGCAAACACAATCGGTTGCTTAGGGAATTCGACGCGTATATTCCCTGCAACGTCTCCAACAATGCCCTCGGGTCAGTCTCCTTCAAGAAATTATACTTGATCTCCAAAGCAATCGCCAACCGAATGGTGCTGACTGCCTTTTTCTTCTTTGATGCTCAAGCCGCAGCATCCAAATTATCTGGCTTCTTCTCCTCCAAAGCCATGTCTAAATTTTGTTGTACCAAGCAATCCTCTATCGTACTCTTCCAAACTATGAAATTGATCTTCCCATCGAATAATGGAATTTCAAATTTTTGCAAGCTTGTAGCCATGTCCCTTCTCAAATTCCTCTATTAAAAAACTCTTGTCCTTCAAGTAACTCTTCTCAAGCTAGCTCTAATACCAAATGTTGGAAAAAATAATTCCCAATGACACTCGTGGTAAAGTAATTAAAAACGTAATTTTATTACTATACACACAACTCAATTTACAAGAAGGACAATTTATAATTTAGAGGACACACACTCAACACAATTAATTTTGGACACTTACACTTAGACTACAACTTACACTAATACTTACTAATACTCTCACTTTGTGTTTACAACTCACTTTTAGTTGTGTCTCTTTACACCACACAACATACTAATTGACACTTCCTATTTATACTAGTGCTAAGTAGGCTAAACCATGTTTTCTAGACTATCCTACAAACTCCTACATAAATTTAACTAGAATGGTCCAAAGCTCTAAAATTCCCTACATAATTTTACTTCTAGAACTCATATTTAGCAAATAAACTTTTTAATTCATCTATTCATCTAGAACTTTCTTTATCATACTCCTAAAAAGATTTTTCTAGATTATTTCTAATAAGTTTTTATTTTAGTTATCTCTAATAATAATAATAATGACAAGTTATTTTGAGAATATTTAATACCGATTTTTAAAATTCGCCATCCTTTTCATTTTATCGCCACCCCTAATTTAAAATAAATAATGAAAATGACGAAAATGCTCTTGGACTTAAAACGACTATAAAATACTCAAATTGTACTCCATAACACTTTTATCACTCTAAAACTCACTAAATTCTCTCAAAAATTAATCGTACCTAAGCATTGGACTTCGAATCGTAATCGCTAAACCTAGGTAATTCCTAACTAATTCTCGTTTGAAATTAAAAAAAATAGAAAAATCACATGAACTGTGCTTTGGAACCATGGGAAAATCGCACGTTTTGTGCGATTGTACCATGGTGAAATCGCATGAAATGTGCGATTGAACCATGGTACAATCTCACAAAACGTACGATTTTACCATGGTCCAATCGCACAGTTCATGCGATTTCACCATGGTACAATCGCATAGTTCATGCGATATTTCTTTTAAAAATATTTTTTTTATTAATTATTGTTTTGATTTGTGTATTTTAATTTTTTTTATTTTATTGTTATTATTTAATTATGAAATTTATTAATATATTATATTTATTCAATTTATTAAATAATTTAATTTTAATGTTGTTATGATAATAAATTTATTAAATTTAATTTATGATAATAATGATTATTATTATTTGTTTATTTTAATTAATTTAATAAATGTTATCATTATTCGTTTATAAATATTACTCCCTCCGTTCTTTTTTGACCTTCCACTTTGAGTTTTTCACAAATATTAAGAAAGATAGAATCTTTGGTGGTAGTGGGTATTATTTTAATTATATAGTATTGGAAAGTAATGATTGTATTGGAAATATGAGAGAAAAAATAATAAAATGGTAGTGTAAAGTAATGATTGCATTGGAAGTATGAGAGAGAAAATAATTAAATAGTAGTGTAAAGTAAATAAGTGGGGTTTTAAGGTGTAAAAGTGGGATGAAACTTTCCAAAAATAGAAAGTATTCTAAAGTGGAAGAACTTTTGAAACTACCCGTTATCAGTAAGGTGGAAGAACTTAAAAGAACGGAGGGAGTATTATTTACTTGTGTAAAAGTTTAGTATTATTTGTTTGTTTAATTAGTAGTAATTAATTATTGTTTAATAAAGTTTTAGTTATTTTATTTTTGTTGTTAATGTTTAATTAATTTAAGTATGTTAATGTTTATAAAAATTGTAGTAAATGGCTGGAAACTATAGTAGAAGGAAACTAGTTCCTATTATCATAAATTTACAACCACAAGCACTAATTCTAGAACCAGTTCTAGCAGCATTATCTAAGTTATGTACATCACCTCTAATATTACCATATCTATGACACCTTAAGTACAAACTAACTCTTGAACGTCCTTCTTTATGTTTATATGAAGCACGTGTAAATTGAAAAACAATTTCTATTGCTATCTCATCAGCCCAGCTATATAATTCATCTACAGAATCAAATTCTCTATCCGTAACAAATCTATCAGAGTAATAACATTATCACCTATGTTTTCAAAGTCCTGCGAATATAAAAACAAAACAAATATAACCTAAACATAAACATAATTAAGTAATTACATAATGATATTAACATTTATTAAATTAATTAAAAGAATATTATTATAATAATAACATTAATTAATAACAAAACAATAAATATTGTAAAGAAATTAAATTAAATAATTAATCACAAAAAATAAATATTTTAACTAAATTAAATAAATTTACATTTAATAAATTAAATAATTTAAATAAATTAAATAAATGTACATCTAATAAATTAAATAATAAAAAATTAATTAATAACAAAACAATGAATATTTTAAAGATATTAAATTAAATAATTAATCACAAAAAAATAAATATTTTAACTAAATTAAATAAATTTATAGTTAATAAATTAAAATATAAACAACTAATTAATAACTAAAACAATAAATAATTTTAAGAAATTAAATAAATAAAACAATAAAAAAAATTTAAAAAAAAAGGAAAATCGCACATTTTGTGCAATTGTACCGTGGTACAAAAGCACAAAATGTGCGATTTTCCCTTTTTAAAAATTTTTTTTGATTCAATTTCGAAACGATTAATTTCACTTACCGCATTGTATTCTTGCTCGTTTTGGTTAGCCATTGTTATTCGATTACTAATTTTAGTTTGTTTTAGTTCAGAGAGTTTTTTTAGAGAGATGTTAGAGATTTTGAGTTCGAAAATTATGCAGGAGCAATTATGTAAATTCATTATATATAGGGTGACGATAAAATAAAAAGGGTGTCGAACTATAATAATACCCTATTTAATATACCAGACACACAAATACAACAAGCACTAATAAGCCACTAATGTTACCTATGACTTTTTTAGAATATAACTAACTTTTGCTTGTGGCGAATTCTTTTCTCTCTATAATTAATCAAAGGGTAATGATATTTACAGCTCGTACATAAGAATCAACAACTCCTCTTTATCATCATTAAATATGAATTTTCAAAAGAATATAATCTCAAAATTGAAAAATAATTAATATTTTATTTAATTATTTTACCATTCCAGGATAAAGTAAATGCTAAATTAACAAAGTATAATTAATTTCTTATGTTTTCAAAAAGAAAATATTATTAAAATACATAGATAAAATACAAGATTTCATCTTATATACGGCCCTTAGGGCTGTAAATATCATTTTCCTTAATCAAATTAGCACCAAAATATATTAGTGTCTTTGATGTTATTTTATTTAACCAAAAAATTCTTATAAAAAGGGAAGAGACAAGGTAGTATTATTTTATCCAATTATAAATATTAAGTATTTTTAGTTTGAATTTAATAGCATAAAAGTGTAATAAATATCTCATTATTAGTAAAAAGTAATTCGGATGTTTAACATCTCTTTGATTATATATTTTCAAAACTTTTTGGCCATATTAAAGATGATTTATACGTTAGTTTGTGTAGTGAGTAGTTATTAGAGCTCTTTGAGTGCATCTGAACCACTCCTTTTGTAATTATTGAGCAAATTATCCACGATTACAAAGTTAATCTTCCCTAAAACAAAGTGGCCATAGGCAATTTAAACTTGAGATATAGTTTATGGTTCACGGAGGTGTTCACGGCAAGTTTGACCTGATAGAGGACGGGATATTCCACAAACTTAGATTAATAAGATTAATAATGTGGAAATAAAGATTAAGATAAATGTAGAGCTGTTTAAAAGTGATCCGACTCGAAAATCCGACCTGAAACCGAAAGTAAACCGACCCGAAAATGTGTTCCTTTTTAAGGTTTATCGAACCGACAATACCCGAATCGAAGTTGTATCCGAACCGATTGACAACCGAAAATGAGAAAGTTGAACCCGAACTGTAACCGATTTTTGTAACCGACGCATAACCGTTAACCGAGATTACCCGAACCAAAAATGACCGACCCGAGTCATATCCGGCCCAAATCATGCTCGAAACCGAACTCGATCCGGCAAAAACCGACTAAATCCGAATAAATTTTAGATCGAATTGCTTTAAACCTGAACCAATTTTTAACATAGAAGTATGATAGACTCATATTCAATCATCTTATTATTTAATCTAATAAAGTGATACATATTTTAATAAATTAAATTTTATAAATACATGGTTTCATATATTTAGAGTTAATAATCAATGGTCAATGTATATAACCGTATTAGATGAAAATTGATAGAACTTTATAATTCTCATTTCCGGTTAAACAAGTAAAAGTAACAAAGTAATAATGATCACTAGTTGATTTACATTTTAACTATTTTTGCTTTAAGTAAAGGAAATCTTGTCATCAATTAAAAAATGACTAACAACTTAATTTAATATTGACTCGATCGATAGTAATTAGTAGTACGTAGTCGATAGTAATTAAAACCCGAACCCGATCTGTACTCGACAAAACCGAACCAATTATTAACCGACGACAACCCGACACCGATTAACACTCGACACGAACTTCAACAGACACCGAACCGATGCTAACCCGATAGCTCGAATAATCGATCTTCAACCGAATCGCGACTAACCGACTCGATCCGAGTGCGACCCGTCGTAACACGCAACCGAAAAATAGCCGATCCGAAATACAACCGAACCGAAAAACACTCGTCCGAAACCGACCCGATCACCCGAATGAACACCTCTAGATAAATGTTTTTGAGTATTTGATTTTTCTTTATCCATGAATGATACAAGACTGAGATTTATACAAGAGTTGAGAATTTAAACTAGGAAACAAAATAAAAATAACTAAATCAATTATAATAATCCTGAACTAAAATATATAATTTCCTACACTCCCCCTCAAGTTAGGTCGTCAGATCACTGATACCTAACTTAAACAACGTATCTTCTAAAGCTTTAGCTATGACCAATTTTTTTTCCTCAATTCTCTAATATTCTTTCCAATTGGAATATTTCACTTTAAGAAGAAAATTTAATTAATATTTTTGAGATATATTTAAAAGATAAATATATACATGTAAGATCTCGTTAGATTTGTCTTAATGTGTACGCTTTTATTATGTACTTTTTATAATTTTTAGGGAAATTCCACATGGTAGCATTAGATTTCATGAAACGCCATTGATAGCACTTTTGTAAGATTTTTCCACATGGTAGCATTTAGTTTATCCACTTTCTAACTGTCGTAGCATTTTCGATTAAATTCTTGTTAATTTCCGTTTAATTCATCATTTTGTAAGATTTTTCCACATTGTAGCATCCAGTTTTTGCTCTCAAATGTTTGGTTCATCATTTCACTTTTTATTCACCAATTAATTTATCAACGCCTTTAAATGTTGTAACAGTTAAATAGATATGTATTAGTGCTTGGAATACACCTTTGTAATGCACATTTTGAACTTTATAATGCCAATAATTTGAATGAAAATAAAATCGTTACAACATTTAACAGTGTTGATAAATTAATCGGTGAATTAAAAGTTAAAATGGTGGATAAAACATTTGAGAGCAAAAACTGGATGTTATCATGTGGAAAAATCTTACAAAATGATGAATTAAACAGAAATTAACAAGAATTTAACGAAAAATGCTATGACAGTTAGATAGTGCATAAACAGGATTAGAGGTGTTCATTCGGATGATCGGGTCGGTTTCGGACAGGTGTCATTCGATTCGGTTGTTTTTCGGATCGATTATTTTTCGGATGCGTGTTCGGATGGGTCACGCTCGGGTCGGGTCGGTTAGTCACTGTTCGGTTGAATATCGGTTATTCGAGATGTCGGGTTAGCATCAGTTCGGTGTCAGTTGAAGTTCGTGTCGAGATTCATTTGTCTCGGGTTGCCATCGTTAATAATTGGTTCGGTTTTACCGGGTATAGATCGAGTTCGGGTATTTTTTCAAGTACAATTCAACTACAAATTACTAATTACTATCGATCAAGTCAGTATCAGATTAAGTTGTTAGTGATTCTTTTATTGATGATAAGGTTTCCTTTAATTAAAGCAAAATAAAAATAGTTCAAATACAAATTAACTAGGATTATACCCGTGCTATGCACGGTTGAGGTTTACTTTTGCTTTTTAATAGATTGTTTGGGTTCATAACATGTAAGGCATTTAGAAAATTTAGCAAAGTTCTCATATAACACCTTTTGCCACTTCTTAGATATGCATGAATGATAATTATCGATTAAGGCTTAAGCATTAACAATTTTATACTAAATGTAATCATAATATATAAAATGCTTATGATATTATTATAGTGGTACACTTGAAAAGATATTATAATTAGTTAGTATAGTCGGAACTCAGAAGGGTATACTGAAATTGCCGAGGAACTTTTTAGCCCACTCTCTTTTATGGGTATGAGTTGCCGCCTTTCATCCCTCCCTATACCCTAATTATAGTTCCTATGAGCGAGAAACGGGTATGATGATGATAATGATGTTGGTATAGCATAGTATGTTCTTGAAACGATTGGAAGTACTAGTAATTGAAAAATATTTAATCGTACCATACAATGTTGCTACATATGTGTTTTGTTTGCATATTATATACTATGGATATCTTGAATGTCTCTTCTGTTGAGAATTTAAAATATATAAGATAAAATAAGATAAAATTACATAAATTACTCTTAACTTTATTTTTTAAACTTGTCACCTTCTCTAGTAAACTCTCACTTTATAGTGCATTACATTTGGGAATATGAAGGGAGGGGTTAAAAATAATTACCTTACATAAATTAGTCTTAAATAAATTTGTGCATTAGATTAATATTTATATCTTAATATTAGTATGAATTTGTAGAGTTTATGTCATCACTAATTGTTATTATTATTATTATTATTATTATTATTATTATTATTATTATTATTATTATTATTATTATTATTATTATTATTATTATTATTATTATATATTTATAACTACAAACACTTCAAATTAATTAAACTCTTTATTGTAAAATGCATTGTAACAATGACACATGGCATACAATGCTTGTAAATTAGTATATTGTATGATGATTGGTGATCATTATTACATTGTAACTTTTACTTGTTTGATCGAAAATTAAATATATGAAACCATGTATTTATAAAATTTATTTTATTAAAATATTTATCAAATATTTACCATTTTATTAGAATAAATAATTAGATGATTGAATATGAGTCGATCATACTTCTATGTTAAAAACTGCTTCGGATTTACACAAGTTCGATCTAAACTCCTTCGGGTAAAGTCGGTTTTAGCCGGATCGAGTTCGGTTTCGAGCATGATTCGGGTCGGATATGACTCAGTTCGGTCATTATTAGGTTCGGGTAATCTCGGTAAACGATTATGTGTCGGTTGAAAAAATCAGTTACAGCTCGGGTTTAGTTTTTCCATTTTCGGTTGTCAACCGGTTCGGATATAACTTCGGGTCGGGTACTATCTGTTCGATAAACCTAAAAAAGGAACACATTTTCGGGTCGGTTTACTTTCGGTTTCGGGTAGGATTTTCGGGTCGGGTCACTTTTGAACAACTCTAAACAGGATGCTACCATGTGGAAAAATCTTACAAAAGTGCTACCACTTACGTTTCATGAAAACGGAATGCTACTATGTGAAATTTTCTTAATTTTTTTATTATGCATATCTAGAAATATTGAAGTTTAAAATTTATTTTGAAAACAACTAAAGGGAAGAAGTAAAATTTTGGTAATGTATCAATTTTCAAGCAATAATGATATTAATGACACATATGTAAAGAATCATACAATACTATAAAAGTCTTGGAAAATTCCAAGTGTCATCATTTAAAGAGACATGACAATTTTTATCAAATTTAAAATCTAATATTTTTTGTTTAAGTTTGAAGCTAAATTAGGCAAAGTATTTGTAGGATAAACTATAGTAATTCTATTTAGTTAACTTCGAGTTTAATATGTTCAATTGAATGAAAAAAAGTTATATAACATCATACAATCATACAATACTATAAAAGTCTTGGAAAATTCCATGTGCAATCATTTAAAGAGACATGACAATATTTATCAAATTTAAAATCTAATATTTTATGTTTAAGTTTGAAGCTAAATTAGGTAAAGTATTTGTGGGATATACTATAGTAATTCTATTTAGTTAACTTCGAGTTTAATATGTTCAATGAATGAAAAAAAAAGTTATATAACATGTAAATCATACAATACTATAAAAGTCTTGGAAAATTCCAAATGTCATCATTTAAAGAGACATGACAATATTTATCAAATTTAAAATCTAATTTTTTTTGTTTAAGTTTGAAGCTAAATTAAGCAAAATATTTGTAGGATATACTATAGTAATTCTATTTAGTTAACTTCGAGTTTAATATGTTCAATGAATGAAAAAAAAGTTATATAACATCATACAATCATACAATACTATAAAAGTCTTTGAAAATTCCACGTGTCATCATTTAAAGAGACATCATAGAATACTATAAAAGTCTTGGAAAATTCCACGTGTCATCAATTAAAGAGACATGACAATCTTTATCAAATTTAAAATCTAATATTTTTTGTTTAAGTTGAAGCTAAATTAGGTAAAGTATTTGTAGGATATACTATAGTAATTCTATTTAGTTAACTTCGAGTTTAACATGGTCAATTGAATGAAAAAAAAAGTTATATAACATGTTGTTAGAATATGGTATTTGTATTCCTAATCTGATGGTATTGCTGTTGTGCAAGTACAAAGGTGTTAGCTTCAGTGTTCAACTATCTAAATCAAAAGTGTGAAGCAAGTGTAGTGCAAGGTGTGCAGCAAGTGTAGTGCATATGCACCAGGTGTAGTGGCATGAGTTGATTTACAAGTGCATCAATATCAATGTGCAACTAAAGTCCTTTTCCATTGCTATTATATGACACGTGCTTTATTCTTTAGATTAGTAGCTTTTGGTTGTTATAAATAGTGTGTAAAAGTTTGTTACAACAAACTTAGTTTAAGGATTCTTGTTTTCTTTCTGATTGTTCAAGGCTATATATATAGATAGCCTATCTCATTGTAAACTCAATATTTCATCTTAATACAATTACATTTTGTTCTGTTTGTATCCTTGGCTCACCTTTAACATGGTATCAGAGTAATTCTTGCCCTGAAGTATCTTCTTCCATCACTCTTTTTTTTCTCTTCTGTGTTTTTTTTACAATACCCTTTTCTTGTATGTTCACAAGAAAAATTCTGATGGGTAACAATAAAGAAAAGAATCAAGATCCAACCATGAATTCATCCTCAGTCTACTACTTACACCCTACAGATATGGGTTTGAAGTTAGTCACTAATATTTTCAGAGGAGTAGGTTTTAAGGGCTGGAAGAGGGTTATGTTTATAGCCTATCTGGAAAAAATAAAATGGGGTTTGTGGATGGTAGTGTTAAGAGACAAACAAGCACCTCACATGGAAAAGCCTGAGATCGTGTAAACGATATTATCATAGGTTGGATAATGAACGCAGTTGATGAAAATATAACAAAAAGCATATTATGGCTGAAAACTGCTAAGGAAGTTTGGGACGAGTTAGAACATCGTTTTGGGCAATCTTCTTCAGTCCAATTGTTTCATATTGAGGAAGAGTTAACTCTTCCTAAATATGAAACAATTGCAAGATTACTCAAACCAAGACATGAGTATACAAGATTTTTACACCAAATTGAAAGGGATTTGGGATGAGCTAGATGCTCTTGATCCTGTGGTAACCTGCAGCTGTACTGGTTATGAGTGTGACCTTTCTTTAAAAGCCTCTAAAAGCCAAAACAGTAGAAGGCTAATATAATTTTTGATGAAACTTAACAATAGGTATCATCAAACAAGGAGCAACATATTGATGATGAAGCCTATCCCCACAGCAGCAGAAGCATATTGATGATCAAGATTATGTGGCTTGTAGAGTTAAAAAAAGAAAGTCCTATGATAATAGAAATAAAGGGAGAGTAGAACACTCAGGATACAAGAGACAAAATAATTTCTACTGTGACCATTGCAAGATCACTGGACACACTCAAGATAGATGCTGGAAAATTCATGGGTATCCCCCAAAATTCAAGAACACATGGAAAAAGGATGGTAAGGTTGCATCAAATGTATCCAATTCTGAACATATCAGCATTGACAATATTAACACAGTTGGTGAATCAAGACTTACTGATGATCAAGTAGGTCAACTTCTTTCTTTACTAAACAAGTCCAATGTACAAGATGAAAACAAGGAGCCTTCAATTCACACCTCTGCACATTTGGCTGGTAAGTTCTGTTTTAATGTGCAAAATAATGAAACATGGATTGTTGATAGTGGTGCGTCTGACCACATTTGCTCAAAGTTGCAATTATTTGCTAAATGTATTACGATAGAAGGAAAACCTCATTTGATAACCATCCCTGATGGAACTCAGGTAAAGGTTGAGATTGTAGGGACAGTAAAACTACCAAATGGTCTTGTCCTTAAAAATGTGTTATATGTGCCAAAATTTTGCTTTAACTTGATCTCTGTTAGTAAACTCATTAAGGATTTAAAATGTCACATAAGCTTTGATTCTAATGGGTGCTTTATACAGGAATCTTTGATGAAGAAGCCTTTGCTTCTTGGTAGGGCAAAGAATGCACTCTACTTCCTTCAAGACTTCACTATCACAGAATGTTCTAACAAAGGAACCAATTACAAACATCATAATCAAGTAGCAACAACCTACAATGTTGATCCTCCAAACAGTAATGATGCAAGACTTTGGCATCTAAGAATAGGACATTTGCCATTCCAACAATTGTATTTTTTGTTTCCTGATCTAAAGATCAAGGCCATTCATAAAGAATGTTTCTGTACTATTTGTCCTCTAGCCAAGAAGGCTAGGGACCCTTTCCCCAAAAGCATAATAAGAACAATTGAGACTTTCCAACTGCTACACATTGATATATGGGGGCCTTTAAGGCATAACTCTAGAATAAATTGTAAAAGTTTCATTACAATTGTTGATGATTACTCAAGGTTTACTTGGGTAATCTTTATTCAAGAAAAATCTGATTTTTTGTTTCATTTCAAGCAATTTTATGAGCTAGTTCTTATTCAATTCAATAAAAAAATTAAGTGTGTAAGAGTTGATAATGCCAAGGAACTATCCAAAGGAGATACTCTAATGTTCTATAAAGACAAAGGCATTGAAGTTCAAACAACTTGTGTTGCCACTCCCCAACAAAATGGGGTAGTGGAGCGAAAACATAGACATTTGTTAGAAGTCACTAGAGCATTATGGTTTCAATCAAAACTGCCCATACACTTTTGGGCTGACAGTTTGACGTGTGTTGTTCATTTAATCAATAGAATGCCCTTACAAACATTAGCAAAGAAAATACCCTATGAACTCATGTTTGGCTTTAAGCCGAATTATAATACTCTTAGAACCTTTGGATGCTTGTGTTTTGCTTCTACATCTAGTAGAAACAGAACCAAGCTTGATCCAAAAGCTTCTTCTTGTGTATTTATAGGGTATGCTCCTCACAAAAAGGGATATAAGTTGTATGATTTAAAACTAAATCAGTGTTCATATCCAGGGATGTAAGATTCTATGAGAAATATTTTCCATATCAAACTAATTCTAATAGTCAAACACACTCACAAATTTTTTTTTCTTCTCACCTCTAGTGACACTAAATTAGATCATGATTTTGATATTCCTAGCAGTAGCTTACCAACTACAACAAATATTGATCATCAAGGGCTTAATCCAGTATCAAATACAAATGATTGTGTTTCTAATGATCTACCAACTTTTAGAAATAAATCCACAAGATCAGTACATAAACCATCTTACTTGCAAGATTATATATGCAACAATATCTATACTCAACATTGGTGCAATCTAGTTTCTTATTATAACCTAGATAAAAATCACCATTACATAGCAGCAGCTTACAATGCTTATAATGAACCCAAAAGTTATGAAGAGGCTAGCAAAGATCCAAATTGAATAGCAGCAATGAATATGGAAATCTAAGCTCTGATTGACAACCAAACATGGGCAGTTGTTGACCTTCCTAAAGGCAAGAAGGCTATAGGCTCCAAATGGGTTTATAAAATTAAACTAAAGTCAGATGGATCATTAGAGAGATTTAAGGCAAGACTTGTTGCCAACGGATACAATCAAAAATATGGGCATAGACTACGAAAAGACTTTTTCAGCTGTCATAAAGATGACAACTGTGAGGTGTATCCTTGCCATTGCTGCAAGTCATAAGTGGATTGTTCATCAATTGGATATTAATAATGCTTTCCTCCATGGTGATCTACATGAACAGGTATACATGAAAATGCTAGAGGGAATTCCTAATCCCAACAATCAAGTATGTCTTCTACAAAAATCCTTATATGGTCTAAAACAAGCTTCGAGGCAATGGCATGCAAAATTAGTAAGTGCTTTAAAAGAGCTAGGTTTTGTTCAGTAAAAGAATGATTATTCTTTGTTCACTAAGAATGTGGGTGAACACATTACCATACTAGCTGTTTATGTAGATGATATTCTCATCACAGGTTGTGATGAACATGAGATTACTGTTGTTAAAAAACATTTACACAATTCCTTTACTATTAAGGATCTAGGTGCCCTTCATTACTTTTTGGGGCATAGAAGTTAGCTACTCAGACAAAGGTATGAATCTCACTCAACATAAATATTCCAAGGAACTGCTTCAAGAAAGTGGAATCACATCTTTCCATAAAGTAGTTACACCTCTACCAATGAATTTGAAGTTGTTGACAAATGAGGGAAAATTACTCTCTGATCCTACTCTTTATAGGAAACTCATTGGTAAGCTAAATTTTTTGACACATACAAGGCCAGATTTATCATACACCATCCAAACTCAAAGTCAATTCATGCAGACACCAAGAGTCCCTCACTGGGAGACATACCTTAAATTACATATATTCTACTTGTGGACAAGGCATCATTTTACAAGGGAATAGTAAGCTTAGTTTGCAAGCTTTTAGTGATTCAGATTGGGCAGCATGCCCTAACACTCGAAGATCAGTTACTGGCTATATTCTTATGTTAGGAAATTCACCTATAAGTTGGAAATCCAAGAAGCAACAAACTGTTTCCAGATCTAGTTCTGAGGCCGAGTATAGAGCAATTGCCAACGCAGCTTCTGAGGTCATTTGGATTGTTCGCTTGTTGAAAGATCTTGGCTTAACTAAACTACATCCTGTTACTATACATTGTGATAACCAATCAGCAATTCACATTGCCAAGAATCCTGTCCTCCATGATCGCACCAAACACATTGAGGTGGACTGCCATTTTACTAGGGAGAAAATTGTTGAAGGATTACTCAATCTGACATATCTACCTACAAAGAACCAACTGCCTGACGTTCTCACAAAAATTCTCCCATCCTCACAGTTCAATAGTTTACTTGGCAAACTAGGAGTTTCTTATAACACCTCCTAGTTTGAGGGGGGGGGGGGAGGGGGGGGGGGGGGTGTTAGAATATGGTATTTGTATTCCTAATCTGATGGTATTGCTGTTGTGCAAGTACAAAGGTGTTAGCTTCAGTGTTCAACTATCTAAATCAAAAGTGTGAAGCAAGTGTAGTGCAAGGTGTGCAGTAAGTGTAGTGCATATGCACCAGGTGTAGTGGCATGAGTTGATTTACAAGTGCATCAATATCAATGTGCAACTAAAGTCCTTTTCCATTGCTATTATATGACACGTGCTTTATTCTTTAGATTAGTAGCTTTTGGTTGTTATAAATAGTGTGTAAAAGTTTGTTACAACAAACTTAGTTTAAGGATTCTTGTTTTCTTTCTGATTGTTCAAGGCTATATATATAGATAGCCTATCTCATTGTAAACTCAAGATTTCATCTTAATACAATTACATTTTGTTCTGTTTGTATCCTTGGCTCACCTTTAACACATGTAAATAATTAAAATAAACGTAAGTATTTATGTTTTGATTTAAAAAATCATGTATTTGGTAAATTTAATACAGTAGTTACTACTTACATTATTATTTTAAAAACTAATAAACGGAAGAAGTAAAATTTTGGTAATGTATCAATTTTCAAGCAATCATACAATCATACAATACTATAAAAGTCTTGGAAAATTCCAAGTGTCATCATTTAAAGATACATGACAATATTTATCAAATTTAAAATCTAATATTTTTTGTTTAAGTTTGAAGCTAAATTAGGTAAAGTATTTGTAGGATATACTATAGTAATTCTATTTAGTTAACTTCGAGTTTAATATGTTCAATTAAATGGAAAAAAGTTATATAACATATAAATAATTAATATAAACGTAAGTAATTATGTTTTGATTTAAAAAATCATATACTTGATAAATTTAATACAATAGTTACTGCTTACATTATTATTTTGAAAACAAATAAACGAAGCAGTAAAATTTTGGTAATGTATCAATTTTCAAGCAATAATGATATTAATGACACGTATGTAAAGAATGTAACCTAATAATCGCCAAAACCAACTAGTGTAACATACACGATTTTCAAACTCTTTGATTTTTATTTTAAATTAATATTAGTAAATTGTTTAAAATTATCAAGGTTGGAATCATTATTATTTAAAAACTTTGCATCTAGTAGTTAGAAGTATGAGTAGAGTTTGTTCAACTTGGTTGGATTTGATTGTGGGTGGGTTCTATTAATGAAATTATGGAGTTGTTTATGGATTTAGTTATATAGTTAGACTAGTGTATAAATCAAATAAGAAGGATTTTGAAATGAGAAGGATGAGAAGGATTTTTATTTGATTTTTTTTTGTTACTATATATAAAAAAAGGATACTATACGTTAAAAATTAAGAACATTTTAAAAATTTATTTGTCATAGTTACTTTTCTATATAACATAGTTACTTTTACAATTATGTGTTTTTGGTTCAATCGTAACCATCGATTTTTCATGATTTTCATGATTTTCCTACAATAATCTCACCTAGTGATTAACCATGAATAATCACAACTTAAGTGGTATTTTCCTAGAGCAAACTTGGGTAACCCGATGACTTGCTATAGTAGATAATTCACGAAAAAAGTAAATTAAAAATTAATTTAAAATTAGAGAAATTTTTTTGAAAATTTACATAAAAAATCTTGATAATTAAAAAAATCACAAAATTTTTTTTTAACATTTATTTAACAGTTTTTTCAATATTTTATTATAATTTATCTTTTTTAAAAAAAAATAAAAACTGTTATAACAGGTCATCCGATTGCCTGGTATACTCTAGGAAAATAACCCTTAAAGTTGGAATGATTCATGATTTAATCAATAGTTGGGATTATTGTGGGAAAATTATGAATATGTATGCTCATAGCTAACTAATAGCAAAGATTGTATTATTCAAAAAGAATCCAAAGAGGAATTATTTACACTTAGGTAAAAAATTAAATTATTAATATCAATTTATCCAAATTTTTATACTACATCCTTTAAATTAAATTATTATTATTATTTTAAATAACAGCCCCCCAACTTACCTCTAACTCATTCCTTAGGGTTAGGGGGATATTTGATATGAGGGATTAGGGAGAGGGAATGAGAATTCTTTTATTAAGATTTCAAATGTCTTTGTTTGTTAGGAGAGGGACATGGTAATTGAGGTTGGGACATGAGATATGAATAAAAAGATATAATTGCCCTTAATTAAATCAAAGAGAAAAAGAAGAGACGAGGGTTAAGTTGTTATTTTGTGATTAAATTCAATCAATTTTTAATCCAGTCTCAAATAAAACATTTTATCTTAAATCCCACTTAGTAAATTTTAAACATAAGTCTCAACTAGGGATGGTCACGGGTCTAGGACCCTGTTGGACCCGCCCTAGACCCGCCTCTTTTTTAAGGGTCTGGGTCTTATTTTATGAGACCCAGCGGCAGTGGCGGACCCAGGAATTTCAAACTGGGGGTACAAAACACGAACGTCATATCATTCATGTAATCGGATAAATTTAAAAAAAATTACAACACATAATAGAATCAATAGTTAAAGTCTTACAATCCAAAATAACAATAAAAGTCTTACGATACTTAAAGTTTTACACTAATACACTCCAAAATTACAAATTCATCCTTCGACTCTTCATACTTTTAAAACGATCAATAATCATGTCGTCGGAAATTTGTAGAAACACTTCCTTCTCAATAAAAGTAACCAAACAATCATTCATAAGTTGATCACCCATGCTATTTCTCAACTTACTTTTGACATATGTCATTGCGGAAAACACTCTTTCTACACTTGCCGTAGCAACCGGAAGAATCAACATCAACTTGATTAGCAAATGTATAAGAGGAAAATTCTCATGTCTCTTTGTTTCAACAAGCTTCATGGAAAGAGAATTGATATCATGCAAATCATGAAATGCTTCATCGTTTAACATAACATCCAAGAACACATCAAGTTGATGATCAAGAACCGTTAAATCATTACATGAAAACTCTTCGGGATATAAAGAAGCAAGTTTAAGTATCTTGTTTTTATCAAAAGATGAAAAGTTACCTTTAGGACTTAGAGAAGCCATGCATGTAAGTAACTCCATGTTCATCTCACTAAAACGATTATCAAGCTCTTGAAGATACAAATCAATTACTTCCAAAAAGATTCCAACCCGAAAATGATGTAGATTTGTTGCTTGTTGAACAAAACGTCTTGATCTTCCTTGAGGTACATAATGAGCATCCATAGATGGAACATCAATCTCGTGTTTAGTACAAAATGAAATAACTTTTTGTAAGAGATTCTCCCATCCTTCATCTCTCATCTTTTGCAACACATTTCTTGTACTATGAACAAGTCTAACGGCATTAACAATATCTTGTTCTTTTCTTTGCAAAGCAACACATAAGTCATTAGTGTAGCCAAAGATAATCAACATCAAATGAGTCATAAAAACAAATTCAAATGACTCGATAGATCCCGAAATAATTTGAGCTTTGAACTTATCGTCCGAAGAGCCATGCTTTCCAATCCACTCAAGTACTTCAACAATTGAAGGAAACAAGTTGATGATATTCAAAAAGCCAACCACAATTATCATTCTTTTTAGCAACCGCAACTAGAACTAGTTGTAGTTGATGAGCAAAACAATGAATGTAGTAGGCTCTTGGAGTATCATTCATAATCAAAGTCTTAAGGCCATTGATTTCACCTCTCATGTTACTCGCCCCATCATAACCTTGACCTCTTATCATGGATGGACTCAATGAATGTTCCATAAGCAAGGACAAAATGGCATCTTTAAGAGACAAAGCACTTGTATCATCCACATGTACAATGCCTAAAAAGCGTTCCACTACCGATCCACTTTCTCTATTAACAAACCGCAAAACAAGAGCTAGTTGTTCTTTTTTTAGACACATCACTTGATTCATCAGCCAAAATAGAAAAGTAATCATCTCCAACCTCTTCTATTATGCGTTTGGTAGTCTCTTTTGCACAACAATTGATAATATCTTTTTGAATTTTGGGAGAGGTCAATTGACAATTTTTGGGTGCATTTTGGAAAGTATGTTTTCTTATTTCGTCAACCTTCCCCTTAACCACTTCAAAAGCTCAAGAAAGTTACCCCTACTATATGATTCCTCACTTTCATCATGTCCCCGGAATGCCAAACCTTGACCCAAAAGAAATCTCAAACAAGTTAAGGATGCATTCAAACGAATATGATATGAATCCATTTGAGACTGACTCGCATTATCAAACAAAACTTCAATTGATTTCTTTTTTGCATCTCTTAGATTCACATATTTCTCATAAGCAACATTGTGAGCACTTTTAATTCCACCAACATGCTTTTGAAACCTATCCGGTTTATTCCACCCTCTAAACCCTCCATTAACAAATGCATCTCCCCCATTGTTTATTTCAACATCCCTCTTGAACAAATAACAAACAAAGCAAAATGCAGCATCTTTTTCAACACTATATTCAAGCCAATCCATTTTTTGAACCAATTGACACTAAAACGGCGCAAACCACCTACTTGTCTTTGAGGGAAATCATGTGTTTTTGGTTGGCAAGGGCCTCTAAGAATATAAGCTCTCCTAACAGGATTTCTTTCATTTTGGGGATAATCCATTATGTTTATTCTTAATCCCGGGTCATGAGGAAGAAGTTCAACATCATACACCCAATCATCATCCAATGGTTCATCACAAGCACTTGAACCACCTACTTCCATATTAACATCTTCACTTTGAGGGGAACTTAAAGGAGGTGATGGAGAGTCAATGCTTTCATTAAATGTTCCTTGAGATTTCATTCTTTTAAACATAAATTCACGAAGATTGGGTTGTTTATCCCCCGCAATTGACTTCTTTGAACTTGAATTACTTGACATTTCCTAATTAAATTAAATACATGAACTAATTGTCATTTCCTAATTACTTGACATTTCCTAATTACCAATTTCAATTTTCAATCAACACAATTATACAAACACTAACAAGTAACAACTCATAGTCCCATGGCATGAATTTCAAATTTGAAAACCTAATTGAGTAATTGGCAATTACACATCTACACAAACACTAATTTGATAAATAAAATAACATAAATTAAGCAACAAGTCAACAACAACAACTTATTTAAGCAATTTCAATCATAGAGAATAAAATTGAAACTTTAAAATTCAAATGGAGAATACCAATTTAGTGAATTAGTGAATTTACCTCAAATGGAGAATTGGAGAAAGTGGAGGCAGTCAGGCAGGAGGCGGTGGCGGTGGCGGACTGGCGCCTGGCGGTGGTCGACTGGTCGGGTGGTGGGCTGGGCTGGTGGCGTCGTGGCGAGAGAGTGTGAGAGTGAGAGAGTTAGAGAGAATTGCAGGAAGCCAGGAAGCACGAAGCAGGAAGCAGGAAACACTAATTTTTTATTTTTTTTAATTTTTTTTTTTTTTGAATTTTTTTTTCAAACTGGGGGTACAACTGTACCCCCTTGTCACTTAATTGGGTCCGCCCCTGCCCAGCGGGTCCGGGTCGGATCTGGATCTAAAAAATAATTGGCGGGTCCGGGTCCTGGTCCAATATTCGGACTCTGAACCCGCCCCTCGGACCCTTATAAATATTAAATTGTCCATTTTTATTTGTCTTCTACGTATGAATTATGCCCACACTTATATAATCATAATATATATAAATAATATATATGCTACTTGCTAAGTGCTAACCCAATCACCCTTATTTCATGGACTCGAACTAGTGTTTATAATAGAATTTAATCGTATATATTGGTGACGCTATGCGAGTTTAGATTTTAAATTAGTATTAAATATTTGTAAAATACATAATAATTTTCTTACATATATACGAAAAATATAATGACTTACAAATGTTTCAAATTTGACAAATCAAAGAGACTTCTTTTAGACCCACTAAGGGCCCATTAAGGACCCTAGACCCATCAGATTCGGAGGGTCTGGGTCCGGGTCTGAAAATTTTGGACCCTTAGGGTCTGGATCCGGATCTGGATCTCAAAAAATTAAAAGGTCCGAGTCTGAATCTGGTTGGATCCGCTCCAGACCCGCCCCATGACCATCCCTAGTCTCAACTCTAAATCTCACGATTTCCGTTCACTTACGCTCAAAAAGTGATGTGCTCAACCTTTGAAAAATCATTGAGGGGGTGTTTGGCACAAGGGAATGAGACTTGTGAGACTTTAAGATAGGACTTTTAAGTTGAGACTTTGAAAATAAAAAAGTCCTATCTCTTGTTTGGTATGGTAGGGACTTGAAAGAAAGATATAAAATCAAAGTCTCAACCCAAATACCACCCCTCCCCCAAGACATTTTTCTTGAGACTTTCCCCCATTTTAATCCCATTCCCCCTGACCAAACAAAGACTTAGATATATTTTTGAACCAAAGTCCCATTCCCTCCCTCAAATCCCTTCTACCAAACACCCCATGACTTGACATTTTAGCCCCTTGCCTTTTACATTCCCTAGCCACCCCGCCCCCTAACAACCTTACCGCCTCCATTTCTAAAACCACCGGTCCACCACTACCCTCTCACTACATCTCCCTTTCGCTTCCATGATGCAAAGTTTTTCAAAGTAAAAATAAAAACGTTGCCTGGTACAACCCAACACACTTTATAACTACCATTCCCACAATCAACTTTCTGGGAAATAATTTCATGTATCATATGTAATGCAAGGTAATCCCTTTTCTTTTCCTACTTTTAAATTTGTATTGGGTATCTAATTTTGTGATAGTTTTAACTGATGCGCTTCCTGAGGCTCTCTAATTTCTACAAAAATGGATTTTTCTCTGTTACACTTAATGGAGTTTCTACTGCAAAAGCTCCTGCAACTGCAAGTAAGTACTTCATCTTTTTATCAATCCTTTTCTCGTTATTTTAATTGTTGAGATTATTATGCTGCAGAATTTAAATTCATGTTTAATTGTCTTTTGTAAATAGTAGAAATTTGAGGCTTAATGGGTTTTGTTTTTGTTGTATTGGGTTAGGAATCTATATGGGTATATCTCGAGCTTTTTTTTCAACCTTTCAAGGAACCAACAATGATGATGTTGAGAAAATGACATTAGGAAAGAGTTTAGCTTCTGTAATTGTTGAATCTTCATTGGATGATAATGTTAAAGACAGTAGTAGGCCTGAAATGGGTAGAATTGGGATGAAAAGGTTGTTGGAAATGCGTGTTAAGAAGAGAGTAAAGCAACACTATGTAAATGGGAAGTTTTATGATCTTTTTATGAAGGTTATTGCTGATCCTAAGACCCTTTTGGATGCTTATAATTGTATTAGAGTGAACTCAAATGTTGGTGTGGTGACATTTGAAAACGCAGGCATTTGTTTTGAGTCGTTGGCGGAAGATCTTGCAAATGATAGATTTGATGTGGAAGCTAATACTTTTAGAGTCTCGACAAGGGGTCGTGCTACAAAAGAATCCCTAGTTCTTCCTAACTTGAAATTGAAGGTAGTCCAAGAAGCTATGAGAATAGTTTTGGAAGTTGTTTATAGGCCTTACTTCTCAAAAATATCTCATGGTGGTCGAAATGGAAGAGGGCACTTATCGGCTTTTAAGTACATTTGTAAAGAGGTATCTGATCCTGATTGGTGGTTTACTGTGCTTGTTAGTAAGAAGTTAGATGGTGTAGTACTTGCTAAATTGCTCTCGACGATAGAGGACAAAATTAATGACCACCGATTGTGCGAGATGATTCGTAGCATGTTTGATGCACAAGTACTTAATGTAGAATTCGGAGGCTTCCCGAAAGGTCATGGCCTGCCTCAAGAGGGAATATTGTCTCCTATATTGTTGAATATTTATCTTGGCCTATTTGATGATGAGTTCCATAGAATGTCTATGAGATATGAGGCTCTTGATTCTATTTCCAAGCTTGATGAAAAGGCGTCTCAGTCAAAGTTGAGAAGCTGGCTAAGGAGGCATATCAAATACAACGGGGAAAACCCAATAGACTGTGAGACTTCTGGTCTTAGAGTTTATTCTTGCCGCTTCATGGATGAAATATTCTTTGCTATTTCTGGTTCCAAAGCGGTTGCGATTTCACTGAAATCTGAAGTTCAGAGTTACTTTCAAGGTTGTCTTCATTTAGATGTCCACAGCGATGCAGAGATTGTGCCATGTAGTTCAGGCCAAGGTGTTCGTTTTGCTGGTGCACTTGTTCTTAGAATCATTAGAGATAGTCCAGCAGTAAGGGCAGTTCACAAGTTAAAGGAAAAGGTGAAAATATTTGCTTTACAGAAACAAGAAATTTGGGATGCTGGGACAGCGCGAATAGGTAAGAAGTGGCTGGCTCACGGTTTGAGGAAGGTTAAGGAGTCAGAGATAAAACATCTAGCTGATCACAACTCTCTTTTGAGCAAAATATCCTGCTATCGTAAATTTGGCATGGAAACTGATCACTGGTATAAGCAGTTAATAAAGATTTGGCTGCAGGATGTACAAACGAAAGCTGCAAGCAGTGAGGAATTTATCCTATCTAAGTACATTGCTGAACCGTCACTTCCGCCAACGCTTCGTGAATCATTTTATGAGTTTCAGAGGCTTGTTGAAGAATACAATTGTTCTGAAACTGAATCTCTTCGTTCTCTGTTGCCAAGCTGTGAACTATCTCAACAGAGTGAGGCCATAACAAAGGTTATCGCTCCTATCAACGTCCTAAAGAAACGTCTGTTGAGATATGGACTAGTCAATGATGAAGGGTATGCCCGTGGAGTTCGGGCTCTTATTTTACAGGATACCAACCAAATAATAGATTGGTTTTCTGGTATTGGACATAGATGGCTAAGATGGTATAGGGATTCCGAAAATTTTGACGAGTTAAAAATAATTGTTTCCGACCTGGTTAGGAAGTCCTGCATCCGCACACTGGCACTGAAGTATAGGATACATGAATTTGTAATAGAGAAATGTTTTGAATCACAGCTGAGCAGGATTTCACTTAGCCTGAATGAAGATGGAAATTCTGAAGATACATTGGATCCTTTTGCTCACAATAATGACGAGGCATCGATGTATGGAATTCTTTATAGTGGGTTATGCCAGCTATCTTTAGCCAGGATGGTGAGCGAGTCCAGGCCATGCAACTGTTTTGTCACAGGTTGCTCAGCTGCTGCGCCGTGCGTTTACATTCTGCATGTGATGGAAAGACAGAAATTTCCTGGTTGGAATACAGGGTTTTCAAGTTGTATTCATTCTAGTTTGAATAGAAGACGAATTGGGCTGTGTAAACAGCACCTAAAAGATCTTTATATGGGTGATATATCACTTCAATCTATTGATTTTGGTTCCTGGAATTAGCTCTTTGAGTAGGAAAGGAGGTATTTCTATAGAAAATTGTTAATCATTTATCAAATTGATGAAATTAAGACACATAAAGGAGGCTTGATCTCAGGAAAGCTCAATGTGTTTTTAGGTACGCAACTTGGTCCCCTGGCTCCTTTCTTTCTATTTACTTTCTATTGCAAATCACGTGTTCATTCTTGCTTGCCTTTTAATGAATCATTTTGTTCAATGCATCCATGATGGGTTTTAATCGAGTATCTGTATAGTAGAGAGTCATCTTGCAATGAGATACTTGCAATCTTGCATGTAAAAGCCATGTACCTTCAATTAATAACCCTAACAGAAGTGAATTCCTGTAAGTTGAATAATAATTCATAGGTACAAGTTGAAGTAGAATTCCTTCTTTATACCCTAGACGACAATGTCAATGCTTTTTTTCTTTTACTAATTACTATTTCTCTTATTGTTAATGGTATTTGCTTTAGGCTCTTCAATTTTTCTTGCTAAACCTGCCTCCTTAGGAGTTGGTTCTCAAAATCTCCTTAAATCTATCATTCCTTATCTCCTAAGCTCTATTTTGCTTTGAAAGCTCTTGAGAGTGTTTATTTTCTTGGCGTATTTGAGAGAGGATTAGGTCATGCTTAGATTGATAATAAATACATATGGGAAAAAAATAAAAGTCAACTAAAAAGGCAAGACTATTTAAATATGAATTTATCATTATATAATTGTTGTAAAGGGGGAAGAAATAGTTATAAAGCTATGGAGAAGGTGGAAGAGATGAATTAGCCTCCTTATTTTGAAGGTAAATATTAACCTCAGCGAGATGGAGGGAAAATATGTCCTTTTCCCCAAAATAAGGGTGATAATATTCCCTCATTCATCTTCCTCATACCATTTTATTCTTTTCATTTATTTCCCTTTCAAATTCACCTATGCATACCTTTATATTTATAGTTTGACTTTTATTTCCTCCTTAATGTGCCCTTGATACAAGCACATCCTTTGTATAAAATACCATTACCCAATGCCATTAAGTGTGTGTGAGGGTCAGATGTATGGAACATTATCCTTGTAATGATAAAACTAACAAAGAGGTTATTAATAATAAAACTAACAAGCATATCCTTTGTTGATAATTTAGTTTTTCAATTGTAGAAAGGGCATCAAACTTATCAGTTTGAATCTTGTTTTTACTTTTTCTCTAATAGTATCACCAAGTCTACGTGTCTTTATAAATTCAATTAGAAGTTAAAGGAAAGGGTTATGCAAGGTGGAAGTATAAGCTATGTTAGGAAAAAGAATAATATGAAAAGAACATAAGGAAAATTTTGATATGAAGTTGTCTTTTCTTCCTCTCTCTATCTCCTTTTTTTGACTAATAAGGTACATAATCATGTTTACAACTTGCTTTCTCTTTCCTCACAACACATGAGCTTTTACATAAACATGATACTTATTTCTTTTTTTTGATAAGAAATTCCTAAAAAGCCAACCAATTAGTTGTTTGCACACAAAGGCCAACGAATCATTTATTCTTTAAAGATCCAATCTTCTGCTCATTTACAAAGAAAGAGCTAAATGACTTGTAACCTGCTACACAAGTTACCTTTGACTTTTTGACTTTTTTAAACCAAAAAACGCAATTGTACACCTTACTCTCTCACATCATCTTCACTTACTCTACGTTGTCCACCACCAACTACTACCACCTTCTAGACAACCCACAATGACCCCAGCTAACCCTATCACCATCGGTGCAATACCCATCACTAATACATCTACCGTGACCCCATCACACCACCGGTGCCCACTTAATGTCGAACTACTCCTCTCCCTTGACTTCATCTCCCTCACAGACCATCTCTATCTACCACCACAACGAACACCTATCAAAGCCAAGCCACCCACCACGAATTTGAACTCATTCACCCTACCACGATCCGAACGCACCCACCCCACTCAAATGTCGGATCTTAAAAGAATTAACGAAATGTTGGCCATATATACGCAGACGACTTATAGGTTGACTTTTTAGAAGCAATTTTTCCTTTTTTATAAAAGGGAGTGATGAATAAAATAAAAAAATGTGGTGAAACATTAAACAATTTAGTTTATAATCGTATTTTTCCTAGTAGATATTTGTAGTCTTTTAAGTAAAAGGGGCAAGGCTCCTATTTCAAAACGAGAAACACAACATACTATTTCGAACCTTAATTAAGACTATATGAGTTCAAATACATGAACCAAAACAGATCATATGAGAGATCATCTTATCGCTAGTTTCGTCCACCAATACAATGTCATTAGCAAACAACATGCACCATGTAACTTGTTCCTAGATAAGTCTTGTTATCTCATTTAGAATTGTTGTAACAGTAAATGGCTTAAAGAAGAACCTTGATGTAAATTGATCATCATCGGGAAATCTTTTGTTTCTCCTCCACATGTCCAATCATTGGTTTTTACTTCCTCGCACATATTTTGAACTGTATAAATGTGCTGACGTTGCTTACTTGTCATCCCATAACCAACAAAGTAATACCATTGGTACTTTGTCATATGGCTTTAGCAAAGAAAAAATATAGAGAAATAAGAATTCACTTTCTAGAATTTTCACTTAGTAATATAGTTTATGAAGTAAGTATATATTAAATCGCCCTTAATCCCCTTACTACATTAGAAGTTCTTTTTCTTTTTTCAAAAGGAATGACAAAAGTTGAAATTTTGCTTAAAAATGACATAATTGGTCAACTCTTGTGATATATTGTCACTGATTTAACTTTCAAGCAATGCTATGTGTAGCAGAGGTATAGGTTGTAGCAAAATGTTGCAAGATGTTGCTAAATGCCAATTAATGTCAGATCCATTGTAGTGCGGGTTAGTTCTTACCATTGTAAAACTGTTAGGCAGATATCTTGCTAGCTGAAGGTTGTTATGATGTAATTTGTAAATCATGCTTCTGTATAAAGGAAAGTAATGGTGGCAATTGGCTTGCTATGGTTCTTATTGTTAAGCCCAGCATTGTATAAGGCTTATTTGGAACTTTATTAACTGGCCATAACATGCTAAAAAAATGCATTTTGAAACCTCTTGATGCCATATATTTCCAATATTGTGTGACCTGAAATCAGGGATTTATTGTAAAGCTTATAATTTAAAATATGTATTTAGGGATCTGGATTTGAAGATTTAATGATGGAACTCTTTGTTTAGTTGGTGATAAAAATAT
The DNA here is from genome assembly GCA_000753965.2 of Amaranthus hypochondriacus. NCBI lineage: Eukaryota > Viridiplantae > Streptophyta > Magnoliopsida > Caryophyllales > Amaranthaceae > Amaranthus > Amaranthus hypochondriacus. Next base: position 23,574,312 of record CM025917.1, read on the forward strand.
TGTTTACATTACCACTAAGACATTATTGGGATAGAGTTCTGGTACTTCTAACGAGGTGAAGAACGTGATAAGAGCTATAGTATGTTGGTGACTTGATTTCTTGGTGACTAGAGTGTTGTACTCTTCTTCAAAAACATCTTCAACATTCATTTTTATTTCGTGGGTCGTTATCGTAATCTTCAGATATGCAGGTAAGAGTTTCATGTTGAAGATATATATATATATATATATATATATATATATATATATATATATATATATATATCATCATTTATACTCTCAATTTGTAAATATCTTGCAAATATCTCATTTAGATTTATGCTACTACTTCGACATCCATTGAGCGGTTAAGCTATGACTGAAGTTGTGAGAAAATGGGAGTAGGCAAAAGAATTATGTAAACTATTTCTATGAGCGAAAAAGATCTAACTTCACATATTTTGTGAGGGAGGGGGATCTTATTTCTTCTAGAAAGATGTTGCAATTAAATGTTTTCATTTCTTTTTGTCAGATATTAAAGCAGCGTCTCAACATTGTAATGTTCAGCTATCTTCTGTCTAACTTCTAAAGGTTGCATGCATCTGAACCTTTCCTGGTGGTTTTCGTTGGTTCATTCATTCATTTATTTGGTCATCAAGATCTTTTGGAGTTGTGGGACTGTCAGGAGTTGGAAGAGATTCATGTTGTGGCCCTAAACCAACATATTGTTGCACCACTAACACCGAACTTGTTGCTGCAAAATCTGATGAAGCTAACATGTCACCTATTGCTCCAAGCTCAGGACACTCGCTCCAGTCTGTTAAACCGGCTGTAAGTGGTGATATAATGCCTTGTCCTCTTCCCACTATGTAAAGATCGTGAATGCTATCTATTGCTCTTATGGAAGCCACCGTTTCCTCCCCGTTGTTTACGATCCTCTCTGAATATGTAATCGAGTCCCTGTCGGAGATCCTACTTTTGAAATCATTAATATACTCCTCATCTAATTGTTTCTCTTGTTCTGCATCAGTTATCACAGTCAACACTCGTGGGTCCCCAGGCTCGCGGCTCGGTTCGACATGATTTGTCCTAGTAGCATCATCACCTGGTATGAACCGCATTACTGTAAGTGTGATGGTTGGATGTTCCGACATTCTCAATGCATATGATAGTGCCTCCCTGTCATCAGGTCCACCAAAAAAGAGCACTGCTATGTTATGAGACACTTGGTTAGCAGCCAAACGGGTTGACCCGCTTAGCCCTCTGTCTACTAGGATCCCAACTGAGCAAGGAGAATTGGCTAATAAATTCTGGTTTATCATTCGAAAGGCTGGGTTTGTTGATTCCATGCCCCCATCTACTGTTTGTTGCTTATGGAAGGGAATAATGATAAGTGCAACTCGCTTTTCTTCTGCCAAGTGGCAAATATCTTCGTGCATTGTAGAGTAGGGGGAAATTGCTGTGAGGGGCTGAACTGAGACAGATCCAGATTGAGCATGCTGCTCATAATTCTCAAAGGCATTGATGATATGATCTGACTGTGCCTGTGTTCTGTTGAGGGCAGGTCGGCCTGACTTTCTGGTATTATGGACTATGAGCATTGCTGATGCTCGTCCTGTAAGTTCTACTAGATGCAGTACATAAACACATATTGGGGATCTTCTTGTTGGGTGACTAGCTTCCAGGAGATTTATGATGGTCGGCACATTTCTTGGGGTGTGGATGCAAGTCAATATTCTCAATTCCCCATCCGGTTTTGATTTCTGTATGGTTCTTCTCTTATATGCCACAGTTCTTCTTGCTGGCCTATAAAGCAACGTGACCAAGGGACCGATCACACTTGTCATCATCAATGCTGAGATTACCATGATCGAAAATGAAGCATCATCTAAAACCTGCAACAACATAATTGATCTCAGGGAGGCAAAATTTGTTCAAGGGTAAATTAATTTTATCTTTCTTCATTCGATATGTAATTTGATCTTTCCTTTTTTCATTCTTTTTGTAAATAGTCAGGAAATATAACCTTTTGATCCTTTCCCACATTTAGGACGATCATTTCGACTAAACCTTTGGTGTTCATGAGCAAACCGAGGGTGATTCCTTCACGGATGGGCATGTTGTAAAAGTAGGAGACAGCAGCTGTGCCAGCAACCTTGCCACAACAAGCCAATGCAATGACAGCCAAGAGGTTGGCCCAGACTTTAGGGCCACCGATTTGACGAATATCAGTCTTAAGACCACTAATGGCAAAAAACAACGGAAGTAGAAGGCCTGACACGAAATCTTCAAGCTTTTCTATTAGGGTTACCCCTAAAGGTCCATTTGGAATGATAAGGCCAAAGACAAAAGCACCAAACACAGAATGTGTGCCTATGGCATCTGTGATGAATCCTGAAATCATAACCCCCGTAAGGATAAGACATATGTAAAAGTCGCTGAATGGCTCACCCTCAGGTGTCCGACGAATCATCCACATTATGATTGGGCGAACCAAGAAGATGCACACGAACACGAAAGCTGTACTTGAAAGAATCACACAAAGAGAAGTTAGAGCAGAGGTATCAGTCTCAGCTAGGGCAATCGCCAAGGCTAAGAGAATCCAAGCACAAATGTCATTCACAAGGGCTGCTGACATGGAGATTCGCCCAATTTCTGTGTTGATGAGCTTGAGCTCCGCTAGAATCCTAGCTAGCACAGGAAAAGCCGTAACAGCAAGGGCGACGCCAAGGAAAAGCACGAAAGTCCCGTGATGAGTATCGTCTTCTTTGTGTTGCATTAAGAGGGAGAAGGTGCATCCGATGAGAAAGGGTAAGATCATTCCCCCAAGTGCAACGCTAATTGCTTTTCTTCCTGTGCGCTTGATTACCGCAATGTCCATCTCGACTCCTACGAGAAATAGGAAATACAATAGTCCAATGTTTGCCATTGTTTCTAGCACCATCACACTTCTAAGAGGGAACATTGTGTTTGCAAAAGTTTTATTTCTCCCCAAGACTGACGGTCCGAGTATAACTCCACCCTGTGGGATTAAATACAAATAAACAAGCAAAACATGTTGGCATGCTTTACAAAATTCACCAATGTGCTCTACATATACATATGCTATCAAAAACTGTATTTTTTAGGTACTCATGCAGGTCCCTCTAGTATCTATTTAAGGACCTAGCTGGTGAGGAGAATCCCAAGACAAAGCCCTCGGATCGTAGCTGCTTGCCTGCTCCTATTGAGCTAATCTCCTACCTCTTTATTAACATCAAAAACGATGTAATTTTAGATTATATAATTTGAGACATACATAGACAATATGTGTAATTTTAATAATTTTCTTAGCAATATCTTTCTGTTTTGTAAAGAAGGTTGAAATAGATGGCCTATGATCCTACATTTTACCTAATTTTCTCTTTCGTTCTTTTGATTTTGTCTCTTTTAATTAAGTAAACTCTCAAAATCAAAGGAACAGAGAAGTATAAAACTGCAACGATTGATTCATGAAATCACAAAAAATGTATACTTACGAGAATTTCAGCAATAACACGAGGTTGACGAAGGGGTTTGAGGACATAAACAAGAACACGAGTAACAATAACAACTATTGTTAATTGCAAGATAAAAAGTGGTAAAGAATAATCCAAGGGATTATCTCCTTGCCATACGCCATTTGTTGTTATCATTGTTGGTGCATAACATACAATGGGGCTTGCCTCCACCGGAGGCGTTATCGTGCTTGTATTTTGTGCCATTCTTATTCAACAAAGATCAACAACATGGATATACACTAAACCAATCAATTGATTACTTTCGTTTAAACTCAAACTATATAATTTGTTTTTTTTTAGTTTGGTTTTTAATTTATTTTATTTTCCCCTTGAATATAAACACTTACAATGATACAATAATATGTTTATAATCATATCTTCAAAAAAAAAATATGTTTATAATCATTTACAAATTTGGGGGTTTGATTTACTTTATTTCCCTCATAATCTAAGAAAAAAAAATCTACACTCTTTAGCGTGTTTGATTGGTTTTAGGGATGTGATGAATAAAATTGTATAATGCTAAAATAAAAATTCAATTTAAGAGAATCTATTTTTATTATTGGTAAAAGCAATAAAATTGGGGAGAAAGAGAAAGAAAAAGATATGTGGGTTATTTTAAGTTATCTTCATTTGGTTGGGATTTTAATGCTTTTTGAAGGATGAAAGGAGGAATAAAGGAAATAAGTACTAATATTTAGTTTCCTATGATTGTCCGTTTAGAATGGAATTTTATCTTTGTGGTTAGAAATTTGAGTGCTTAGATATAGCTCCTATTTTAAGGAACAATAAAATATCATTCTACGTAATCACTTGGTCTATTTGTTTTTTTTTTCTTTTTGTTTTTTGGTTAGGTAATTGGTTCATTCATTCGACTAGCTAATATTTTCTTCGTTTTAGTGACTTTATCTTATTTGGTTTGGACATGTTGGTCAAAAACTTTTTAAAAGTTTTATATTCCCAATTACACTGCATAACTAAAAATCATATAAAGTTGTTGAGAAGTGTTCTATTGATGATCGGTGATAATGTGCATTAATAAAGTGTAATTGATAATGATGAAAAGTGTGTCGTGGTGTGAAGGGAAATGCTTCACAAATTATGAAGAAAGATGCTCCATGAAATGAAGAAGAAAATTTTGGAGCAATTGAGTATATTGAATTATGCTCTATAATAATTAGTTTTATTTTTTCATTTGTTACGTGTTGGATAAATGGATCTTTAAAGGCTAGTTTATCCTTATAGTCACCATTGGAGCGTTTTTTTGTGTCATTAATCTATGATCTCATTTATAATTATTCTCATTCATGGAGTGATTTTAATTAGATTAAAGTGCTTTTAACCTCTTTGACTATGGTTTGTGAGGGTAGAATATAGTTGTTGGGATTGACCTACAAATAGGTGTACTACAACAAATTTAGCTTTTTGCGACATTGGATTTAGTGGCATAAAAAAATGCCATTGATTCATATTTTTAGTGTAATAATTATTGGTTTTTATTTTAAGTTCCACTATAAAGTGATTTAGCGACATTTAATTTGGTCTTTAGTGGTATATGTAATTGTCACTATAGTCTATAGTGACATTTGTAAGAAATGTCACTAGATCCTAAGTCGCTAAAAACTTTAGTGTGTTCTTTTAATATGCTGCTAAAGGCTCTAATAAATGTCACTAAATCCTCTATATACACTATAAGAAATTTGAAATAGCGACATTTAAATTAAATGTCGCTAAATATATTCCACTAAAAGCAAATTATGTTGTAGTGGTGTTTCTTATTCTTTTGGAGAGATACACCTTTGAGTTTTACATTCTCTTTATCTTCTATTCACTTGTGCAAGAGTGGTATTTGCTCCACACATTTAGTAGTGAGTGAGTGTACATTGTTATTAGTGGGTGTGTTAACCTTGGGAAAGTCCCGTCTATTTACACTTGGAATAGTCGGAAAATAACTTTCTTAATGCAACGATAAGTTTGTGTCACACCATAAATTTTCATATCAAATACATGTTAAACACAACTCTAAACACATTTCTTATATACAAATGTTATACATATTATTATCACTAATGAGTGTTGATGGTAGTAGTCATAACAAGACTTTGTGATGACCTTGAAAAGGCCTATATTTCCAACACTACGTTAGTTGCTAATTAGTTGTTTAGGGGTTAGTAGTAATGGGTATGAATAAAAGTGTGGCTTTATGTTATGGAAAGTTAGTTGTTTATTAGGATTACATGGTGTAGTGTTCAATTAATAATGGGTTAGCAGTTTACTTGGTCAGAAGTTCATTTATAAATAGTCTTTTGATGTAAGTAAAAATTACATAGAATAATCTAATTTTTTTTTATGATTTTTTTTTATAATAATTTTATCTATTGATTATTCATAAATAATCCGAATTTTAGGGAGTTTTTACGTAGAGTAAATTTGGGTAATCTGATGACCTGCTATAGTAGGTTATTCACCAAAATAGTAAACTGAAAATTAATTTTAAATTAGAGAAAAATTTTGAAAATTTACATAAAAAATTCTGAACAGAAAAAAAATCATTAAATTTTTTTAAACATTTTTTAACAATTTTTTCGACATTTTATTCTAATTTATCTTTTTTTTAAAAAAAATAAAAGTTGCATAGCATGTCATTCGGTTACTGAGTTTACTCTAGGAAAATACCCCTGAAAGTTGGGACTATTTATGATTAATCAATAGGTGAAATTATTATATGAAAATCATGAATTGGTTGGATTATTCTATGTGATTTTTAGTTGATGTAATTTGTAAGTATGTGAAATTTATAAATTAGTATGCATGTCATTTGGCGTATGTCATTAGGATTATCATAATTTTTTGGAAAATTTGCTCAAAATAATCCCAACTATTACTCGTTGGTCAAAAATAATCCCAACTAGCGTTTATTTTTTAATAATCCCAACTATTCTCATAATTTGTTGAAAACATAACCAACCCCGTTGTTACCGGCTAGAACATGTAACTTTTCCACTTTTTTTTTCTTTTTTTACTTAACTGTTCAAAATTAACCCTTCCCCTTCATCTATTAATCAAAAAAGAAAGAAAAAAGTGGAAAAGTGACCTATTGCAGACTGTTAAAAAGGAGCTGGGTATGCTTTCAACAAATTATGAGAATAGTTGGGATTATTAAAAAATAATTGATAGTTGGGATTATTTTTGGCCAATGGATGATAGTTGGGAGTATTTTGAGCAAATTTTCCTAATTTTTTTGCAAATATTTCTAAATTCCATCCAAAACTTTGGCAATGTATGATACACGACAACACATCGAATATTGGGTAACTCTTTTGATATAGCTTAATTTTTGAAGCCTAATGATGCTATTTACTGTCTTCTTCCTAATACAACACTCTAGAATCGGAGACGTAACTTGATTCCCCTCATAGATATGTCTAGTTATATATCCTCCATAGTTAGGTTGAAGCCTATAAACTGTACGTTCACCAGGCTAGGGTGTAGTAATCGCCTAATCCTGACTAGTTGCTTGCTTACATCGCCTTGGTCGAGGACCAAGATCTTCAATTTGGCTATCAGGTGGGACATCAACATTGCTAGAGCCTAGAAGGACTAGCGTCTATCTATGTGCAAACTCGTATCGCAGTCCAGCCTATAGGTTATCCCATATAATTTATTTGAGTTTGTCCTTGGTACACAATATATCTATCATCGTCATCTCTTGATCTCGAGAAAACTATGCTCGCTCACAGGGTCATGTATGTATAAGAGTGCACCACACATCTATTCAAAGGTGCTAGACCTCTAGGCCTGACTTTGTCTCACCATCTGCTTTTGCTTAGTACGACATGCAGAGTAACATCCCTCTAATGAGAGTCACCTTTAAAAAGCTTAGGCCCTGAATTATTGACAATTAATAAACTCATAATGAAAGCTACATGTCTACCATGAGTACCATTCATATTTTTACATAATTAAAAAACAAATCATAAATGACAAATGAAACATATAATGCTCATTATCAAACAATAAATGTTAATTAATTAAACAATAATATTACACTAATTAATTTTTTATAATATAAAAATAATTAATATTTAACTAATTAATATTTAATAAAAATAAATGACAAAAAATATAATTAATTATTATTTCAAAAAACTAATAAATAATTAATTAACTTGATATTTAATATTAATAATTATCAATATATTAAGGAAGTAAATAAATTAATATGGGTGCACAGTCCGCAAAACTTGCAACTAAACCTAGGCCAAGTTTATCAAAATTAACTCAAAATTCAAATTCAAAAAATAAAAGATTTGTTTCGAAATTAACTCATTGTGTCATTTGCGTAATCTTTAAACAAAAAAGGTGACGACATAATGAGAAAAGAGAAAACAAATAAGAAGCGAATAAATAAATAAGCTACTCCAAACATCATGTTTGCTTTTCTTGGAAAGTGTGCTTTGAAATAGTGCTAAAAAAAATTTAACCACCAGTTTAGGTGGATATGCGGTAACACAATGGATGGATAGGATCATAAATCGAGAGTTTAGAGATAAACTGGGGGTTGCCCCTATTTTTACAAAGATGCGTGAAATAGATTGAGATGTTTGGACATGTGCAGAGATAGACTTTTGACACCCCTGTGAGGAGGATCGAAAGCATCATAATGGAGGGCAAGAGAAGTTGAGGAAGACCTAGGAGAACGTAGGAGGAACAAATAAAGAATGACTTTCATGACCTACACCTCTCTAAGGATCCAACTAAGGATAGAGGTAGTTGGAGGTTTGATACTTTTTCGCTTACTAGTTGGCGTTCTTGTTTTTTTCCTTTGTCTTTTAACATAGGATTCTTTTATTCGTTTACCTAGTTATTTTTATTTGGCTATATATATTTTATTTATCTATAGGATATTGGCTACTGAGGTTTTTATTCTGAGGATTCATTTGTTCATCTTTCTCGAGCGGATGGACTCTTTGGTTGCACTCTCCTCTATGCGTATATGAGCTGCCCCCTTCCTTCCCTTCTCAGCCACTGATCAATGTTTCTATGAGTGAGATAAACTGATTGTAATGATGATAATGATAATTTTGTATGCAGTTTTATTTTAGACACGTTAAAAAAATAAGTTTAGGTACTATTCTATGTGACGGTATAGGAGGCATTATTTTTCAATTTGATGTAGGTAGAAATTAAATTTCGGAGCAACAATAACTAGGGCAAAGGTTCCTCGTCATTTCTATTGACATTGCCGATAATAGGCCGAGGTTAAACTTAGGAACTCAAGTTTCCTAAGAATTATTATTTCCTATGAAAATATGTATGCATAAATGTACTTTCAATTCTAATTACAATCTAATGTTTTATATTTCTTTAACTAGATTTAATGACATAATAATTTGCCGCAGAGTTTAATCATCAAATCGATCCTAAATAAATTATACTCTCATTGTTTTAATATTTTAGACATAATTTTTGTTTTGAGTTTTCTCATTTAGTTTAATATTTTTTTAGTAATGGTCCTTATAATTTTCTTTTAATATCCTTCTAAAATTTATTATACACTTATATTTTTTTTTGAGAATTATACACTTATTTTTTAATTCACTTGTTATTTGTCATTTTCATCAAGTAGATTACAAATGAGAGAAAAGCAATAGCTTATTTATTTATCAAAGTGGAAAACTCTTGACTTTTATAGGGTTGGCCCTAATCTTTTTAGAGATCTAGCTGAAATTGAAAGTTAATTCACATTTAAAATAATTAATTTTTCTACAATTTGAATGAACCGCTGACTTTTCTCTTCGGTTCGCAAGTCCCAAATGCTCAAACCTAAATCAACACAAAAGATTATCGGTAACAATCTCGAAAATCATCTTAACAATTAAAATGACATATTTAATTGTCCTTTGTCCTAGAATTTAAACTAAATAGATTATTTCATAAAATACTCAATTCAACCAAATTACATAATAATAATAATAGCCAGATTAAAGACAATTACTTAAAAAATGTAACTCTTTCTTAAAATCAAAATGTCAAATTAAGGAGAAAATAATAATTTTCCTTCTAATGTTTTAACGTTATTTTTCATTTAATAACTAATTTTTGAATTTCTTTTACGTGCATTTAGCAATAATTATCATAGGCCTTTCAAGTAAGTTGCAAGAGGAATTTTTTATATTTTTTAACTACAAAGTAGGCAGACGAAAAGAAAATATACTATATGAGAATCGAATATAAGATTTTCTATAAAAAGTGGTACTTGCCTACATAAAACCTAATTTATCAATACAAAGATTAAATGATTTAACTAATACTACAATTATTAACATATGTACTTCTTATTTGAGGCCGTTTAACCAAAAAACAATTTTTCAGCTCATTTTACAAAGGCATCTTTTTCTTTTCATATGTATTGTTATTCTAATTTTACAATAACTATTTTGCAACTTTCCAAATAAATTGTAATAAAGAAATGAAGTACTCCTCATTGAAGAGTTGAAGTTTCATGCCGGAAAATAATTTTGCTTTCTACTCTTCAAAAAAAAAAAATTCCAGATGGTAAACATAAACAAAGATGTTTTCAATTACTCCAACAATTAATCGGAATTCCATTCGCTCAATCTTCAATACTCAACATATATCTGTGATTTCAAAAACCCATCACTTTTCAACCTTCAAATTTACTTCTTCCGCTTCTAACAACACCCTTATTCGCCAACCAAACTATAAATCCACCATCATATTCGAACCACAGCAAAATAATCCAACTTCCCTTAATTTTAATCACAATTCAATATCAGATGTTTTACGATTAATGGATGGCCTGGAATTCACATTTTCTCCTGATATTTATGCTTCTCTTATTGATGAATGCACCCAAAAGACTGATAAAATTCAAGCAGTAGAATTATATACCCACGTGAAACTAAATCGTAGGATGACATATTTCCTCAATGAATCTACTGGGTTGTTTTTATTTAATCGAATTTTGTTGATGTTAGTGAGTTGTGGTTGTTTCGATATTGCCCACCAAGTGTTTGATGAAATGCAACACAGAAATTTTGTTTCTTTGGCAATCATGATGGGTGGTCTTATTCATAATCATCTTTTTGAGCAAGCAATACTTTTATTGTTAATATGCACCAGTATTTTATACATCAAAAGACTGATATAGGTTTGGAAGTTGTTGTGGTTTGTTTTCTTAAAGCTTGTGTGCATTTGAAGAGTGTTGAATTGGGAAAGATGGTTCATGGGTGGTTGCTTAAAATGGGTTATAATAGAGGATTATTTGTTGACACTGCTTTAGTTGAGTTATATGGAAAATGTGGATGTTTATGTGAAGCTAACCATGTGCTTTTCGATCGGATTAGAATGGTTGATCATTGTGATACTGTGTTGTGGACTGGTGCAATTGTCAATAACTGTCACGAGCAATGTTTTAAAGAAGTAATCAGAATTTTTCGAGAGATGGGTGAGGCCGGAGTGAGGATGAATGAGTATACGTTTTCGACTGTTCTTAAGGCTTGTGGAAGAGTAAACGATGATGGATCGTTTGGGAAACAAGTTCATGGGAAATGCTATAAAAACTTGCGGCTGATACTCATGTTTTTGTGATGTGTGCTCTCATTGGCATGTATGGTAGATGTGGATTGTTGAGAGATGCTAAGAAGGTTTTTGACTTGATACATCCTAGAAAAAGAAATAGTGCTTGTTGGAATGCCATGGTTACTGGCTATATAGACCATGGATTGTACATTGAAGCCATAAAGATGATATACCAAATGAAGTTTGCTGGTGTGCAACCTCATAAATCAATGGTTGATGAACTAAGACTGGCTTGTGGTACTTTGAAACTTTAGGATATATACGCAAAGCATCCATGTGGCGCAGCCGCGCAAGTATTGTAAAAAACATTCCCTTCTTTTCAAGCTTAAAATTTAAACCTTTTAATCAATGCGATTTTTCTGGTTGATTGTCCTTTTTTATTTCTTAGAAATGGGGATATGTTTATTTGAAATGTGAGCTAAGATCGATAAAGTTTGAAGTACCTTGATGAACGATAATAAATTCAATGAACTTAACAATGTTTGAAAGAAATTAAAATGCAAAATTGACACAATGATTTAAGGAGGTTTTACCCCATGATGACTACGTCCTACGTAGTGTGTAGTTTCTTGTTTATATTATTTCGATGGAGTAAAAATTTACTCTTATAAACAAAGTATTACGATTGAGCAAGAGAATAACAAAGGTATGTATTTATGCTTAGGGGTTTGTGTTTGGTGTGTTTGGATGAACAAATGAATTTCCTATTTATTGGCGAGATCACTGTAAGCAACATTCAATACATTAAAGCTATGAATTAATAACAATGAAATAGCTCCTAAGGTCTTGAAGAGTCAAAAACAACATCCTAGAAACGTAAGAAGTGCGTTCGACCAAAGTAGAGGCTTGCTCAGTCAAGCGGGCTACAGGAAGCTATTGGATACATTTTGTCTCCTTGCTCGACCCATGTTGGAGCTCGCTCAGTCAAATGGCCTTCAGCGGGCATTCTGACAGCTTTGCTCGACCCAACATAGTAATGCATCTTTTCCACTTCTTCACTAAGACCCATAACTCCCATAGTTAAGTCACACTTTACCACCTTCATAACTTCATGAATTTAATCAAGCTTTAATCACCATCATTATCACAAACATTAAGTTATGAACTTAGTTCACCCATTAATCAATCCCATAGCATTCCATCTCATCACTTACACATATGAATGCACACATCAATTGTGCACTCAAGTCACATTATTCTCAACAGTGTCCACCTTGACTTAAGTTTACCCAACTCAAAGCATTCATCAATTCACTTCATCTTACATGAATATAAACAAGCATAAAACAACATACACACCTCACATGCCCCAAAGGACATTACTTCAAAGCAAGGACTAAATCAACCAAGTCGACACACAAATCAAACTTGGTTGGCATGGCTTTGTCATCATGGTGGTCGGGTTATCTTTAGTATCAATCTTCTTCGAAATAACCCTTTTGTGCTCAACTTCATCCTACATGAAATTATACTTGATATCAATGTGTTTGGACCTTTTATGAAATGTATTTTGATCCCTAGCCAAGTGAACCCTTTGTCTATCACAATGTACACTTACCGAATACACCTTGTTGCACATCTCACCAACTAGACCTTTGAGCCATTTTGTTTCTTTAAATGACTCGGCAATAGCTATGTACTCCACTTCAGTTGTTGAAAGAGCAACCACATCTGGGCAAATCATTGCCAACTTATCGCTGAACCACCCAATGTGAACACAAATCCACTTGTGGATTTTTTAACATTAAGATCATCTCCATAGTCCGAGTCACAAAACCCGGTTAACTCGCTTGAATACTTCCCATACATGAGAAAAACATTAGAAGTACATTTCAAATATCTCCATTACCACTTTAGTGCCTCCCAATGTCCCTTCCCCGAATTAGATATGTATCCACTTACCAAACTTACCGCATGAGCTATATCGGACCTAGAATATACGATGGCATACATCACACTATCAACGGCACTAGTGCACGGAATTCATACCATTTTCTCTTATTCCGCCTTTGTTTGTGAACACAATCTCTTGGACAATTTGAAATGAGAGGCAAGAAGAGTAAACATACCTTTAGCATCATCCATGGAGAAGCGTTGCACAACTTTCTCAATATACTTCATTTGCCTAAGGTATAAGACACCCTTAGCCCGATCTCTCAAAATCTCCATCCCAAGATTCTTCTTGGCTTCACCAAGATCTTTCGTATCAAATTCACTTGAAAGAAACTCTTTCAAGTTCTCCACCTCAAACAAAGAATTACATGCTACTAGCATATCATCAACATATAAGAGCAAATATATCAAGAACTATTTTCATATTTCTTAAGATAAAGACAACTATCATGAGAACTGAAAGAAGTGTGACTTGAGTCTTGGGTTAATTAGTCATGTGATTAGATGACAATTAGTGTGTAGAAGAATTATGGCTTAAAGGTTAAAATAATTAACTAAAATTATTAGACCTTAAGCATTTTGATAATGGTAAAGGACACAAGTACTCCTTTATGATTGGTTGATTGGGTATCTTACAAGTACCATAGTACATTGTACTAATGGTAGTGGAAACTTGGATGAATGAAGGCTTTGTGGATGCAATTGTTGGGCTCCAAGGCAAGAATTCAGAAGCTAGTACAAGTGGGGACCAAAGGACACACGAGAAACAACAAGCAGCAGAACTCTGAAGCATTGCTCGACTGGCTGCTCGGGCAAGCCAGTGGGTCGAGCGCCCCTGTGTAGGCTACTGTTTTCGTGTACTGCTTGCTGGTTGTTTTGTTTTACTTGCTGCCCCTTCTATCACATGTTGCCCTATCCTTTGCCTATATATACATGTATATGTTGTATGTATTAGATGTAGAGCCAAGCTACAAGCTTGAGCCTCCCAATATTATCCTTACCATTCTCCTCTTTAATTCTCTACTCCATGTATAACTCACACATAAGCTACTCCATTGATGTAATTCCTTCAACATTGTAATGCGCTTACAAAGCTCCTCTATCCTTTAAACAGATAATGATACACTAGCCTAGGATGGTGGATGTAGCCTAATTAATGGTGAACCACCTTAAATCTTGGTGTTATGCTTTTATTTACTTTTATTGCTTTAATCACCTTAATACTTGCATATAAACCATGGTTCATTAGTACACCTTCAAGCCATGGTCGTTAACCTTTCGTGTCACCTTTAGGCCCACGCTTTCGTATTCGTTAGCTTACTCTAACAATTGGTATCAGAGCTAAAGGTTTGGTTGATGATCATTATGGTGTTTTCTTGGTGTTTTGGGTTGTGTTCAACCACCTACAATGAACAAAGGTTTTGGGTGAAACAAAATTCTGTTTTTGGGTAAGCTAAGGTGAAGTAAGTTTTGTTTTGGTGTTTAAAAGGTGTTAGAAGGTGAATGAAAATTTAAAGTGAAAAGAAGCATTTCAAAGACTCAAACTTAAAGTCTCAAGAAAGGTGTTGAGACAAAGATGGGTAAAAAGGAGAAGAGTGAAGGGGGTTAGTTGGATTGCTCTTGATGGTCAAAGAGTGTCTCTATTTTGATTGCTCTTGATGAGTTTGTTGTACGCTTTGCTCATGTCAAGTTTTAAATCAAAAAAGTGTTTTGCCGTCCATTACCCCGCCTTTTCATCGAATAGAAGGCTTCAAAAGCTAATAAGGCATTATCCGTAATCAACATTTCCGGTACAAAAGGCACTTTGTTGAATAGATACAATGTCAGCCAAAAAAACTTTCAACCTATTAGCTATGGTTTTAGAGATGATCTTATAAATAACATTACAACAGCTAATAGGTCGATAATCAAACAGGGACTTCGGGTCATTACATTTAGGAATAAGGGAAATGCATGTTTTATTAAGCAGTTTAAGATCAAGATATCTCCTCCACTATTTCTGCACAAGACCAACCACATCTTTCCCAACAACATCCCAAAATTTCTGATAAAAAAGAGCATGGAAACCATCTGTACCTGGGGCCTTAGTCGGGTGCATTTGGAACACATCAGTTTGAATTTCGGCCTCAGAAGGTTCAACTTCAAGAGCTTCATCCATATCTTGAGTGACAACCACACCCAGACCATCTAAAGCATCCATGTATCCCGAGGGAGAGCTAGTTGCAAAAAGATTATCTTAGAAGGTAGTGATTAATCCCTCCAAATCAGCAGTGCTATATTTCCAATTACCATTCTCATCATTCTAGCCCTTGATCAAGTTGCGACGTCTTCTCGAGTTTTCTTTATGATAGAAATACCGCGTATTCTTATCCCCATCACGCAACTCGTTTGTTCTAGATCTCATGTGCCAATAGGACTCTTCAAGCCTGTGAAGATTGTCTAACTGATCAGACAAAGCTTTGCAGTTTGCAATCATGTTTGCATTCGGCACATACTTCTGAGCAGCCTAAAGCTTTTTCTCTGACTACTTGATGATCCTCCTTATAGCACCAAAAGAAGTCTCGGCCCACTCCTTTTGACGTGTAGCACAATTTTCGAGGCGAAATTCCATGCTTTCACCCACACCCTCATTCCATGCATCCATCACAACCGCTTGCACTCCTCCTTTGAAAGCCACATGGATTCAGACCAAAAGAGTTTCTGGTCATAATTATCCCTTTGGATCCTCTCAGTGCATAGCATAATCGGAGCATGGTCCGATTTGTAAATTGGGAGATGAGAAACATTAAAAGCCTCCACCCTATTCCTCCACCTGGTGCACGCCACAAACCAATCCAATCTTTCCCTAAACATGTTTTTCGAATGGATGCCTCTACTCCATGTAAAGGTGCTGCCCCTATAGCCCAAATCACGAAGCCCACACTCATCAAGACACCTACGAATCTCTCTCCCCCCCCCCCCGCAATAGCACCCCCTCTTTTCCTCTAAACTTAATATCTCGTTAAAATCACCAAAAATAACCAGAAGGCCATTCACAGATCTCCTGACCTCTCTAATAAGCTCCCACGTTCTCGACTTGTTAGCTCTTTCCGGCCATCCATACACCCTACACGCAAACCATGATTCATCACCCCGCCTATCCTCTTTCACTTCCACCAATATATGTCTGTTTGAGAAAGATATCAAAGAAACCTGCATATTCTTCCACCAAAGGCCTATACCCCCCGAGTGCCCATTACTGTCTATACGCAAGTCGTCTACAAAACAACATATGTTTTTTAATCCGTTCCAGTTTATCGTTTTGCATCATCGACTCCATCACGAACACCATATTCGGTCTTTCTCTCCAACACCACGTGTGGAGAGCACGAATTGTCAAGGGATTATTGAGCCCTTAACAGTTCCAACATAAGATTTTCATTGATGTTCGCGGAGTTGGCCATCACCAACGTCCGCTACTTCCTCGAAACAAGCAAATTCAGAGACACTACTCGAACATGAACGTTTTTGGGCTCCTTCACAATCCTCCATGTCAACATCCTCATCAAAGAATTTACGTTTTGCTAGCTGACCTTGAGGCTGATTGTTAACCTGTTGGACAGAACCCCCATCGTCCACAGCCACCACATGTCAACATCCTCATCAAAGAATTTTCGAACAGCAAGAACAAAGAACATCAAGAACAAAGAATTTTCGAGCAAGAAGAACGAAGAAACATACTTCGAATAGCAAGAACAAAGAACAACAAGAACAAAGAAGAATTTTCGAACACCAAGAAGAATTTTCGAACAGCAAGAACTGATGAAGGCTTCGAAGAACATCAAGAACTATGAAATTTCGAAGAATTTCGTGTAAACAACAAGAACTTCGTCTCTTTAATTAGTGGGTAAATGAAATTTCGAAGCTTGAAAGAATGAAACAGTGAGTACACAGTAATAGAAATATAGACGTTATACAAAAGAATGAAAGAATGAAATATAGGCGGTTTTTTAGGTCTACTTATTTGCTGCGGTTGTGGGCAAAACCGCAGCCTTTGGCGTATTTAGGAATATTATTTGCTGCGGTTGTAGCCCTAACCGCAGCCTATAGTCATTTTTTTCCTCTCATTTTTGAAAAGGTTATTTGATGCGGTCATAACTAAAAACTGCAGCCTTTATGTAACTTTTTTTTTACCTAATTTTTATTACTCTATTGGCTGCGTGTACCTAAAAACCGCAGCAAATAGCTTTTATTCCACTAGTGTGCCTTGTACACCAGAACATGCCCCATTGTTAAAAGTAGGAACAAAACCTGAATCTGTATCCACATGAGAGAGGGAGATATCATCACAGGGACCCCGCAACACAAACGGATCAACACCCACATTCCTCCCCTCCACCTCCTTATTGTGGTCTGTGCCATCAAATTCAGTAGAAACTAAACTCTCCCCTGTTCCAGCATAAAAACCAGGATTCGCTGCCTCCAAATCCGATGTTAATGGAGTTTTTGCAGCAGGATTTGGCTCCAAATAGTCTGGGGGCCTTTCATAGACTTCCTTCTCTCTCCTTTCCACTACAGAAACTAAATTCACATGACCAACCCCACCATCAATACAGGGGACATGATTGGGTCCGTCCACATTCAATGGCTTGATACATATTAATGTTTTTTTAGCTTTTAACCCACTAATTTCTTCATTAAATTTTGAGATTCCCTTTCGAGGCGAAACTCTAATATTGATACCTCAATCATTACCCTTTCTTTGTCTTCTTCATTGACATAAGCACAGTCCTTTTCCGTATGACTCATAAGACCACACAAAAAGCAAAAGTGAGGGAGCCTTTTATATTTTATATTGAATTTAACCAATTTGTCTCCCTTTACCCAACATTCAGAAACCTTTTCAAAGGTTTTGTACAGTCCAACAAAACCCTAACTCTGCGAAAAGGGTGGAGATCCAAAAAGTCCTCTTCGATTTCAATGACCTCCCTAATCCCTCTTGCAATGGTCGCTACCCTCTCCTCAGATCTACAATTAAAGGGCAGATTGTAGAAGCGAATCCAAAAGGGTGATGAGTTCAGCGACATACCTGATGGTTGCACATCTTTGTCGATTTCTTGGAGGATAAGTAATCATTGTTCAGATAATAATCTACCCACCAGTCGTAGAGAAAGCTTGTCATCGTGCACTTCTTCCTTCCGATCATCCAATTTAATTACATCATCAACCGCCTCACCTTCAATATTGAGTCTCGAGCACTGTTCAGTTATCGTATCCGCCATGATAGTCTTAAGAATGAGAATCATAGGAGGAAAACCCTATGAAACTAGGGAGAGAAGCCCTAACTCATGAGAGAGAAGGGGACTATTTTTTATGAGTTATTCATTACATTAGAAATGTTATTACCCTCAAGAATTTTTATGTTAAAATTTTTATTAATATGTTTATGATAGCCTTCAAAGTAATTTATAAGGTGGTAAGTTATTTTATGAATATATATTTTTTATTAAGTATGGTTATTATACTAAGAATGTTGTTATTATACTTTATTTTGATATTAAAGTTTATCTTTAATGTTATAGTAAATTTCTAAGTTATTGCGTAAAATGTTTATTTTTTTAAGTGGTTATGTTAATTATTTAAATCTAGAATTTAGTATGATAAATTAAATTAAGTTCTTTTTTATGTGAAAAGGCCCAAAAACACTGGCCATTCGACCCACTATCACATAAAAAAAAGATTTTGATTTCCCAATTTTAAATTTTTTTTGCCTCCCCAATTTTAAATTATTCCAAGCTATTTTTGCGATAATAATAAAATAACAATTTAAATCGATAATAGCCATAGTAGTTAATTCACCAAAAAAATAAACTGAAAATTAATTTTAACTTAAAATTTTTTTTTGAAACTTTACATGAAAAATTATAAATGATAAAAAAATTCATAAATTTATTTTAACATTTTTTAAATATTTTTTCTGATATATTTTTTTATTTAACTTTTTTTCAAAAAATTTAAAACTTGCTATAGCAAATCATCCGATCACTGAGATTACTCAAAAAAAATACCTCTCAAAGTTCGGATTATTCATGGTTAATAAATAGATGAGATTATGGAAGGAAAATCACGAATAAGTTGAATTATTCTAGATAATTTTTCCTACACTAAATTTAAGAGTTTCCAATTATAAGGTTATTTTTAGTGACACTTATTTTCAATTTTGGCTCTTCTGAAATCGTAAGTATGGTATAATCAATAGTGTTAGTCATTCAAATCAACAAAAGTCAAAGTAATCAAAATTAACTTTTTATTTGAAAAAGTCAATATTTTAAAAGTCATAAAAGTCAATATATACTTAATATTTTATAGATTAGAAAAGTCAATATTTCATTAAATTAAAAGTTAATAAAATGCGTATTTGATAGAGTATTTATTTGAAAAGTTTTCTTTGGAAGGAAAAATTCCCTTGTATACTTGACACGTATCAGAATCTCTAATACGTGTCAGATTCTCTTATTGTATTAGTACATACTTCCTCCGTTCTCTTTTACTTACAACATAGTTGACTGCGGTACTATTTATTAAGCAAATTGACTTTTATATTGTCGGTAATCGAAAAGTTAAAACATAGTCATATGAGATCTTGTGTGAATCGTCTCGATTCAAAGTTAATTAATTTTGAGTTTTTATAATTATTCGATATATATGATTAGAGATATTAAAGATTGAATTCGTACACTAAGAGGGTGTTTGTTTAGGGGGAAATGAGGGTGGGAATGAGAATTTTATTGGTGAGACTTTGATGTCCCTTGTTTGGTTGTGGGGAAGGGACATGAGACTTTAAGTCTCATCCCCTCTAAGTCCCACCTTTTCATGTTCTAGGGAGGAGAAGGACATTGGGGTTGAGACTTAAAATTTGCTCAAAATGACCAATTTGTCATTAATGAATTAATTATCTAAGTTAATAAGTAAGGGTAAATTCGTATTTTTATTGTATTTGTAAACTACTTTTCAATTTATTCTCATTACTTACCAAACAATAACATGAGACTTTTTTTTTTACAGTCTTACATAAAGTCTAATCCTAAGTTTCAACTTTAAGTCTCACCCTAAGAGTTTCAACTTTAAGTCTCACACCGTGAAAAAGCAAATAGTGCATGGAATTGAAACGCAGGAAGTAGTACGATAGTATTATGAGGTATGATGATGATATGACGGATAGATTAAAGCACTAACTCCATCTTTCTCTGTATCACCTCTTTCTCCTCCGCTCCATACCACTGTGCGCCGTCATCTAACCACCACTGTGCGCCGCCCCTGCTGACCATCTTCCTTCACACGGACAACCATCTGTTGCTGCGCGAATTGAAGCCACCATTTCTCCTCCACAACACCGCGCCAGGTCACAGGCACCAGGAGCGGCAATTCTCCTCCCTGCTCACGGCCACCATCATTTCTACCACACCCTTTCACTCCTCCTTCAACCCATCGTGAGATATTCCTTTTTTTGGTTGTTTAATTTTCGTTCCTTCATGTTTCTTGCTAATTGTTATTGTTTGCTTTGATATTTGAGTACAAAATATCTAGATTTTATTATGCGTGAAAGTCAAACTTGTAAATTAAACATGTATTGGTCAGGGTTTGTTGGATGAACGAAAATTATGGCTTTGTGTGCTAAATTTGATGAGTTTTGGAGGTGTTTTGAACTTGGACAGCTTCGACGTGGTGATATCGGGTGTTTTTTTGGGCATTATAATTGTGCTTGTTGTAAATTTTGGGATCCTTGTTGCTATTGTTGGTGGGTATTATAGCTATCATAGTAATCAATGTTAACCTCGTCAGTTATGGTTAATTATTGTTGATGGTTGGTTGATTCTTGCTATTATTGTTAATGTTGCCAATTGTTGATAGAATGTTAGTTGTGGTGTTATAGAAGCAATCATTGTGTAGTAAATACAGTTAGATTTGTTTTCATTGATATTGTTGGAGTAAAGAGGGGTTATTGTATTGGTTGTTATAGATGGTAGTGTTACTTGTTCTTTTACTCCCTTGTTATTATGGTTAAATTTAAGTGATGTGGTAATGTATTTTATAACTCTTCGTTATTACAAGCATCATCAAGATTTACTAGTGTTATGTTTTACATTTTATAAGTGAAGCGTTAGAAGTTCCAATCATTGTATAAGAATGTGGTTTAATTTAGCTTGATTCTTGATGATTTATAGAAATGATTCATAGAGTATTCTTTGTTAAATAATGGTTGAAAAATCTCACTTCATTGTCAAGTTGAGTTTAATGTCGTAATTTATGATGAAATATAAGTTGGTTGTAATGCGTGGGTTGATTGCGGGCTAACGTGATTTGGAGCATGTTTGGATCGTTAAAGAGTTGAGTTCTTTGACAAATTAAGTTGCTTTAAGTAGACATACTAGTTACACTTCAAATATGTATAGGTGCCCAGTTCTTAAGAGGGAAGTGAAGCCTCATTTTTGGTGATTGTAGTGACTTTTGTTGTGTCGTTGCAGCCCCAGGTATGTACATATGATAATTAACTATCATATGCAGTTTTGTTTCGAAAATCATCGATAATTATGATTATACACATTGTATTGAAATTATGGAGTCCTGGAGCAAGTAAACTATATATGAATAGCTATTGATAATGACCCTTGAACTTAGAGAGGTGTAGATGGGTAGAATGGAAGTACTAGTAGGGAAATGGGAACAATCCCTTGCTGATGAAGAACGACTTATGTTACTAGAGTTAAAATGACTCTCTTTTAATGAAGATTAGATTATGTTTACATGGAATCGTAATGATTCCTTTATTGAAGAAGTTTAGATTTTTGATTGAGTTACTTGTGGGTCTTACAAACTCCAAGGTTCTCATTGATAAAAAGTTTGTATTTAAGCTACCACTGGGTCTTGCAAACATTGATAGAAATTTATTTTTTAAGCTACCGGTGGGTCTTGCTAACCCCAAGATTCTCATTGATAAAAAGTTTATATTTGAGCTACCAGTGAGTCTTCAAAACCCTAAGATTCTCATTGATAAAATGTTTATATTTGAGTTGCAAATGGGTCTTGTAAACCCCAAGGGTCCTTATTCATAGAAAGATTATGCCTAAGCTAAGCTATCTCGTGGGCTTTACAAAGGAACGACATTCGGTTTGGAACGGGGAACGAGAACGAGAACACGAAACGCAACCTAGATTAACTCGAGAACGATTGGGTACGAGATACATTATGTATAAAATATCTATTTGAAGACAAAATTAAACTAAAATGATTATTTTTCTTTAAGAAATTATTTTCAAGTGGATTTTTTTAGATTTCTTGGTTTAATCTCGTTTTTTTCTACCTCCTTTTTTATTTAATTAGTAAATGAAGGCCAAAATACTTTTTAAAAAAGGTCTTCTAAATTGGGACGTTACCTTAGCAATTGGGGTCGTGTTTTGTGGTGATTGAGGATTGATGTTCCCAGATCGCGGAATGTGGCTATGTTCCACGTTCCATGTAACTATGCCTTAAGGTCATACGTTATCATTAGGTGTCAGCCGTCAGGTAGTATGTTAACACCCTTGGTTCAATTATTACCCATTACCATATACTTCCTCCGTTCTGATTTACTTGCTACCATTTTGGAATTTTTTAATATTATTTGTTGAAAAATGAAAAAGAAAAATAGGAGAAATTAGATATAGAGTAGGATAAAAATAGGAATAGGTATGACATTAAATGATTGGGTTTTTTACTAAAAAGGGAAATGTAACAAATAATATGAAATTTCCCAAAATGGAAAATGTAGCGAGTATTATGGAACGGAGGAAGTATGTCTTATAGAGATGTTATGATTTTGAGAGGAGTGTGGAGACTTATATCCCCCACGAACACAAAGTTCAGATTGGAAAAGAAGAAAAGATATTAAGAAGTAAATATGATTAACCATAGTTGTGTTACGTGTGTTATGAAAGTACTCATATTATGTTTACAACATAATGTTATCTAGCATGTTGGTCTTATCATGTTATGGTGTTAGTTACTAAAGTGTTTGTGTTTGTTCCTGTTTGTTTGATTATGATTTTCTATGATGTTCCTGTTGTGATGCTTTGGCCTTTGGTCATTATGTTGAGCAGCAATAGGATCATAGACTAGCATACCAAGTATTGGAGCTTCTTTTGCATTGCATTAGACGAGTGTTTTGTGCAACTATAACGTTTTTTATGTAATTATCTTTGTTTATGTAGCTCCTGTTATGCTTTTGTAAATTTTAGATTGTATGAGCTTTTGGTATAAGGCATTGTGAGTTGTGACCGTATTTGTAATCTTTATAATTCCGCTGCGCATCTTTTGGTCTTCATGAATTTAAAATGTTTTTTTAATGTTTTCAAAACTCAAGCATAACTCGAGAACTCGTTCAAAGGGTACAAACCTAATTAAATGAACATGGATTATCTTAGACTGGTGCGATTAACAATTAAAGTAGGGAGTTGTGGGCAAAGGGGAGCTAGTAAAGGCTCCTCGTCCAAGGTTTCCCACATTGACATGGCATCTTCTCAACCTCCTCGTTTTATTTTTGAATACTTTATTCCTTCTCTTTGTTAACTTGGTATTTTCGAGTATACAATATTTATTATTGAGTTCACTTATAAGAAACTATCCATAAAGCCATCACCTGGATAACATCATGCATCTTTATCATCAGTTTTGATGAAGTTCCACATTCTTATAAGCATCCAAGTTATAAAATCTCAATTGCTATTGATTATTATAAAGCATTATGATTGCGAGCTTCTAAAAAGTGACCAAATCCCTTCCTTATCCATAGATCAATAAGCTTATTGCTTGGGATTTCATAGTTGTCCGAGAATATTCATTTATGAAAAAACATTCTTTTATTATTAATCAAGTTGTGATAACTAAATGTAAGAATTGATAATACGTGAGCTCCCATACTTGAGAAATGTAATGCAATGAATATAATCTCAACACTTGAATTGCATGAGACCATTCAGAAGAAGCTCTTAAATGTACTTAATGTTTTTGATTTTGGCAAAGGGAGCCCTAATTTAGTGAGATCTTACCTTCCTGCACACATCATCTAACATCAATACATGCTTGTTAAATTTCAGGATTCTACATATGAGATTATGAGTGTAGATTTTTCATGCTTGACCTTGTTGCAGTTGCAAAATCAAGCTCACCTCAATCCTTTTTGCATCCATTTTTCTCAGCCGGATGGTCACCATTTCTCCTGCCTTCATACCCTGCAACTTGTATTCTTGATTTGACATCTTCAATGGTCTTTAGTTCCTACAATTTCTCAAGGAGTCTAAATGTTTTCCTCGATGACATAATAGATAAATTTGTCATGGGGCTTGTACACAACATGACCCACATAAGAGGAGAGTTAACTGCACACAAGCCCGATACAATTTCATCCTAAAACCAATTAATAATAGGAAAAGTAGCCCATCTAGCTTATATGTTAGTCAACCTCTCTTTAATTCTTCAATGTGGAATCATGTGTGAGTAATTTTTCCAACACCCCCCCCAACATGTGAACCTAATTTTGCTGGAACTTCATTCTTTTTGAACCTGCATGTTGTTTTATATAGAAGACTGAGATTTTTTTCCAGTTGATACGAAACTGTCGGCCCTGATACCATAATAAATTAGTCATTGTACTTGTACAAAACAAGGAATTAATTACATGTTGCCGATTTTTGTACTAGCTGCAACAAGAGTTATCATCATTTAGGAATGTGATTCTATGATAATTGTTCTTGTTAGAAGTAGCGGAAATATGAATGTTTCGAATGGATAAGTGGAGATACCTAGAAGAATAGTATTTGAAAGGAATATATATAAGAAAAGGTTTAGGAGTTGAAAATATTGAGAAAAAGATGAAAGAGAATCGTTTAAGATGGTTTGGGCAAGTTCAAAGACGGGGTATTAGCCAACTAGTAAGGATTATATAAAGTTGGTGCTCAAGAGACTTAAAAAGAGGGAGAGGAAGATCGAAAATGATCTGGAAGACAGGAGTAGAAAGAGATATAAAAGATCTAAACTTACTAATTCAGTTGGTAGAAAATCAGAATGAATGGAGAAGACGAATCTATGTGGATAACCATTGAAAATGATATATTAATTCATGTAGCGAACCCGAATCTTTTGGGATTAAGACTCTGGTAGTGTTATTGTTGTCTGACTGTATAGTGTCATTATGTCCACTATAAAAACAGATAGGAAAAAAAAGTAGTGTTTAGCTGGAAAAGAAAACATGAGAGATGTGAAACTCTCCCCACTTTGTAATGATAGTAAGTTTATAACCAATGATGTATTAGTGGAAATGATTTTGGAAAAATAACGCACATGCAATCGCACATCGAAGAATTAGCGAAAGGTTTACTAACATATCAACTTGCTGGTCTACTATTGCTATTACGAATTGGTTTTAGGATGGAACCTCATCGTGTTTGTGTGCAATTAACTCTCCTTCTGTGCGGGCTTATGTACAAGCCCAAATTTATCTTTTGTCACTCCTGGCATGCTCTATTTGTCCTAATCTTTAATGTTGTTTTGACGGATAGCTTTTATTTGAATTCATAATAAATTTCCTATATTGCAGGAAACATGCTGCCTTTATCTGAACACTCATTGTGTACATGGACCAATCCTCTTAAGTTAAGGCTTTTCATTGGTCATGCAAGGAATTCTTTTTTAAAGAACCAGATATCAAGAAGAAATTGTTCCATTTCTTGCTCAACTAATTTGGAGAAGGAACCTAATATCTCTTCAGATGTACAACTAACTAATGCCAAAGTGATCTACAGTGTTGCTCCTGCCAAAGGCCATAATCAGGTATAGTACCTACTATACTATATGGTAATTGTTATTAATGTGTTGCTCTTCAGATGAGCCTTAGTAATATATTTTCTTAAATTATATATGAAATTGCTCATGCTCACCTTAGTAACAATACACATCAAGTGGGTAAAGATTCGCACAGAATATCAGAATACTTTATATGATAAAATTCTGCATTAATGATTGTGCTTGTTCAATTGGTGTTAAGTGTTAGCCCCCATGAACGTTTTTGAGGGAGGGTGGTGTCAAATGAATATTCAAAGTATGATAGCCTTTATTTACATAATGTGCGTCACCCTTGACCTTTTCGTGATTCCACACATTCCATTAGTTTTGTCACATTAGCATCTGTTATATATCTAAAGCATATATCAAGAAGATATCTTAGGTCTTGTAAACAACTTAATTAACTTCACAGTTCATTAGTAATTATTGTTAAGTATTTGATCCATTTGTAATGTTACATTGTGGGTCGTTCTAAAATTTTCTTTCTCTTTACTTAGGACTGTTTCAACCTGATATTTAGGCTTTGACACCTTGCTTATGATGAAGCTACTTATGCATAGTGACTTGCTAATTTTGAAGAAGTAATTGTCCTTGAACAAAAACTTTTTGTTGTTAACTGTTGGGCCAAGTCAATTCCATGCTAGAAGGAATCTCATGTGTCTTTTGTTTAATCTTAATATCAACTACCTAGCACTGTACCATCCTTACCATGGATGATGGTTTAAACTTTAAACCCAAGTATAGGGTGTGTTCTAAACTTTGTACCCAGTCTATGGTATGAAAATTTGACGATGTAATTAGCTTACTTTTTTTTCAGTTTAATTGATATTCTTACACCGAGATTCTAGGCGACTGTGGTGTTTTGTCTTAATGAGATTTGTAGCATGTGATTGAGGATATTATTTTATTTCTAAACAGGAGTCACATCCAGAGTCTAACCTCAGAGTTCCTGCAATTATTGATGCTCTTGACAAGATGGAGCTCAATCCAAGGGTAACTACTCTGTATTTAGTCTTGGTGTTCAGTTGCACATTCATGGCTTAATCAATATAAGACTACAATACATCTAAAACTTGCTCACTATATTGGTTACTTTGCAGCATCGTGGCTTAGAAATCATTGAGCTCAAGCATTTTAATCCGGCATCAGTGGAAGATGTAATTAATGTTCATGAAAAGGCCTATGTATTAGGTCTTGAGAAGGTCAGTTCTAAGTAATATGACCCACTGGCCACTTTGAAATGATAATATATACTACCTCCTATTCAAGCTACTAATCCCATTTAATTTTTCACACTTGTCGAGACAACATTTTAATCCTTAATATCTTTAATTGTTCTTCATTAAAAATTATAAAAAGTTGATATTAATAATTCTTGCATTGAGACGAATTAAACAAAATCTCACATGACTATGTTTTAACCTATAGATTAAGAATAAAATACAAATTAAGAGTGGGTATAGTTTCCAAAAAAAATGACACTACTAGCTTGAATAGGAGGGAGTATTTGTGGATGTTCTAGCCTTTAGTCGTAGAACTAAGGGTGTACTATGTACACCATTGGTACACAAAATAAAATTCAATTTAAAATGAGAAATGAACCGAGAAATGAGAAACACTACTTTTAGTTATTGTCTTAACTAGAAGACATGCCATTTTAGAGAGTAGAATATATGGAGCGATTTTTAAAATAACAATGAAAACTACTTTCTCCATCCAAACGATTGTCTTTATCATTAACAATTTAGTTTGCATGAGTTTAACAAAAATGGAAGTAGATATAATCATATAATAGAGGGACGTGATGCTATGAATGGGTAAATTGGACTAAAATAATAAAATTGAAATTGTATTGATAAAATGACAATTGATGATTAAAGAACGATTACAAGATAGCGAAAGATAGATTCTAGCTATTCGAGACGTTTGAGATCTTCCCATTGTGTATTAAACTCACCCACAATGTGTTTATTAATTTGTTGATGATTATATGGGTCTCGAATTCCCCTTGAAATAATTGCTAGGATCGATACGATGCAAAGAATTTTAATATGAGAAAACACTTTTACAATGAGCTATTACAATTGAGTAAGTGATAAACTTTGGCTATGTGTTTAGGCTAAGGGGTTTGTGTTCAATTGTGTTTGGCTGATGATCGAACAATATCGCTGTGATATTGCACTAATGATTTTAAAGCATACAAAATTGACAATATATTTTTCAAACACAATTTAACAAATAAATATGTACTTTGAATTCAAGTTTAGCAAGAGAAATAGTCCGACTACTACAATTTAACAAAATTTTCTCGCATTTGATTTGACATATTTTATTTCTCTTGATCTGATTTGTTATATTATCATTGATTAATCTGAATAAAAATACCAAGTAGTTTTTCAAAATCAAAAATTACAATTAGTATGATAGAGAGCTTGATTTAGTCACGTCTACAGTTTTAAAGGCACAAAATATTGGTGTAAAAGTCAAATTCGAAGTCGGATTTCCTTCAGGGTCGGAGTCGGGTCGTAGTGTCGGATTTTTAATAAGGTCCAACTCCGGTCCGTCTGACTCGGATCGTAAAGTCGGAGTCGGATGACTTTTTCCTCGGACTCGAATCGAATTATTTTCCTCGGATCGAGTCGGACTAGGGTCAGATTCGGACTGAATTGCCATCCTGAAACAAGTTGAAAAGAGTCTTGGTAATGCAAGCAAGCTAATCTTCTTGGTAAGCTTGTTTAATATATGGGTTTGGTTCATCATCCGAATTCGTGTTGGAGCATTCATCCACACATGCATGGTGAATATGAGTAACATTATTTCACGATCTTGATTCAAAGGTTGTGGCTTTGTTATTATCATTTAGTGAGCTGTTGTGTTGTGATCTTAAGGCAAAGACTTGATTGTTCGAAAGCCAATAAACAATAAGGACTTAGAATTGAGGACAATTCTTTTCTAAGAAGGGGATAATGAAACAAAGTTTTGGGAAATTTTGTGCACAAAAAAAAACAGAACCATACAGAACAATTTCAGAAAACTGTATGAAATGTTTGCGACTGTAAACCCAACCAAATCACTTCCATTATTGATGAAATTTGGTGACAACAAAGTTCCATATGTCTACAAACATCTCCAATTAAAAACACTCAAAAACGTGACTTAGTTTGATCACAATTCAAAGATTCCTCCAAACATGCAATCTGATTGTGTACTGTAACCTTTGGTCAAACAAATAGGCATATCTTTTTTTTCACAAATCCAAGGACTAAACAAATTGACCCACAAAAAACTAGACTCAAAAAGAAGCAAAATGAAAAAAAAGAAACAATGAAAAAGCCCTTCAAACAAAGGAGAAATGAAGAATACACCGAAGGCAAAGAAAAACAACCCTCCTATACGTTTGCAAAATAAGCAATCAAAGGGTCATTCAAGAAAGCTACAAAAATGATGAAATGATGAACAAATGATATGTTCTAATGTTTATGGGATACTTTTTGATAAGTTGGTGAAAGATGGGTCAAGGATCTTGATAGGTTTTTGAAGAGAATTTACCAAGCTGCCCAGATTCGGTCACTTTTGGGCAGGTTGCAAAGAAAAATGCATATCTCCTTCACTACTCAATCAATTCCAATAATTCCAACTCCAAAAGTTTGCTAACTCAATAAGGCATACCCCATAAAAACAATTTTGAAAAAAAATAATATTATGATCTCCAAAACGCTTCTGTTTTCGACCCCAAGTTCTGTCAGTTTTGGACAGATTCTGTACCCTTTCGTTTTTGCGACTTTTGGCTATTGTTTCTCATCAAAATCAATTGAAATCTTCACCCGAAAAGGACTTAGGGCTCTGGTACCAAGTTGCACCAAGTTGGACCCGAAAAAAAGGCCAAATTGGGTTGAAGGTGAGTGAGGCTTGCTTAGAGTCTTGTCCAAGATCAGTCCAAATCTGATCCTATCTTTGTTCATGTCTAAGAGTTTTTGAAGGGTCCAATCTTAATTCCGCATACAACCCAATTTGGCCTTTTTTTCGGGTCCAACTTGGTGCACATCCTTACAATCAGACTTGATTTTACATACAAAGACCTTGTGTACAAGAAAAATCTTTAGTACTTTGAGTGTGTTCTTGAGTATTAAACTTGGGTAGATTGAGTTTTTCTTGTCTATAGCCTGAATCCCAATGCATTGACTATGTTCTTGTGCATTGGTCTTCCTTTCTCAGCAAATACAAACATTTTATCCAGGTTGTTTTGTTTCTTTTATTCTTGATTCTTAAACAATTATATCATTTAGAAAGTGACGAATTGACACTTAAACAACAATGGAAAATGTTATATGGTTGATACAGTCTAGAAATGGCTTCAGTGCTCAACAAGTTATAATTCATTGAGCCTACTACTCCAACCACATGTGAAACTAACCATGTTGAACAATTGAGTTCTTAGTCTTCCTCCAGTTCCTCGAATACCATGAATTTCTACATCAGTCTTTTCTTTCTCTTGTATATGTAAGGTTGTTATGCTTTGTTTTTCAGGCCATGGAAAAGGCTTCTCAACAAGGTATTCTTCTCATTGAGGGGTCTGGACCGACATATGCTACAGTTTCTGTAAGACTACCAACTACAATATCTTTTATTTTATTTGATTCTTTGAAGCTCTTTTTGTAACACTGTAATAACTGAAGTAATTGCTCCTCCTTTACCTAATTGACCAATGACTATTTTGATTAAAAAATAAATTTGTGATATTCTTGAGATTATGTCTCAACCCCTACTGCCTGGAATATTTTTTAAACTAAGGAAAAACGTTTAGAGGTTGGATAAATAAAGTAGCTTAGCTAGATTCTTCATTCTTGAGATGAACTAAGAATTCCACCAATTCTAGGGTAAGCTTATTAGGAATAACATCTAAAAAATGCTTTAGATAGTTGATAATTGTAATGAACATCACTTATCATAGGAGCGAGAATAGAACACCTGCACTATCTGCCTAGAGTAGTTTATAGTTGCCCAAAATTTATTGAAGTGGTTTGTATTTCTTACATCACTTTACTGGTTGGCAGACATTTCAGGACTCATTAATTGCGGCTGGAGCAGGACTAGCTGTAGTTGATGCTGTGGTAAGATCTAGTTATTGCATCATGTGTAATCCGTAAAAGATCTATTTGGTGTTGAGCAAAGTCATGGGGACCAACTTTTACTAACCATTGTGTCCTACCAATTTAATTACTTTCTCGTTCGAAAGAAATATTTCTAGGTTTAACAATGGATACTGCATACATTACCCTTGTAGCATTCCCAACCATATACTTAGACTGCGCGTTTGGTTGTTGGTAATAAATGGTAGTAATGAGAATGAGTTTGAGTTTTGATCTTCATGAAATGTGTTTTGTTGTTACCATGGTAATGAAGATGTCATCCTTAAACATATATTTTTCTTCGTAATTTTCTATAACCACCTTCCGAAGTGGTAGAGGATGGGAATAAATTTTGGGAAGAGAAAGAAAGGTTAGAGTATGACAAGCATCACATAAACCTTGTCAAGTAATTTTCCTAATGTAAATTACAATAAATTTACATTACAATACCAATCATTTAATACAAAAACCAAATGGCCCGTGAGGGTAACTATATGCTATATACTTCCTCCGTTCTGAAATACTCACTACATTTCCATTATGTGCACTATTCATCATTCAAGCTTATTTTATAAATTGTGACTAATGTGTAAGTAAAAATATAATCAAGTGGGATCTTGTTTAAATCGTCTAATCCCATACTTTCATAACATTAACTTTTTATAATATGTAGATTTGTATAATTCAACATATAAATAAACTAAATAACGCATTGGAATGCGTAAAAAGTAAAATGTAGCAAGTATAATGGAATGAAGTATATTGTCTTTTCCAGATAATATGCTACTATGAAGCTAGTTACTTGTTAAACAAATGGCATTGTCCAATTAACTAACTAAATTGTACCAGGGCATTTTAGGTGGCTGCATCTAAAAATTCGCCAGAGCCTCCGTGTGGATTTGCTTTGATAAGGCCTCCTGGTCACCATGCTGTTCCAACAGGGGCCTATGGGCTTTTGTGTTTTCGGGAACATTGCTATTGCTGCTCGTTATGCTCAACGAATACATGGACTAAAGCGTGTTTTCATCATTGATTTTGATGTTCATCATGGCAATGGCACACATGACGCATTTTATGAGGATCCAGATATTTACTTCCTTTCAACTCATCAGGTGAACCAGTCTTTCTGTTGCTTTGCGTAATTGTTATTCACAAACAAAAAAATTACTTGGTGTAACTTGATTGGTTGTGGCCTTCCACTGGTTTACTTCATGAAATATGACAGTTATGTACTATTGGGCTATTATGTTGATGGAATATAGGTTATAAATATACGTATCGATATTGTTACTCATTGCTGATTAGCCTTATGGAGCTGTAGACTTGTAGGTGGAAAGAGGTAAGGAAATGGTTAAATGGAGGAACATTAATCTTGTGAAGAAATGGGAATAGCTAATGATTGTGTTAACTTTTATTCACAAGTGCAACAATTTAGTTAGTGTGTGTGTTTGGTCTTCACTTGTGGGTTTTTCCTGTGAAGAATTGCTACTAGATGTAACTGATCAATGATATTAGATTCATTTTGGATGTATTAACTACAGTATAGGGTATAGATATACGTATTGATATTGTGGTGTCTGGTAATCTATTATCCTCTTTTATTCTCGTTATTGTCACTTGGAGGTGAGCCTGAGCCTGAGACCTATTTAATCACTCCAACATACTTCAAATTGGTTACCTATTTGTTTCCCGATGTACTAACCTTATGATTCCCTAGAAAAGAACATTAATTGTGTGATTCTAAAACATTCTCTGAAGGCACAACCATAGTATAAAAACAAGGTTGCATTGCATTGTGTCGACCGCGTTGTTAAGGTTTTTAAAAACAACAAAATGATATTTCTCGCACTGTAAAGGTGTGCGATTTGGACCGTGTCAAGGGATATGTTTTGGTTTTGACCAATGCCTAGGCGTTGCGATAAACGCATCACTCTTGTTACCGCAACTGTTATTGCATTTTTACTCTATGGACACGACTGCACGAGGGACGAGATGACTATAAGCTTCTCAATGACCAGATGGTCAATGTAAAGCTAATAACATACATTTCGTTTCCAAGCTTTCATATTCAAGTCTTTATTAGTTACTTTTATTTGAATAAAAGTGATAGTTAGACAATTCAAAAGATTAATTTCTTTCAGTTACTATAAGCTTCTCAATTGAATTTTGGTCATGATCAAAATGTTCTTAGTCGAACTTCTAATACGAGGTTACATCTAGCTAGTTAGTTATGTTAACGAAGTTTCAACTTTCAACATAGGACGGAAGCTACCCGGGTACGGGTAAAATCCATGAGGTCGGATGTGGACTAGGTGAAGGCACAACATTGAATTTACCATTGCCTGGAGGTTCTGGAGATATTGCGATGAGAACAGTCTTCAATGAAGTCATTGTGCCAAGTGCTCAAAAATTCAAGCCAGACATAATCCTAGCGTCTGCTGGGTAAGTAAACTGTTATTTTTTCCATAGCTATTGTGAAACTAAATAATTGTCTTACTCTTTGCATATCTGACAAACTTTGTGGTAACCAAACATTAAGGATGAGCCTAATATGAGGTACCACAAAGTGTTTTTGCCTCATTAAACCAGTTATAACTAACTTTAACTATTACCTTGAATATGCCTTTTTATATACTATGTATTATATTAGAAATTTGCTTATTTTGAAATGTGTCTTATTGTTTTGTATGTAGTTATGATGGACATGTCTTGGATCCTTTAGCAAGCCTTCAGTTCACAACAGGAACGTACTACATGCTTGCTGCTGACATAAAACAATTAGCCAAAGAACTTTGTGGAGGACGATGTGTGTTTTTCTTGGAAGGAGGATACAATCTTGAATCTCTTTCTTATTCAGTGGCAGACTCATTCCGTGCTTTGCTAGGAGAGCCTAGTCGTGCATCTGAGTTTGATAATCCGGCATTTTTATATGAGGAACCTTCTACCAGGATCAAACAAGCAATTCAAAAGGTCAAGGCCATACATTCCTTGTAGAATGAAGAAACTAGGCGCAATGTCTTGTATTGGCTATGTATATTGTATTCATTGTATCAAATGACCACAAAAGGATTTGAGACATAATCTTTGTGCGACACTTCTTACATATCATAAAAGCAAAAACATGAAAAATATATGAATTATGTATAGTTTTTTTTGACATGAAACACCTGTATGGCCTGTTTGGCTATTCATGTTCTCATTTAGCGTATTACGCACACACGATTTTCCCCCTACAATTCAACGAAAACAAACGATAATACTCAAAATTCAGCCTTATTGTTACAGGAGCAACAACCTAGTTCTATATACATGATCAATAACTTCATAGTGTGCCTACAACTAAAATTTGTTCATCTCGTATTGTATTCTATAACCTCAAGTACCCGCTGCTTAAATAGTTAGTTTGGTTCGTCTTCTTCAGGGTCATGCAAAACCACTCCTCTAACTTTAGCTCTGCAAATTAAAAAAAGTTGATCATAATGATATGCAAATGAAAATTAACAAATAACAATGTAAATAATACAAATTAGGGAGTAAAAGGGCAAGTTAGACACACCTACGGTATGCTGGTACCACACGTTGAGCAACTTTTGTAGATTGGTCTTCGGAAGTTGGATGCTTATCTAGGATGAAAAAGTGAATTCAGCAAGTCATTTTTTGTTCCCTAAAGCAGTTTTCAGGCTGAAGTAACAATTAGGGTAGCAAACTTATCCACTCCAGTGTAATTGGGTATAGCGTTTTCATTTTAACAAAATAGACGGTCAATTATTGTGAAGATTCAAATAATTTTCTCTTGGAAACTAATTTTTCTCTCCATTTCCTTGTTTTTTTTTTGTTAGTGAGGGAACGTGGACGTGGTCAAGAAAAAGTTTCTCCCTGGACATCTGTTTTCTCCCAAGATAATCAGCAATCTGGATAGAACTCCAACGTTAACAATAAGAAATTACCAGATGCCAAGGTGAGTCATGCCTCACAAATAAAGGCTGCTACTAAACAAGGTTCAGACTGCAAAAGGTGCTAAATTTGTAGCAAACTAGTTGGGTGCAGTACAGCTTCACAAGGAAAACTGAAAAAGAATAAGAGCAGCAATAAATTGGGTTGTGAACAACAATTAAAGACTGCTCCATGAATACGCTAAGGATGAAGGACGAATGCAAGCAATCAAGAACCTAACATAAAGACTTGCATTTCTGAGGCATGTGAGCAACAATCAAAGACTGTGTTATAGCAAATGCTCTTTCTTTGAAAATTCTAAAACAAAGGATGAAAAAAATTGCAACAATAAAATGAATTAACACACCAAGAATTGGAAGGTGGGAAAAATTCTAATATCAAATTGATATTATACTATAAAACCTTACCCAAAGAAATAAAGACAATATATCTATCTAGAGTTCTTGATTTACAATGTAGTAATCCAACTCCAACTATGGAGAATAAAAATCTAGAGATTTCAAAGGGAAATTAAAAACCCCCAATTTCAACCTAAAAATCCTAATTTTATGGCTCGCTCTAACTAGATTAATCTCAATATCTTGAGGATTAAGAGTCTTTCACTTTGTTCAATCTATACAAATGACGAAAAGCTAGGAGTATATATATATATATATATATATATATATATATATATATATATATATATATATAGGTTTAGGATCAAATAAGAAGGGGTGTGAAAATAGGAAGGATAGGAAGGAATTTCATCCATTAGATCTTAGATCAATGGTCCATCTTGCACGCGTTTGAGAACAGGAAGGATAGGGGTGTGATGCTTTCTTAATGATTATGTGATACTTTCTGTATAAACATGTGTTACTTGAAAGTGTGATGCTTTTTAAATTAATGTGTGATGCTTTCTTCATAAATATGTGTTACTGGATCTGCTGCTTTGACAAATGTGTTTCGACCGTTAGATCTTAATCAATCAACGGTAGTTACTCCTTCCTATCCTTCCTATTTTCACACCCCTTCTTATTGGATCCCTCCCCTATATATATATATATATAGGATTTGGATAATGTGAAAACCAATTAAAGTGGTGAAAACTGAAAACAGGTGTATATAAAAACTTAAATGGTATACATATTCTGGTGGCAATTTTGTAAATAATTAGACATTTGCTATAAGGTCATACATTCTTAGAAGGTGCACATATTTGGATGGCAGTTTTGTTAATAGTATGAACTTTTTCCTTTACAAAAATATGTACACCCTATAATACAGTATGTACACTTTTTGCCACAATATGTATATCTCAGTTTGGTTTTCAGTTTTCACCTGATCCTACCCCTATATATATATATATATATATATATATATATATATATATATATATATATATATATATATATGGAATACTAAGAAAAACATAAGCAAGTCCCGCTTCAAAAACAGAACCAAAACAGAAGCTAACAGAAGTGACGATTGAGCTTGAAGCAGCAGGTTGAGTCAAGAGGCTCGAGGGAGTCGAACAGGCTGCAGCAACATTCTGACCTTGCGCAATCGACTTCTATTGTTGAGTCCCTTCATATGCAGCAACAACAACCACTTACCTCAATCACACCATACTCCACAAACCAAGACCAAGTGAGATTATGAGTCAATTACACTATAAATCTCCACCTTGACGAAATAATCTCAATTCCGCCAAAATACTACTTCAATCAATCATTTTACAAAAAAACAAATTCATCCATAAGGATGCTCCCAAAAACCCATCATCAAGATGTACCCACCTCAAAGAAGTGCACCTCTCTTAAAGGGAGTTAACCCATGACTAATGAAACTAAGCAAATGAGTTTGAGCCAAGCTCAAACACAACACCAACCAAGGACAACTACAACTCCAACCATAAGCCCATTGGATACGTAGGAGCAAGCACCCTACCAAAGACAACCAAGCCCCAAGCTATAGACTTGAAAATGCAACAACCTCCTATCATTGCAAACTATCCTATGACTACAAATAAGACCACATCCTCCCAATTATCCCTTACCAACTAAGTTGACACACCATTGATCTATCACATTGCTACCCATTATAGCCATAAATCTCCACCTTCATCCAAATCCATCATATCACCCCATGAATATGATAACCATTCCTTCAAGGTACACAAAGGAATGACTCCACCTAAAATAGTGGCACATACATCATCAACTTCATCCTACTTGGCTAGAGTAACACCGCAACCAACATCCATCTATCATTAAAACTTTCACTTAACTCAACAACAAGAATAAAATCATCATCACTATCACAATGAACAAATTGACGCCGAAACTTAAGTTTCCATACTCCACAAACCAAGATCAAGAGAGATTATGAGAATCATATACACAACAGACTGCACCATGACTAAGCTAAGGATGAAGAACAAATGCAACCAATCAAGAACCTCACTTCAAGACTTGCATTTTTGTGGAAAAGAGAGGAAGTAGTTTGAAAGCAACATATCCTAGTCAAGTGTTCAATGTGCAACATATCCTAACTTTGGCTAGTATTGTTATTTGATGGTAGTTTTTATCATGAGGACACGGTGTCACTCATATTTCTCTCTGCGCAAGGTTCTTTATATTCAGGGCAATAAAATTGACCACATTCCTCTGGCACTCTCTTTGGAGCGATATGGGCATGGACTGTGAGACATTTCCCCACTCGAACCCTATCTACAAATGAGATACTGGGTTAATGACCATGACTATGACTATGACTATGACTATGACTATGATTATGTCAGGGTAAGGAAAAACTTGATGGTGAAGAATATATTTCACAATAATCAGGCAAAAGCTTTGTCAAAAAAAAAAAAAGAAAAAAAACGAAAAAAAGAAAACATTTAGCAAACAATTCCAAAGTGGTAATAAACCAATATGTTTTGACCTATAGGATACTGGCTACAAAAAGATTAGATATTTATCCATACAAAGAAAATAAAACAAAGAAAATACCTAAAGAGTTCAGTGCAGGAGTGACAGATGAAATGTCAGAATTTAGAGAAGCTATATTTCCAGTCTCAGATGCTTTCCTTTTAAACGCTTGCCTCTTCTCCTATGCAGAAAAAAAGAGAAATGTCAGGTGATTCAAAGAAAAGAATATACAAGGATCGGTGCAGATACCACAACACATGCCACCATTGCTTATATCTAAATATAGATCAGAAGAGCAATAATGGTAATAATATGGAGATGAGACGAGCATGTAATTTTGTAATGGAAGTCCCATGCCAATGTCCCCTCCATGTTTATCATATACATTATCAGACATATTCTTTTTCCTACTTTTCCATAACACTTGATATCATATCTAATGTCATAATAATGATTGGTAAATCAAAAACTGAAACATCAGAATAATAGCACTATCGGCGCATTTTGTAGTTGGTACTAAATGGTGGTAAACTTGTAATAGAAATACTTGATAGTGTAAATTTTCATGAAAAGTACTAGGTTATCCCATGGTGACGAAAATTTTATCGGAAAAAAGTTAGATTGTTCGTACTTTTCAATTACAAACTAATAGCACCTCTACAAATTGATTCGCATTGGAAAAAATTTTGTGAAGAAAACAAGATGATTGAAGTAGAATAAGCATGCCCATTAAACTTGTCAAGAGACTTTCCTACCAAAATTACACTTACTTTCCATTATCATTTTCACTATTTAATACTGGCAACCAAATGGACCGTAAATGAACATTTGTATAGTACTCTTCTCACAAAAGACATGTTCAAATTTTACCACCTTTTAACATATGTACATCACCTACCATGAAAGAAGATAATATAAATGGTCGATCGTCCCATTTAGAAAAGGAAGCAAATGGCATATCAATTGGATGGGAAGAAATACTAGATTTAATTCAAGACAAATGACAACAAAGTAGACACAAGTCACACAATAATCAAAGATCCCACATAATCCAAGTATACACATAATTGCTAGCAATAACACGACGTACATTTGTGAAAGCATTCGGGACAACAACAGATGAATGCATATACTAACAATGGCCATTCTGACAAGTGTGAGCCATTAGTTTATAGGGTTAGGACTCGAAAGATGCAAATTAACCAACAAAATATGAGTTATGGGTCAAACAGATATAAAACATACCTTTTCTGCAAATCCCAATTGGGGTTATTTGGCTGCAGCTCTCTTGCTCTGGATAAACAATCAAATCAAACGTTCATCATTGACAATTGCATAAAATATAGGCATGCAGACACTAGCCTGAATAAAACAAATCAATAAATCATAGCATCATACAGTTTTCCAACAAAAGCACCAAAAATCCACAATGTAACAATTTTTTAGCTTTTCATTTCAATTTCAATGGTCAAAATCAAACATCTCATATTTAATATCTGTGTTGTACTAGTAATGTGTACAACATGCTCCAGTCAAAGAGTCTAAAAAAAATTGCGCAACTCCAATGACAACATAGATAATTTTGCACAGACCTATATCCAGCATATCTCCAAAAAAGCCATATCTGGGAGAAAATATGAATCTAGATAAATGCTTAAAAACCTAGCTTTCCCATCACAAAATGAAACCATGCTTAGTCAACTGTAAGTTGACCTGCATACTACTACCTACGGATATTGGCCACTCAGCTTCTACAACATTCTGATGCATTTAAATCCCCAAAAGCTCCATAAATCATGACTACTATATCTGGCTATTATTTACTTCTCTTGTTTCCTATGTACCTTTTCAAGTGTCCAGCAATCACGAATCTAACTATAGAGAAAAGGCTCAGTTAGACTAGAATTGATGACAAGGAATTCATAAAAACATTTTTTTCTAAAGTACATAACTTTAACACAGTCAAAACTAATATACATATATATGATAATGACTATAGTGAAGAAGAATGGACAAGAAAGGTAAACAATAAAATCTCAAAAATTTTAGTCAAAACATATTATGATGTTAAACATAGTGCAAAAATGTGCAAACAGTCACGATATAGTAACATACACAACGATGTGTTAACGAGAGTGATAGGTTATGGTAACGTTGAATATCAACCGAAAGATGTATCCCTCAAAAAGCATAAAACGCGATTCTTTACACCTTTACAAAGCGAGATTTATCGGTTTTGTTTTTTTGAAAACCTATATAATGCAGCCAATGCAATTTGGCCTTGTTTTTGCACTATGTTGTTAAGGTGCTTCAATCTCCAAAACTTGAAAATTAACAGCTAGTAATTAATATTAAATCAAAAGGAAAATCAACTTGAATATATCAACAATCATAACCAATCCAATAAAGACTCCAATGAGTTATAGGCAGTCAACACTTGTATAGATGTATGCATACATGAATATGAAAAGACACTAGTCATACACACACTCTACACTACTCTTCTAGTTTTTATATAATACTTTTTACGGCCAAAGGGAAGCATTGTTACTTCATATAGAATGACTATGTGGATGTTAGGATTTTGGATAACCAATAAGCTTAATCAAATTATGTAGAGACATATTCACAAAAGCTAAAATGATGAAATTAACAACACATTTCACATACAAAAATTATGTATCTAATTGAAAACAAGGATGCCTTGCAAATGTGAATAAACAACCTTTTTCAAATATATTTTGTAGGATATCATAGGCTCTATAGAGCTGCAATGATAGATTTGCCACAGCTTCATCCGCAGCAGCAGGTCCAAGCTTAGTAAGTGAAATCGACATTAGGGGCATACCTTTTGCTTTTCGAGCAACCAATTTAGCAGATTCAACTGCGATGCAAATAAAATTGACTATTTAAAATTCTAGAACTTGAGTCAAAGGGAAATGTAATGTCGTTATTGTTAAGTCAAGGGCCAAACATGGAAGGACGAATAATGCAAATGTAAAGCATGCCGCAAATTCAGGTAAAATGCAGATAAATAGTACCATGATCACATAGCAAGAGAAGTCAAACGATGTAGGTCAAGCAATAAAGTCGGCCAACAATAATTTAAAAGATAAAACTATGTG
This sequence comes from Amaranthus hypochondriacus, assembly GCA_000753965.2. Lineage (NCBI taxonomy): Eukaryota > Viridiplantae > Streptophyta > Magnoliopsida > Caryophyllales > Amaranthaceae > Amaranthus > Amaranthus hypochondriacus. Next base: position 23,615,306 of record CM025917.1, read on the forward strand.
AAAATGCATAGGCAAGAGAAAGCAACTAAGAGCTTTTTGAACAGCATTAGAAATTAGAATTTAAAAAAATTGTGGTAACTGGTAAGACACAAATTTCACTAAAACAAATAATAGCCAAGATAACACTTTTGACAAATGAAGTAAATAGGTTACGACAAGAACATAACTATTTATTAAATGGAGCTAAAGATTTATAGTTCTTTCACTAGATAATCCCCGTGCGATACACGGCTTTATTAAATTTACTGACATATTATTTAAGAAATTAAAATTTTAAGATAAATTTTACATTATAGTTGTATTTCATTTCGCTCTGAATAGTTATGTATATAGTTGTATCTCATTTCGCTCTGAATAGTTGTATATATTACATATATTGTTTGATTTGTACCATACTTTGCATTGTGCGTAGATGATTGTGAAAAATTAGTTATAGATTTAACATAAATATTTATGTAAAATTATTTTATAAAATTTTTTAAAAAATTTGTGTCCTAAAAAATTCAACTGACTTGCATAAGGGTAGTTACAACCTAAATCATATTAGACTTATACATTGCATTTAAGTAACTATAAATAAAAAATCCTCATAAAAGTATATTTTCTTTTAACCAACTTAAAATATCCAATACACTTAAATAATACTCATTTAATAAATAAAATTGATAAGACTTTATAAATAATTGGAAAAATGAAATAAAATGAAATAAAAAAGTAGAACATCAACATTGATAACATTATAGTCATAGTTAGAAAGTAATTAAGTCAAAGATATTAATTAATGATGATGTCATCATTGAGTTTTGGAGGAAAACTTTTTGTTGAGGTTGTGACACGTAAGCAATATTAATTAGTGATGATGTCAGCGTGTTTTGTTTTAGTAATAGTTATAGATTTTCGAGTAAATGAACTATTATGAAATGGCTCACTAAATAATGTAAGCATTTTTATAAGAAGTTAAGGATGATCTTTTCTATGAAGGATCAATCGGAAATAACCTCTTTGTTTATAAAATTGGGTACATCCAACCCCCAAACCCCATTTACGTGAAAGGCAAAATGATGGAAAAGATTCGGTGCATCTAACAAAAGTTATACCAGAAAAAGGGAGACAATGCACTACCTTTTAATTTAGGCTGCCAATCCAAAACAATCTTCACATCTTTTGCTTTTAGAGAAGAAGTTACATAATTTATAAACTCAGACCATGAACCACCGAGGCCTATGCTATCCCTCTACACATAAATGAAACCAAGTTAATTAAAGTATAAATGAAATGCAATGAGGTTTTATGATATGTCACCTCATCATATGCCGAGTCTCACACAATTTGGAGGCGATAAAGAAACTAGCAAAATGTATCTAGCACAAAGCTTGGTTTTTACAACTAACAGAAGTACATATAAATTTCTCCGTCCAATCTGGAAAATTTAATGGATTTTTCCTTGATCCATTTAAGTGTGCAAACAAGATACTCAACAAGATTACATAAATACTTTTGACAAAGAAAAACCAACTAGTAATATTAAATAAGCAATGAGAAACTAACCCCTAATTGTAGTAATAATAAATATTTTAACTTTTTTAGTATAAACCAAAATGATTGCGATAAAAAATTCTGAAAAAAATTAACTAATTCGTCCACTAGTCAATGTATATTTTGTTACTACTTATCTAATAAATTAGATTTTGTAAACATATTTGGTTCCAACAGCATAGGTATAGTAAAGTGTATTAAGCATAAGGATAAGAACATAGAAAATGTTGTTGGAGATATAACAATCCGTCCCGAGAAAGAAAAAACAAAGATTTTATGCAAAAATAAAGAAATTAGAGGTTGAGAGGGCTTTAATGAGAATGACGTTAATAAAAGTGGTGGGGCCCAATAATATATCTATTGAGGTAAGGAAATGCCTAAAGCCGAATAGAGTTATTTGACTAACTGATTTATTCCACTAGATTTGGAGGAATAATATGCCCTATGAATACAGAGAAAGTACTCTAGTACCCATTTACAAGAACAAAGGAGATGTTCGAGATTGCTCTAAATACCAAGTAATAAAACCCATGAGTCACACTATGAAGTTATGAGGGGATGTACAATGGAAGCAATTCATCTAATGAGACAAATGATCGAGTATTATAGAGTTAAAATAAAAATAAATTAATATAGTGCAAAATATGCATTGAAAAGTGAAGGAAAATGTAAAGTCATGTGGAGAGGCAACACAGGACTTTCAAATCACAATTAGCTTTCACCAAGGTTCGGTCCTAAGCCATTTTCTTTTTTGCAGCAGTCTAGATGAGATACCTCAATCGTTCTAAGGAGACATGAAATGGTTCATGTTGTTTGCAAACGATAATGTTTTGATAGATGAGACCACAGAAGGGGTAAATGTTAAGCTAGATTGATGGAGACGAGAGTTGACATTTCAAGAATTTGAATCAAGTCAGAGAAAGACGGAGTACATAAAGTGTCACTTTTAGCACAAAGGAGATAAGTAGAGACACTATAAAGTTGGAAACGAAAGCAATCGCTCCAAGTAGATGCTTCAAATGCATTGGGTTCATATTTTTCAGCAATAAGGATATCCAACAAGATATAACCCATAACATTAAGGGTGGGTGAAAAAAAATGGAGAGAGTTACTGGGATATTGGTCGAGGTGTACCTCAAAAGCTAAAGGAAAACTTTAATCAAATGGCCAATAGACCAGCATTACTATATAAATTACAATTTTAGGCTTTTGGAAAGGATTTAGTAGGAATTGGGAATAGCACAAATGCAAATACTTCGATGGATGAGTGAGCATACTTTGAGAGACATATTTCGAAATGAAGATACAATAAGTGCTTAAGAGTCGCAAATATTGAGGAAAAGATGAAAGAAAATTGTTTAAGATGTTTTGAGCATGTGCAAAAACGAAGTATTAGCAAACTTGTAACGAAGATATATTGTTGGAACTCGGGAGACTTAAAAATAGGGTAAGCAAGACAAATGACCAAAAGGGTTGTAGTAAAACGAGATAATAAAAATTTAGACTTACGGCGTTACGGATTGAGACGGTAGAAAATCAAATGAATGGAAAAGAAGGAGCCATGTGGATGACCAGTGAAATTGATATATTAGTTCATATAGCCGACCCTAATCTTTTGGGATGACATTGTTGTTGTCGGGAGGCAAACTACTAATAAAAGGCAGCATCTTATGCAGTAATGAATTTGTTAATACTTCACCACTTCAGTCTTCACCCTCTACGTGCTTTTATTACAGATCAATCACAACTATAGCTTTTTCATCATTAATATCTCATCTCAAATCACCCTTCCATATAATCAAATTGACAAGTCGGAATTATGACAATCATACCACAAACGCCTCAAAAAGTCCATAAAAACCTATACATAGATGTTGTCCAACCCCAACTTCTGTTTATATGTCTATCTTAGCCATAGCCCATAAAAAATCCTCTTACACTACACGTGACACCAAAACAGCTCAAGAAACATAAATCTTAGCATGTTGGATCCATGAATCCCTACTTCACTCATGTCTAACAAGACATTTGCCATCTAAGCAACATAAGCCATGGTTTATAATCAATAGTAAGATATAAAAATAAAGAAAGAAACTTGTGTTACTACTCAAAAAATACATCTAAAATCCTAATCTCTTTCCGCAAAAGTGCTAACATCTTAGAGGCTGTTTAGTTCGGAAGAAAATGCTTTACTCGAATACTATTTTTCTTAATTTCCATTATTTGGTTTGACGAGGGATTTAAAATGGTTATCTACGGTGAAAACCAATTTTTCATTCCATTATAAACATTTCACTTCAAAACATGGACGAACCAATTTTCCTCTACTCTCTAACTGCCAATATATCAATTTCTTCCAGTTTAGCACATAGTGTTTCATTAGCCAGAAAAAAAAGAAGGAAAAAAAATAAAAAAATAAAAAAAAGAAAGAAAAAAACTGCATTTTCATTTTCCATTGGAAAATCAACAAAATACCCCTTGTTGGCTTGTTGCAATGCTCAAAGTAAGAAATGCCCATTTGTACTGGCAAATGTTGGCACCTATATTCCTACATCCAAATTTCATATACAAAAGACTTGATGTTTAAAACCCTTTTCTCAAACCTCAATTTTCAAGTCTTTGCTCACCAAAAGTTAAAAAACAAGCAGGAATTAAAACGAACATACACATAATATCATATATTGAGTGTCAAATTCAAAAAAAAAAAAAAAAAAAACAATATAAGTACTATACAATAAAAAGAATTAAAATAAAAATTCAATCAAAGTAATCATCAAAAATTATTTCACATTCCTTTTGTGTACAGTGAATATGAGAATTTTGCACAACGGTTGAAATCTTTATACATAAATAAAAAAAAGTAGCTTAAACTTAGTTCTAAGGAAATTAAGACAAACAGAAATGGGAAAGAAAGAATACGAACCAAGTCATCGAGTTGGTGAAGAGAGCGACGAGCTTCCCCATGTGTAGGTACGAAAATTAGTGACATGAAAAACAAGGTTAGATCGACTATTATCTGCAAATACCCTGTATATATATGTGTTGTTTAACTCCTCAACTCCGTCGCCATTTGAGGTAGATGAATGTTTTAACTCCGGTTTTGCTTCGCCGAAAATGGGTTTAAAATCTTCCAAATCAAAACCCATTGTTTGATTTTGGAACCCCGGGAGTTCCAAGACGGTGGGTAATGGAATGGAAAATTGCAAATTTGATGATAATCATTCAACTTCAGTTTTGTTGGCTCATGTTCTCAAGCTCTCAAATCTCAAGTCTCAACTCTCAAATCCTTCCAAAAGTATCATGTCCGTAGGAGAAATTCAGGTTTTTTTTTTTTTTTTTTTGAATTTGACCAAGCAAGAAATTAATTTAATTTTGGCTCATGTCATGATAACATTTTAATCAATTTATTATTTAATAACGTCACTTGGACATCTCCTTCTACCGTTGACTGGTCTTGACCTCCAGTCAAAGTTGTTTTATTCAAATTCTTCAATTACCTCACACAACTCCTAAATAACTGCCCCTTCAACTGCCACATAACTTCCCACTACCATCCACTCACTCCATCATGTCCCTTTTCATCAGAAATAACTTCTCCAAATACATTAAGTAGGGGTTTTCTGGCTCATTTTCACCCCAAGCACAGAACATACACCAAAACTCTGTCCAAATCGCTACTCAGCTTTACATACGGTTATCTCCTATATTAATACCGTGAACCACCACATTTTGTCCTCACCATCATCATAATTTCCCCGCGATCTTATACCGTTCACTCACTATTCTACTTCTCCGATCTGACTTGAGCGTCGGAGGGGTTTTCCCCCGGGCAAGGCTAACTGGACTTGTGCAGGACAGCAGGTGAAGAGGCGAAACCAGTTTATTGTCACATCAAGGCGATTGAGCTTCCACTACACCTTATTCTCAGGTGTTCCCGAGGTTGATTGTCGATTCAAGTTTCTTCTCCGAAACAGTTTGGCGTCGTCTGTCGGGAAAGATACAAAAAACCATGGTTCCCAAGAGAAACACTCAAACCGCTACCGTGCATAGCACAGATACAGACACTTCTGCAGGTCAGGCTAACAATCAAGTCGTGACCCGTCGTGATCTGGACATGCTAGCACAGAATCTCACGGCTACCTTCTCAGAGCAGCTACGTACGGTCTTGAATACCAATACCCCTGTTCAACGACAAACTATGGACGAGATGGCTAACCAGATCAAAAATCTCCAAGAGCAAGTGAATCCCCCACATCATTCAAGCCATCCAATATCCCGAAGTAACAAAGGGATGTCACGCTCTAGTAGGAGGAACAAAAGGCGACCTGAGATGTCCAAAACACATAAAAGCGCTACCAGAGAGAACTCCCAAGAAGGGGAATCCAAAACAGCCTCTCACGATGCCCGCACCTTTTTGGAAAGTAAGAGGCAAAAAGCATCCACGCAGGTCCAGACTCTGATCGATAGGAAAAGGGAAGAAAGAAGGAAAACATCTATCACCGGTTCAAGCTACTACGTCAACCCGGTAATAACGCAACAGGAGGAGCCAAACCAGAAAGACCTTTCAAAGATCCCAATGCTAATAAACTCACCGCTTTTCGCTGAAATTTTGGCCACAACAAACCCCGCGAAAATAAAAGTCTCAAATATGGCAGCCTTTGATGGCACTACTTGCCCAGAAGAACACATAATGGCGTACAAGAACCTGATGCTCCTGTACACCGCGGAACCGACCCTCCTCTGTAAGTTCTTCCCTACTACGCTCTCAGGAGTTGCGTTGACATGGTACACTTCACTTCCCCCCGGAAGTATTCGTACCTTCGCCCAACTCGAAGACAAGTTCCTATGTCACTTTGTCGCCTCCCGAAGGCAAGAAAAATCCAATTTTCACTTGCTCAGCATAACACAACATGAAGGGGAATCTATATCCTCTTATCTGAAGAAATTCCACGAGGCAGTGTTAGAAGTCACGGAGTTGGAAGAATCTGTTGCCTTGAATGCCCTAATCAATGGCATGAGAGCTCAAAAATTGAAATTCCAATTAGTGGAAAGCCAAGTGAAGACATATGCAAAATCCATGAAGCAATGTCAAAGCTATGTTACGACCTCCGAAATATGTTAAGCACATGACCCCAAGAAGCGGAAATCGGAACGGAAAGAGCTACCTCCTCATCCTTCCTCCAGAAATAGAGAAGATTATACCTCAAAAAGGGAAAGGAATTACGTACCATGACGCCCTGATCCTCCTTCTGATATGGGACCTCCTTGATCAAGGCATGTTTATTCCGTGGAATAAGGGCCAAGGACACGCAACTTATTGGACCGAGGTGATGATCCGCTGTTTAACAGGAACCGGAAAGACATCTTCTTTGCTATCCGGGATGAATTACCGGCTCCGCCTCCTACCACTACACCCTCTGATCGTCACAACTTCAACTTGTGGTGCGACTACCACAAGGAGCATGGTCACACCTTAGCCCAATGTCGTGAACTTAAGCGCATCCTGTATCAACTCGCGGATGAGGGAAAGTTGGAACGGTTCGTTGTTAAAAAAGAATACAATAGAAACAATGCAGAAAGACAAAATTGGGCCCCAAGGCGAAGATCTCCCAGAAGAGAAGAAGCTAGGCGGGAAAGTTCCAACACTCAAGGGACTATCCACCTAATTTGCGGAGGATACTCTGAAGACTATCCCACTATCTGTTCTGCTAAGGATAGTGTGCACACCCTGCTGAAGGGGCCACCAAAGACTTCCCCCTCAGGGCCCATCATGAAATTCGATGCCGCAACATCTCAACCATTACAGCAACTTCATACTGATCCGTTGGTGGTTTCAATCAAGATTGGTCACATGAAGGTGAAACGGGTATTAGTGGATACTGGAGGTACTGCCGACCTTATCACTATGGAATGCCTCCGACAGATGAAATTCGAAGAAAAACACCTTCAACCACTTGATAAACTGCTGATAGGGTTTGGAGGCAATCAAGTCACCCCACTGGGTACCATCATACTCCCCGTTCGAGTAGGGGAATGGGACCGTTGTAAGACCATGCCCATTCGCTTTACAGTGGTAGACCTGAAGTTTCCTTACAATGCAATCATGGGGCTTCCCCTCATCAACAAACTCAAAGCAGCAATTCTCCCTCATCAATTGCTACTCCAATTCGAGCAGGATGATGGCAAGGTAGGCATATTGAAAGGAGATCAGGTCACAGCCCGACAATGCCTCATCAATACTCTAAAACAAGAAAGCCATTGCCGAAGTTCCTTCCAAACGTCGGAGGCAAGAACCCTCCTCCATCATGAGCGTCTACATTGATGTCACGAACACTCCCTCAAAACCTCAACCTGCTTAACAACATGAGGAAGTAGAAGTGTTCGAAGGAAAGAAAATCAAGATAGGTAAGAATCTCTCTGAAGCAGAGAGACGCGATGTCTTAGCCACCATAGCTGGTTCCGCGACATCACGAAAAGCAAGCCAAAGATCATGCTGCGGATGTGTCTTGGTTTCCTTGTAGATGAAAGAGGCATCGAGGCCAACCCGGACAAAATTAAGGCAATAATGAACATGAAGTCACCCACTTCGGTAAAAGAAGTTCAAAAACTAACTGGTTGTATCGCTGCCTTAGGTAGAATCATGTCTAAGGCAGTAGACAAGTGCTCCCCCATTTTCAAAACCCTCAAGCAAGCTAGATTCGAATGGACAAAAGAAGCCGAGGAATCCTTGAATCAGTTAAAGGAATACTTGGCCTCTCTTCCCAAATTAGTGTCTCCTCTTGACGGAGAAACTTTAGTGCTATACATTTCAATCTCCGAATACTCCCTTTCAAGGGTACTAATTGTAGAAAGAGAAAAGAAACAACTCCCCATATTATATTAGCCATGCATATCGCGGCTCAGAAGGAAACTACACCGAGGTAGAAAAAGTTCTATTTGCTGTGGTGATGGCTAGTAGAAAACTGAAACCATACTTTCAGTCACACCAGATAACAGTGAGATCCAACCAACCCTTGAAAAAGGTACTAGAAGGAAGGAATCAGTCGAGTCGCGTCTCTGACTGGGCAAATCAATTGGCAGATTTTGGGATTAAATACGAGCCACGAACAGCAATAAAAGCCCAAGGCTTAGCTGATTTCATCGCTGAAACTACAATTCCGATCCCCTTTGAACCCAATCAAGAGTGGAAGTTATATGTAGATGGTTCCTCCACCAAATCTTCTAGTGGAGCAGGCCTTCTTATTATATCATCTGCCGGAGTTCGCATGGAAAGGACTGTTCGGTTTGAGTTCGTGGCATCGAACAACGAGGCTGAATATGAAGCCCTTCTCTTGGGGCTCAAAATATGCTATGGAACTAGGGCTAAAACTCTAGCCATATTCTCCGACTCTCAATTAATAGTAGGGCAGGTTAATGGGGAATTTGAGGCAAAGGATGAAAGCATGAAGATGTATCTGCAATAGGTCAAGGAGTTTGTCAAAAAGTTCGACCAGTTCACTTTGTCTCACATCCCAAGATTCGAAAATGCATAAGCTGATTCCCTTGCAAGACTCGCCATTTCGGCTGAAACATCCACCGCTCGAGATATTGTATGGGAAGTCCTCCCGAATCCCAGCATTAACTTCATGGTGTATCCTATCGACAGATCAGAATCTTGGATGGACCCATACATCCAATACTTGCAGCATCATACCCTGCCTCGAGATAAAAATCAAGCTGAGACCCTCCAAAAGAAAGCCAAGTGGTTCGAACTTCACGATGGAACACTGTACAAAAAATCTTACACTCATCCTCTGCTGAAGTGTGTAACCCCCGAGGAAGGGAATTATATTATCCGTGAAATATATGAGGGAGGATGCGACATCCATCAAGGAGTACGAACCATGATCAATAAAGTTCTTAGAAGTGGATACTGTTGGCCTTCCCTAAGAGGAGACACTGAAAACATCATCAGACATTGCACCAAGTGCCAGTATTTCTCCAAGATAGACAGGAAGCCATCTAACTATCTACCCGACATCCAAGCAGTATTTCCCTTTGACAAGTGGAGAATGGACCTCCTCGGACCATTTCCACCAGCCAAAGGACAAAGAAAGTTTATCATTGTAGCCATAGACTATTTCACGAAATAAGTTGAGGCAGAAGCGCTGAGCTCTATTACGGATAAACAACTGTGTCAATTTATATGGCGTAACATCATCACCAGGTACGACATCCCCAGGGTCTTGATTACTGACAATGGTAGACAGTTCATCAGCAAGAATACAGTAGAATACTACAACAAATTCAACATTCAAATTCCGTTCAGCTCCGTATCTAGGCCCCAGACTAATGGCCAAGTAGAATCAGCTAACAAAGAGATTCTCAATGGAATCAAGAAGAAGATAGAAGGTGCGAAAGGCACGTGGGATGAAGAACTACTAGGCATTCTTTGGGCCAGTCGAACAACAGTTAAAGAAGCAACATGCCACACTCCTTTCTCTTTGGTGTTCGGTTCAAAAGCAGTGTTACCGCTAGAAATAGGTATTCCCTCAACTAGAGTCACATATTACGATTATGAAGAAAACACCGTGGTAAAAAAGGCAAACTTAGACCTACTCCCAAAAACGAGAGGAAATGCACTATTAAGATCCATAGCTCAGAAACAACGAATGATTCGCCAGTTTAACCGTCATGTCAAGACAAGAATGCTTGAAGAAGGGGATTTTGTGCTCTGCAAAGTTGAAGCCACTGGAAAAATTATTGAAAAAGGCAAACTCGGGGCTAATTGGGATGGACCCTTCAAAATAATCCGCACCATCGTACCCGGCACTTTTGAGCTAGAAGATATGGAAGGCAAAAAGCTCCAACGTCCGTGGAATGGGGATCATTGGAAAAAGTTCTTCATTTAACAAGATATGCAAGGGGCTGGTATCATCAGTATTATAATCCGTATCATCATTATCAATCATGCTTAGTTATGTCATCAGTCATGTCCATGTCGCGTATTCGTATTTTCAGTATTTTCAATATTCAGACTTTTCAAAGTATTGTATTTCAGAATTACAATTTCGTCATTTTCATTTTCGTCGTTCCTTTTTAATATCGATGTTTCAATCAATGTAATCCGCGTTTTCATTTAATGTAAGCACTTATAGTTCATTAGTTCCGATCATTCAGTCTCGAGAATCAAACATCAGACGTACTTGATGTTTCAACACTAATAGTTGATAACGGTTTGTTTACATAGCTTGGGGGAGAGATGGTCAACTCCATTGTCACTTCCACCCGTTTGTTTGTGCATTTAGTATCATATAGTTATAGTTTAGTTCATCCTCTAGTGCTTACATAGTGATTATTCATATACATTCTTTGTTTGAGGAGACCCCTCTCTTGTTCTTCATTGAGTTTTTATACACATATATGTTTATTTGAGTGGGGAGGTCGTTATATTATTGGGAGATGAGCTTGGAAACACATGTTGTTCTTATGAGATTTCACATTTTTGATAGTGTTTGATGATAGAGATCATTGTGCGTATATGAGATTATTGGGTTATTGATGTTTGTTGGATATAGTTTTCATTGGTCTAACATGAGATGTTTGTGGTTGTTTTCTTTAGGGTCACTTGCTATCCTCTACTTAGCTCCACATTCCCAAATGTATCTCACCTTAACCCTAAGCCGACATTACAACCCCTTTCGCTAACCTGTTCGACTTGGTCTGATTAGCTTGTTCTGTGCTGGAGTTAGATATGACACAATCCCCATGATTTGCCCCTATTAGGTGTTTGATTCCCGACTCATCTTTAGTCAGAAGATTATGAGCGAAACATGAACCATAATCAAACACATAAGCGTCATTGCATATTTCTCACATCTTTTGAGAAATTACCCGGGGAGCGTAGACTTGTGACCTCTCTTGGTAGTGGGTGACATAGCCTGTGATGTAGCTTACCCTAGTGATCTCGAGTTTGTGGAATTGGTCATTCTCTTTGGTATTGCGCTCATTGAGACCACTGTACTTGCATGCCTATGGCTAGGGAAGAGTTTTGCTCGTGCACAGCTCGCGTTGCTTTGATTTCCGCTCACCTTGCATTGCATCATAATAGATTCTAGTTTTGTAGTTTTTAGTTGCATATAGTTTGCATCCTCGCATTCGCATTGTATTGGATTTGTGAGTCTCCTTCTAAAAAACCCTCACGAGACCTTACTCGTCCTCTTTAGAAGACCTTGAGGTTTAAAGGGTTGGTCGTACGTGCTAAGTGCGACCGTGATTCCTACGACAGTGAGTTTTAGGTTTATGCTTTTCGTAGTTTATTTTTGTTTGTAGTTTAGTTTGTTTTCGGGCGCCCTGTGCTATCATATCTTTCCTACCTAGTCTCTTTGCTAGGGACTAGCAAAGTTATAGCTTGGGGGAGTTGATGTGCTCGTTTTAGAGCACATTTATATCGCCATTATGGTGTCAAGTCTCGTTGTTTCTCATTGGTTTTATACATTTTACACTTAATTTTACCTTGTTCTTGTCTCTGCGGTGTTTTGAGGTTATTTCAGGTATTTTCGGAGATTCGAAGTAAAACGGATTGAGTTCGAGGCTTAGGCATCATAATCGAAGAAGATACACGTGTTTCAAGACATTTGCGGAGGCCTCGTTAAAGTTTGACGCGTATTTCGAGACATTCACGGAAGCCTCAATAAAGTTCGAAGCACATTTTCAGACATTCGCGGAGCCCTCGTCAAAGTTCGGAGATATATATATATATATATATATATATATATATATATATATATATATATATATATATATATATATATATATATAATATGAAAAGTTAGGCAAAGTGTGTTAATTATATCAAGCTATGAAAATCAATGAAGTTAGGCACCGTTGCAAATACAATGTGCTGCGTGCATTCGGTGGGTTGGATGAGTATTCGGCCATGTTTGACGTTTTCGCCCGAATGAATACTACTAATATTCGGTCCAATGAAAGTGCTTCTCACAGAAATTTTGATGCGTAGATTCTGTTTTAATGAACTTACCATTCGGGTCGAATGTTAATTTTCGGGCGAAGGAACACCCAATTCGGCCGAATGCCGTGGGTTACTTGCGGAGCCAATTTTCGAAGGTTATTTTTAGGGCTTTCTTGCCTCATGTCTAAGGGCTATAAATACCCCAAATTTTCTGTACAAACTCCATGCCTATTTTGAGAGATTTACTCTCAACTTAGAACATCAAATTTTATTGCTTTTCTTTTCAATTTAAATTTATTGCTTTCCTTTTCAATTTCATGCCCTAGATTAGAGTTTATGCTTTCTCTTTACATTTCAAGTTTTGTATCTTCACTTTCATTCTAAGTTTATGTAAGTTTATCTTTCTGTATTGCTTTATTGTCTTTAATATCTTTCATTTATCTCATTTAACGCTTTCTTACTTCTTGCTTTGGTTATTACTTTGTTTCTTGTTCTTTTGCCCTTTAATCTTGTTCTTGTTCTTCTTATTGCTTTATAGTGTAGTTGATAGTTAGATTCATGCCTTTGTTGTTGGTTTTTGTTCTTGCCCCAATGCTTTCATTCATGATTTCTTTCATGTTCTTAGTTGTAGTTGGTTTCAATATGCTAGAGTAGTTGTTTTAGGGTTTCAATATATATATACTCCGAACTTTGACGAGGGCTCCACGAATGTCTCGAAATACGCGTCAAACTTTAATGAGGCCTCCGCAAATGTCTTGAAACACATGTGTCTTCTTCGATTATGATGCCTAAGCCTCGAACTCAATCCGTTTTACTTCGAAATCTCCGAAAATACGTGAAATAACCTCAAAACAACGCAGAGACAAGAACAAGGTAAAATTGAGTGTAAATTGTATAAAACCAATGAGAAATAACGAGACTTGACACCATAATGGGGATATAAATGTGCTCTAAAACGAGCATATCAACTCCCCCAAGCTAAACCTTTACTAGTCCCTAGCAAAGAGATTAGGTAGGAAAGATATGATAGCACAGGGTGCCCGAAAACAAACTAAAGTACAAACAAAAATAAACTACGAAAAGTATAAACCTAAAACTCATTGTCGTAAGAATCACGGTCGCACTTAGCACGTACGACAAGCCCTTTAAACCTCAAGGTCTCCCAAAGAGGACGAGTAAGGTCTCGTGATGGTTTTTCAGAAGGAGACCCACAAATCCAATGCAATGCAAATGCGAGGATGCAAACTATATGCAACTGAAAACCTACAAAACTAGAATCTAATATGATGCAATACAAGGTGAGCGGAAATCAAAGCAACGCGAGCTGTGCACGAGCAAAAACTCTTCCCTAGCCATAGGCGTGCAAGTACAATGGTCTCAATGAGCGCAATACCAAAGACAATAACCAATTCCACAAACTCGAGATCACTAGGGTAAGCTACATCACAGGCTATGCCACCCATTACCTAGAGAGTTCACAAGTCTACGCTCCCCGGGTAATTTCTCAAAAGATGTGAGAAATATGCAATGACGCTCATTTGTTTGATTATGGTTCGTGTTTCGCTCATAATCTTCCGACTAAAGATGAGTCGGGAATCAAACACCTAATAAGGGCAAATCATGTGGATTGTGTCATATATAACTCCAGCACAGAACAAGCTAATCAGACCAAGTCGAACAGGTTAGCGAAAGGGGTTGTAATGTCGGCTTAGGGTTAAGGTGGGATACATTTGGGAATGTGGAGCTAAGTAGAGGATAGCAAGTGACCCTAAAGAAAACAACCACAAACATCTCATGTTAGACCAATGAAAACTATATCCAACAAACATCAATAACCCCAATAATCTCATATACGCACAATGATCTCTATCATCAAACATTATCAAAAATGTGAAATCTCATAAGAACAACATGTGTTTCCAAGCTCATCTCCCAATAATATAACGACCTCCTCACTCAAATAAAACATATATGTGTATAAAAACTCAATGAAGAACAAGAGAGGGGTCTCCTCAAACAAAGAATGTATATGAATAATCACTATGTAAGCACTAGAGGATGAATGGAGAAATAATATGAGCTGGAATAGAATGAATAGAGTTATGATACCAACAACCAACAACATAACCAATAACCCACTAATCACTGTAACACACAACAACCCCACCATTACTAAGCTATCCTCTAGGTAAGAAGAGGGACAATCTGGCTTATGTGGAGGCTAAACAATATGGCTACAAAAGAAAAGGAAAAGGCAAAAAAACCTGGCTTATTCTAATGTCAAATTACGTTCAAGGTAGACTATTTGGCTATGTAGCTCAATTCTAGCGAACGTGTTATCATCCCTGGTCTCATGAAAAGCCGACTACGCTGGAGAAGAACCGACACAATACTTAGATCCCCTAACTAGCACACAAATGAATGGAACTCGCAAGGAGTCCAAGAAGGCTCAATACTCACAGGCTAGTCGAAATGCGCCTCTAATGGTAGTAATCAAAGCCACCAACCAAGCAAACCCAGTTCCCCCAAGCTATGTGGAAAATAGTCAGACTCTAGGTCCTAAAACATGCACAAAGCTAAGGAAATACGAGTTTGCATAAGGTCAGACCACAGAAGTACACACCAGAAGCAAGCATGCTAGTTTCACAACTCAACCATCTTATTGAAAACTAAACATGAATATGCAATATATACACTATGCCATGAATGCGAGATGAAAATGCGAAACATCTACAAAATGATAGATGCAATGAACTAAACTCTAACTATATGATACTAAATGCACAAACAAACGGTTGGAAGTGACAATAGAGTTGACCATCTCTCCCCCAAGCTAAAGCTTTGCTAGTCTCTAGCAAAGAAGGAGAGAAGAGAAAGATGAAACATTAAAAACCATGGTCAACAAGATTGTCACGACACCCAACACAAACACATATTAGCCAATAAAAAGAGAGAAGAAGGTCATACCTAGGCTAGGAGGGCTTTCACTCCTAGCATTACCATTACCATCATCAAGTGGTCTAAGAACTCTCCGCTCCTCCAAAGAAGTGGAGGCAAGAAGCACAAGGCTAGAGCGATTGCCTCCCCCAAGCCAGGGCGAAGCTATATTCTTCATGTTTGGCTCAATTGTTCTTTTGAGCCTTCTTTCTCTTTCTCACTCTTGCGGGACCGTTAGTATTGACCCTCTCAACATTGTCAAATCAAGACACAAGCAAAACTTGGGGAGGATCAATTCTAAAGGTCGCTTGGATCTACAAACTTTAACAAACAATATTACAAACCAAGCGTGAGCACTGACTAGAAAAAATGCAATGCAATGAAGGAAAAACAAAATATGAAGCAAAAACAATATGTACAATTGGGTTGCCTTCCAA
Organism: Amaranthus hypochondriacus; assembly: GCA_000753965.2. Classification (NCBI taxonomy): domain Eukaryota; kingdom Viridiplantae; phylum Streptophyta; class Magnoliopsida; order Caryophyllales; family Amaranthaceae; genus Amaranthus; species Amaranthus hypochondriacus. The sequence continues at coordinate 23,631,167 of CM025917.1, forward strand.
CAACGCTTCTTTAAGGTCTTTAGCTAGACCTGACTCACTATGTTGTAGTGAGTCAAACTTCGTAGGAGTTTATCAAATTCACTCCTCACAACAGCAGAGGTTGGGGAGTGAAAGAGGGAGAAACTCAACAAATACCGACTTTCCATAACATGATGAAAAGTCGGGAGAAGAATGAACAAAGTGAGGGGGGAGGGAAGCAAGCGGCATAGAATCACAAGCATCAAGGTGAGCATGAACAAGAACGATCGGGAGCTTCTTATGATGACAAAGAGGTGTGGGGTGAGACTCAACAGAAGGCACATCTAGGGTATGCACTTGAGACTCCTCAATCACGCACATATCTACCTCTAGGTCATTGGGTCCACTAGCTAGATGATCATGCACATATGTGAGGGGTTGCATCATGTTGAGGTGCACATGAACCTCATCATGAACCTCACCCGTGAGTGGTGCACCAACACAAGAATGTTGATCATCAAGAGAAGGAGGGGAGTTAATGATAGGGTGAGGGGAGTCTAGGTCATGGTTTAACGCCATGGGCATAATGTGGTCATGGGTCTCTAGTCTCTCCTCAAAAACACTTCTAAAAGTGTTAACACTCCATGTTCTCTCCAACTCGGTCCCCTCTTCAACCCAATCATAACTAGAGGGGTAGGCCGGAGGGACCTCAAGGGGTACTCTTTCCTATAGTTGTCCTTGGCAAACCATTTGAAGAAGTTCAGGCAAATCACAGGGGTTTGGTCACGGAACGTATCTTGGTAAACTCATATACGAGCCCCCTAGTCTCACTATTCAAACCTCCATATAGGTGATGACACATTTGCCATCTATTAATATAACGCCCAAGGAGGAAGAATTTCCCATATCTGACAAAGAAGCTCCAAAAAGGTTCATGCTTGGTTTGACATATGAAACTAGCCATGAAGAAAAACCAAGAAAAACGAAAACAAAACTATTCACAAACCACACAAAAACTAAAATCTAAACAAACGCCTTCCCCCCGGTAGCGGCGCCATTTTGATAATGGTTTTCTAGCGCGTCGTAAACACTAAAAACAAGCTATGCAAACAATACTTATAATCACCCTAATACTACTACAACGAGTGTAATGGTGAGTCGGGGGTCCAACCACAAGGACAAGGGATGCTAGACTATAGACTAGGTGTGGGAAAGTTTGTATGAAAGGTTGGAAGGTGGGTGAACTATGCTAAGAACGATAATAAAACGATGAAGGATTAGACTAGGTCCACCCTAGGATGGTCTATTAGAAATAGAGATAGGTTAGGTCCAGGGAGATCGAACGAAGATCGATCGAGACACTCTCGATATTGAGGGAAAGTTGGTGACCTATAGTCATGCGAACGACCCATAATCGCCCTATGTCTCACTATGAGTGACAGGACCAGATTCGAATTGAATATCAATCAACAACCAACATCAATCTCAACTCTAATCCTAAACATTAAACACAAGACCAAATCCTATGGTTTCTCTAACCCAAAACCCTAAAACAACTACTCTAGCATATTGAAACTAACTACAACTAAGAACTTGAAAGAAATCATGAATGAAAGCATTGAGGCAAGAACAAAAACCAACAACAAACAAGAACAAAGGCATGAATCTAACTATCAACTACACTATAAAGCAATAAGAAGAACAAGAACAAGATTAAAGGGCAAAAGAACAAGAAACAAAGTAATAATCAAAGCAAGAAGTAAGAAAGCGTTAAATGAGATAAATGAAAGATATTAAAGACAATAAAGTAATAGAGAAAGATA
>CM025917.1:23634608-23756425 GCA_000753965.2 Amaranthus hypochondriacus
CAGTCTGGGTCAACCAGTACCGCGGATTCTTTCTCCAGCTGGTCATGCATACTGATTAGAGCCTAATCCCTTTTCTCTTGGGCAGCTTGGCGAAGTGAATCAAAATCAACCCTAATGGCTTCCGCGGCAAGACGAAACATCTCCAGATTAATTAGATCACTGGCATCCATCATTTCTTGGGTAAGCCTGTTTTGAAAAGTCGCGGCTTCCGGTTCATCAGATGTAAGCCAGTCCCGCGCAGTCCTAGCGCGCCTCTCAGACCGAAGCTTATGGATCTTGGCAGCATCTAACAACTTGTTGAACTTTGCCACGTCCTCTTCGATCTGCTTCAGGAGGAACTGATTTTGGCGATCAAACTTGTTGTAAGCATCGACCAGATCACTAACCCCATGGCCTAGAATCGCGGAAAGACCGGTTGCCTTGTCAAGGTTAGCAATTGAGCTCTCTAACTGCTTTAAAGTCGCCTCCCTCCATTGCTCGGTTTTGAGCAGGCGAGACTTCAGCTCATCGCATTTGGAAACCTTCTCCTTCAAGCCCGAAAGCTCGCCCAGCTCCTCCTTCAGCTTACGGAGCTCCTTATTCTGCTCATCGCACCGAGCAGTCAGAGCCCCCATAGTCTCCCTGTCTATGGCACTTTGCCGGTACGCATTCGGTTCATAGGACAGCCACAAGAATGTCTGCAAAGAAAAACACTTAGAAAATATACAAATTTATAAGGAAACATGCGAAATAAAAATTACCTCAGATGCCGACGACTGCAACTGACGAACCCTGTCAAGGGGAGACACTGAATCTAGATGATTCACGTCTTTCTAGCTCACCAGCTGAGCCGAAGCTCGGTTAAATCTGGTCACCATCCCCTTATACCCTAGCTCAGAGAAGAGAGTGCCAGGGTTGAAAGGCACGACCTCCTGACGGTTATACGGGACCTCCTCTAGCGGGTCGGCCACTGGAGCAGACTCACCAATCTTCTCCTTGCCTTTGCCGGTATGTTGTTTTTTGAGGGGAGCAGCAACTTCTCCCTCGATAGGCTTGATCACCAAGGGAACAACCGTCTTTATGTGTGCTGCGGCAGCATCCTTGGCCGCGCTTTCAGCAGAAGAGGAGCCCCTCTTCCTCTTCTTCTCCCCCTTTTCCTCAGCCACCTTCCCTTCCTTTTTCTTGGAGGGATATACCCTCTTAGTTTCATCAGGTATATGAAACTTCTTCCGGTCTTCCAAACGTTTCAGCGCCTCCGCTTCAGAAGGAACTGCATCTAACCCCTTGGTAGTAGTTACCGAATTCTGAAAAGAAGCCGTGTCAGTAAGACGTTCTACATGGGTTTTTGCCGTAATAAAGAATCTACCTTAGGGGGTGAAGGTAATGGTCTTTCAGCCGACCTCTTGTCAGGGCCCTGAGCAAACCGCATCATGGATAATTTCTTCATTAGATCAGGATGTTTTCTTCTTAAATTCTCCTTTGCAATCCCTGCAAGTGAAGACGCGACATCAGAATACATGTATACAAATTAACTAAGGTCAGCAAGAACAATTCTTACTCTTATCGATTGATAAACTGATTTGGAAGGCAGAAAGAAGGTCTTCATTCGTTAGCTCACTGAGGAAGGTATCCAGTTGAATTGGACGTGGGATGGCTTCCTATCAAGTTTCACATCCATCTTGGCATATTCAATGATTACCGCGTCAGTTACCGAGCACTGCGGTATCTCATTGTTGAAACCCGAAAGACTGGGCTTTATGTCGAAAGAAGTCTTTATGTTCCATCCTTGGGAACAGTAGAGATAGGCGAACTTAGTCCTATAATTTCTCTGGTTGTCCGGTAATTCATGGACTATCTTCAGTCCACGACGGTGCGTAAAGGTAATCCATCCGCAACCATCACCTAAAACCTTGCATAGAATAAAAAAGGCAACTATGCAACCCCATGCGTTAGGGTACAACTCTGGTACCGATACATTCCGTAAATCTAATAACTCTCTATAAAAAGGGTGTAAAGGAAATCTAAGTCCCATTTCAAAAGCCGGAAGATACACAACTATACAGTGTGTGGGGGGGGGGGGGGGAACCTCACAGTATCATAATTCCCCGGTGTCAGAAAATTATAATTATCCGAGATTCCGAACTTCGCCGAAATTTTATCCCTCTGCTTCTCCAACTCCCCTTTGGTGACCAAGTCGACAAAATAATTTAAAGGGCCAACATCTTCTATGTAGAAAGGAGGGGGAGGTCGCACCGCACTTTCTCTGCTCGAAGATTCGCTTGATCCTTCCATTTTTTCCGTATCTACAATCAATAACCCTTCTAGATCAGGATTTATTCTTGGCAAGTAGTTTGGGCAAAAAGCGACGCTCACTTCCCAAGGTGCAGGCTGGTGTTTGTTCGGTATATAAATAGGGGATACTGATGACTCCCTGGTCTTTATTGATTCATAATGAGGGGTAATCTTTATGTCACTATTGTCATCCGAATCATGCCGATCAACGTCTATGTTCAATACTTGGTTGCATATAACTAAAGGGGGAAATCTCGGGTTCACAGTGTAAATCTCAAAGTTAGCCGCAGAATTATTGTCAGCGATAGTCAAAATAAATTAGCAATTAGTATTTTTCAAATATTAAAGTTAGGTTCATAAATATATTTAAGTCCTGATGAACAAATTCAAATTTATGATGAAAAAATTCAAGATTATCAAGAACAGTTTGAAGATATTCAAATAATTTGAAGAATAGTTTGAATACCTGAAGATCTTGAAGATTTTTTGTCAGAAGTTTGAAGATTATGTCAGAAACTTTGAAGATCTTGAAGAATTTTTGCCAGAATTTGAAGATGAATTGAAAATTGTCAGAGCTTCTCTCTCTAGTTTTCTCTCACTAAAATATAAGTTAAGAAATTCAAATGAAATTAAGTGAGAAGAACAGTTCCAAGTTTTCCTATTTATGGCAACAATAAATGCTCAACCACCCTTTTCGAAATAATACCTTCCGTGAAGTCGATAAGTCGGATCCCATGTTAGATACAAGATAGGAAAAATATACTAAGTATGGGGCTGAGATACACCTATGAGTGCCGGTACTCCTCGCCACTATGTAAGTCGTAGGGTCGATGAGTCGGAACCCCTATGGAGCTTAGGAAGCAAGAATTTGTCTAAGTGTAGAAGGTCAAATCAAGATTATCATGTCCGTAACATCGATAAGTCGGACTCCTCAAAATGCTCCAAATACTAAAATCATTCTAAGTACCAGAGCATGTTATTGGATGTCCATAGGGTCGATGAGTCGAACCCTAAAAGGAACACCTCCTATGTAAAATACTAACTATGGGAGAACTTTATACCTTGCCGTAACATAGAAAAGTGCCGTAACATAGAAAAGTCTGACCCTCAATAGGGTCCAAAAAGTTCAAAAATATTCTAAGTACCAGAAGGATCTCATTTATCCGTCCGACTTATGGATATGGCGACAGTTGTGAAATGCTGGAATCTATGAACTTGCCGCAAGATCGATAAGTCGGACCCCCAAATTTGGGTTAGACTTAAAATTTTTTGTTAAGTATGGGAAAGGCCAACTACCATGTCCTTCTCACCGATATGACGAAAAAAATCCCTGTTTCAATTGGCATATGACGTCGCGACATAAAGATGGGTTGTTATACCGTCTCTACTAATAGGCCGGACTACGAGTTCGCCACTTGACCGGGGGATCGATAAGTCGGACCCTTGATGGTGTCCAACCCATCAAAATTTGTCTAAGTATGGATTAAACCGTAATGAAGCCGCGACAGTAGGACTCATTGATGGAAACATCATCTGAAATTCCAAGACGCGCCTAAGAACATGATCGTACAAGCCGCGACGTCATAGGAGAAACATCTCCGAAAGCTCCTTAGTGGCCGCAGGATCGATAAGTCGGACCTGCCCTTTTGCAATCATTTTCCCAGAAAGTTTCTAAGTTAGAGCACATAACAGGAAACTGATTAGTCCGTGACACATTTGATCCGCGTCACTCAGAGAGATTTCCCTCTCAGTTAGGGCTGAACAAAGTTTGGTCTAAACCGTAAACCAAACCGTAATTTGAGTATTTGGTCTGGTTTAGGGTCTAAATGGTCTGGTCTGGTTTGTTTCAAAAAAATTACGGTTTACGGTCTGGTTCCGGTTTTTTAATTTTTCAGACCAGACCAGACTGTAAACCGTACTTTGACCAAAAACCATAATTTGTTTTTATAAAAACGGGTTTCTACTTAGATATTTTGAGATGTTATTATTTTTATATAGTAATATATACTTGAATAATGTTGATGCAATCAACTAATTACAAATTATGTTTATTTAGTGTTTGTAAGTGCGAAATTTTGTTCATAGAACATATATTAATTTGGAAAAAAATATAAAAATAAAAATCGTAAACCAGACCAGACCAAACCGTTGTAGAACGGTTTGGTTCGGTCCGGTTTAACATTATAAACGGTCCGGTCCGATCTGGAAATTTTCTAGACCGGAATTTTTGGTTTGGTTCGATTTTAGTGTCAGACCAGACCAAACCGGACCGTGTGCACCCCTACTCTCAGTCCGTGAACTCGATAAGTCGGACCCCTAAAAGGGATGGCCACAACTTAAATTAATCCAAGTCTTTGTGCATTAATACCGCAGAAGACCTCACCACTGATGTCGCGAACTTGATAAGTCGGACCCCTAATAGGGGATCCTTCATTGAAAAATTTTCTAAGTCATCAACCTTGCAGCACTATCCAAATAGATGTCGTGGGTCACGTAACATCTATTCCGCGGAATGTCATAGGAACTTGGGGCTTGGGGCTTGTTTGAATTTCCTACGATGCTCAGTTAGATATCCGACTCTTTCCGCATAAAGCAAGATGTTTCAAAATGTTGGGGCTCACCTTTTACATGATCCTTCATACGTGGGGCTAAATGTCATGGTAACATTTATTTATGCTATTTATTTAATCAGTTTATTATTTAATAACGCCACCTGGACACATCTTTCTACCGTTGACTGGCCTTGACCTCCAGTCAAAGTTGGTTTTATTCAAATTCTTCAATTACCTCACCCAACTCCTAAATAACTGCCCCTTCAACTGCCACATAACTTCCCACTACCATTCACTCACTCCATCATGTCCCTTTCCATCAGAAATAACTTCTCCAAACACATTAAGTAGGGGTTTTCTGGCTCATTTCACCCCAAGCACAGAACATACACCGAAACTCTGTCCAAATCGCTACTCACCTTTACATACGGTTATCTCCTATATCAATACCGTGAACCACCACATTTTGTCCTCACCATCATCATAATTTCCCCGCGATCTTATACCGTTGACTCACTATTCTACTTCTCCGATTTGATTTGAGCGTCGGAGAGGTTTTCCGGGAGATCACCCCCCGGGCAAGGCTAACTTGTCTTGTGCGGGACAGCAAGTGAAGAGGCAAAACCAGTTTATTGTCACATCACGGCGATTGAGCTTCCACTACACCTTATTCTCAGGTGTTCCCGAGGTTGATTGTCGATTCAAGTTTCTTCTCCGAAATAGCTCCCTTTGCTTATTATCTTTTGTCAAAATAATGCAAATTATAAGCTTAATTCTCATTCTACTTTTAACAGAAAATTAGCTACACTAGTGTAAAAACAATCATACTTGACAATTATATGTAAAAAATTAATGCTATAACCTTAACAATTGTCAACAATATATTATGCAGCATATTATACTCATTATCTATTCAAATTTATAAATAAATGATAGACAAAGATACTTTAATGGTAAAAATAATAATCAAGATCAAATGTCATGTTATTTTTTTGGCCGATAAATGAGTTCTATTTGGCAAACAATCTTTAGTTGTGACACTTAAATTTTGCAATATTTTTAATATAACTAGTTATGGGGCCGCATGTTATACACACGCGGTCCCCCAAGGAACCCTTTTAAAGTTGAAATTTTTGTTTAACGCATAGTAATTAACCTTAACCATATTGTATTATATTAATTCAACCTATCAATTTCAAAATGTCATTATCTTAATATCTTCTACAGAAACAATTCACATGAATATTTACATTGCTAATTCAAGAATAAACACATATGCACTCAACATAAAAAGGTTCTAAGAATGAAGAGATGTGTTTGAAAAAACAAAGTACTACATTTATTTATTACCAATAGTTTAGAATGCCACCCAACATGACACGACACTCGTATATTCATGCTACTCTAACATGTTTCTTTAATCTTCACTTAGCTAGAACGTACAAACAATATCAAAAGTGTATTCACATTGAACGGGACTTTTCGTCCTTCAAATGTAACACCACAAGTGCACGGCGTAGCTTGGTACGACGGCAAGTACGAGTCGAATCCACAGGGAATGAGAGTTAAGTCAATAGCTTCTCAATCTATTAGTTAGTTCAAAAACGTAGAATATGGTGTTCGGAGGTAAAAGTAAGCAATTAAAACGAACGGAATGAAAAGCGAAACATAAAAAGCAATTAATAACGCAATGAACTAAGGCAAATATAAAGTAATTAATTAGCTAAATTGGCATAGGCTAGGCTTTCTTACCAAGGTAGTATTTACTAACTTCAACCTAAGGTCATGGTTATGAGTTGTTATGAGGAAGAAGATCTCTTAAATACTAATGTTCTCTCTTAAGCAACAATAGCTTCCGAAAACATACTCAACTACCTATTCTCATGAAGTTAAACATAAATTAAGAAACATCAATTTATTCTCATGGAGATGAATCAACTTTTAAGCATAGATTATCGTTAAAAATCGATTCTCGCCCTCAATTCAACGACACTAAACAAGATAACAAAACCTATGTTAAACCATAAACAACACAACCAAGCCTAAGGTAAAGAAAGCAATTCAAACTACATACATGGTGATCATGCCTAGCATAAGCCAAAACAAATTACTCACTTATACTCATATTGAATTTATAGATTGCAAACAGGCTAAGAAGCATGGATGGATAAATTAAACTCGAGTATTCTAACAAGTTGAGTGCAATAAGTTGAAGAACAACAAGCATAAACATATGAAACTAAAAACAAATAATCACTAAATAACATGAATTGAAATCAATAAAAGCAAGGATAGAAGTTACTCTTTGATGAACAAGATAAATTGATGATTCAAAGTAATTCCTTCCAAAAGCTTCAATATAGTACACCCAATGATTCAAGAATCTAAATTGCAAAGTATTACAATAAGTGAAGGAATAAAGCTTGTAATTGAAATTGGAAGTGTTTAACTGAAAGAAAAACTAATGCTAAACAATAATTCTTAATTGAAATGAAAGTAAAGCTACGAATACATAAAAGTTACTCTAGAATGAAAGCTGAAAATCTGAGATGCCTTGAGCTCCTTCTTCCTCTTCTATTTATAGCCTTCAAACCAAGTGGGGGTGGTGGTTTCATGATTGCTCCACCACCCCTAAGGTGTAGAAGAGAGGTGCCACCCCTAGTGGATAGGGTAGGGTGGCTAGGAAAGCTTGACAGAAACAATTAGAATTAATAAAACCTAATTGGACCTTGATGCTTTTTAAAAGGATCGCAAAAAGTTGTTGCCACCCATCTCGCTCGACCTGGTCGAGCGACCATCAGGTACTTGATTAGAAACTTCAGAATTGGGACAGACATTGAAATTAGCTCCGCTCGACCCCGAGCCATGTCGCTCGACCTGGTCGAGCGGATGCCTTGTGCCTTTGTCGTATATTCTGCCAATGATCAGAAGCTACTGGAAGTTGGAATGCAACTCGCTCGACTCGAGCCATCCTGCTCGACCTGGTCGAGCGTCCTTCAAGAGGGTTATAATCAGCTTCTGATCACAAGTGCAGGTGTAAGGATGCTCAAGCCACCTTGGCTCGACCTAGTTTTGGTCGAGTGGCTTAAAATGGGCTATTTCGGTTCTCGTTTTGACTTATCTTCTTGACTTGGCTCATTGAGGCCTTGCTTCCTTGAGTTTTTGGAGTTGGGTGAGCAGCGTATGCATCAAAAGTACTTGATTTAATGAGTTTTACCTGAAATACAACAAAACAACAGAACACCAACCCAAGCGTAAAATCTTATGTATATATAAAACAAGTATCGCTGTATCAAATCTCAACATAATTCAACTAAAAAAAAGGGGATAAAATAAATATTGCTAACACACATCAAAGGCGTATTTACATCAAAGGTGAAAGCGATAAAGCATCATCTGCATTCTACAAGTTGAAAATCTAGCTGCATTCTTTAGTATTCAAAACGCCAACAATCCTTCTTCGGATTACATTTATCATTTATGAACAATATGGACACCTTCTGATGGTTTTGAGAGTTAAGAAATAATGGGAATCTACAAGTCATCGATTTAATAAATTCTCGGTTAAACACCAATGAGTAAAAGCTTACAGTCACGCAACGCCTACTTGTTTGCTCTTCAACCTGAACAAAGAAACAAAGTGAATTATATGTGTGATCAAAGTTACAAAGCCTGTTATTCTGCCGTTAAAAAATATGTCTAAGATTATATGTTTTCATTCAGCTACCTGCTTTTCAATATTCGAAATTTATCTTGAAGCTTATCCCACGTGCTCAAAAGGCTTGCACAAGTGGAACAAGCTTATGCACAAGTTTGTACTCTAAGATTCCACAGAGGCATACAATGTGTCAACCTTTGCAGATCGATGTAAATTAATTGCTACTGAAAAACGTGTCGATTTACCCCATGATCGCGGAAATGAGTCGATCCTGAGCTCCAAATTAGTTCGTCATAAACAAAGTAAGCCAACCAAAACTTATTCATTTTCCAATAGAACAATGTTGTGATTATGTGACTTGAGTGCACTAATAATGTGTGCATTCATGTGGAGTCTCTTGGGATGTTTTCTTAGAGTGTTAAATGTGGGTATTAAGTTGATAACTTAATGTGTGTGTTTAATTGATGAAGTTATGAAGAGATTAATGTATGTCTTAACTTGGTTGATGAATTATGGGATTATGAGTTATGAATATGAAGAGTTGTTGACTCTGTATCAAGTGCTCGAACAAGGCACGTGAAGAATAGTGTGAAGCTCGAACGAGCATGTAAAACAGAAGCAAACAGAAGGTATCGTACTGCAGCTGCTCGAACGAGCGTCCAAGTGCTCGAACGAGCAGGATGTGCCACTGTGGTCAGAAGGTCGAGCCAAGAGCTGCTCGAACGAGCTCCTATGATGCTTGAACGAGCACACCTGTCAGATTGCATAAGAGTCTTCTCGTGGCTGTTCAAATGCTCATAGCAGTTTCAATGTATTTCATTCTCAGCTATTCAATGACTTCAATCCTGATTTATTTACTACTTAATTGTGGTCTTTATGTATTACTCTCATTAGTACTATAAATAGAGATACCATTAGCTAGCCTAAACACATCAAACACAACCCCTAAGCCAAACACATAGCCTATTATTTTTATCTCTTGCATCATTGTAATTCTCTATTGTAAGAGTGATCTCATATAATATAATCAAGCAAGCAAACTACACACCACGGGGGACGTAGCCAATTTTGGGTGAACCTCCTTAAATCCTTATGTCAAATTTTTGCAATTTAATTTTCTGTTTCATACTTGTGTTAAGTTTCGTAATCGTTCATCAAGCTATATCGCATCGAATCGATCTTAGTTTCTTTCAATTGGTATCAGAGCCAAGGTTGCTTATTCGGTGTTATTAAAATCTCATAGTTGGTGAAACATGTCCTCAATGAAGCTTGACATAGAGAAGTTTGATCGGAGTGTTAATTTTGGGTTACGGCAAGTCAAAATGAGGGCCATTTTGATTCAAAATGGTGTGCAAAAGGTCATAGACGGTGTAGAGAAAATGCCGAAAGGCATGACCGCTGCGAGATGGGAAGAGATTGATGCAAAGGCACTATCGGCAATTCAATTATGTCTTTCCAACGAAGTGCTAAGAGAGGTTGTTAAGGAGACTACAACCAAAGCGATATGGGAGAAGTTGGAGTCACTCTATATGGCCAAGAGTGACACCAATAGGCTACTTTTGAAAAGTAGACTCTACGATTTACGCTTGGAGGAAAGTAAACCTTTGAAACCTCATTTAGACGAGTTTTATTCCATTGTGATGGATTTACAAAATATAGATGTCAAGGTTGATGATGAAGACTTGGCAATTTACCTTTTATGTTCTTTACCTCCATCTTACAAGAACTTTAGAGAAACTCTACTTTATGGTAGAGACAACTTGAGTAGTGACGATGTAAAAAATGCCTTGACTCAAAGGGATCTCATTGATACACAATTGTCACAAAAATCACCAGGTGGCTCGAGTGATGGATTGTTTGTGAGAGGGAGGACGTATGAGAAAGGTTCCACTAGTGGGAGTGGAAACAAGGGTAAAAGAAGGTCGAAATCACGGGGGCCTAATAACAAAAATAAGACTTGCAACTATTGCAAGCTTAAAGGCCACATCAAGAAGGATTGTTGGAAATGGAAGAAGAAAAATGCTAGTGATAATGGGGCTAAAGACGGGGCTAGCAATGCCGATGCTAGTTACGTCAATGATAGTGATGATGGTGGCGTTCTTGTTGCCACACATGGGTACAAAGATGATGATGCGTGGATTCTAGACTCGGGGTGCACATTCCACATGACTCCCAACAAAACTTTCTTCCAAACATTGGAAAGTGTTGATGGGGAAATGTGACCATGGGAAATACAACATGCAAGGTTGTTGGAGTTGGGAACGTGAAAATTAAAATGTTCGATGGAATGGAGCGCACCTTGACCGATGTAAGGTATGTTCCGGGTTTGAAAAAGAATCTTATATCTTTGGGTACTCTTGATAAAATCGGGTGTAAGATCACTTGCGAAGGTGGAGTCTTGAAAGTTGCGAAGGGGTCACTTGTAGTTATGAAGGGGAAGATGAATGGGAGTTTCCACAACCACAATATCCGATGAAGAAACAAAGCTTTGGCACTTGAGACTAGGCCACATGGGAGAAATAGGTAAGTATGAACTCTCCAAGCAAGGTTTATTTGATGGTAGAAAGTTTGGGAACCTTGGGTTTTGCGAACATTGTGTTTATGGGAAACACAAGAGGGTTAGTTTCAAACCCGCCATCCACAACACTAAGGGGATTTTGGATTATGTTCATTCCGATTTGTGGGGGCCTTCTAGGAAGCCCTCCCTTAGTGGTTGTAATTATATGTTGACCTTTGTGGATGATTTCTCAAGGAAGGTTTGGTGTTACTTCATTAAACATAAAAATGAAGTATTTGATTTTTTCTTAGAATGGACGAAAATGATGGAAAAAAAGACTGGTAGGAGTATTAAGACTTTGCGAACCAATAATGGTCTTGAATTTGTTGATAATAAATTTCTTCAATATTGTGCTAATGAAGGTATTGTAAGGCATAGGACTTGTGCAGGACGTCCTCAACAAAACGGTGTTGCGGAGAGGATTAATAAAACATTGTTGGAACGGGCTCGGTGTATGCTTCACCATGCAAATTTGGGTAAGCAATTTTGGGCCGAAGCGGTGGCTACGGCATGTTACTTGGTGAATCACTCGCCTCATACCGCCTTGAAGTTCAAATCACCACAAGAAGTGTGGTATAACACCCCGGTAAACTATTCTAGCCTTAAAGTTTTTGGTTGTCTCGCTTATATACATGTAAATGATGGCAAACTTGAACCTAGAGCTAGAAAATGTATTTTTTTGGGATATGGTGTGGGTGTAAAGGGGTATAGGGTGTGGTGTAATGAATCCAAAAGAATAATCACCTCTAGTTCGTTGTATTTGATGAAAAAAACATGTTAGTCTCTAGTGTAGAAAAGCCCGTAGAAAATGTTGAAAATGTTGTAATTGATCCTATTGATGCACAAGAGGAGGTTCAACCTCCCAATATTGATGAAAATGTAAATGATGAAAATGTTCAACAAAGATCTCCTCCCTTGTCCACTTCTAGACAAAGGAGGAAGATCGTGGCTCCAACAAGGTACATTGAAGAGTGTGACTATGTTGCATATGCTCTCAACATTGCTAGCGAAGTCGAAGGTTTACATGAACCGGGTACGTACAAGGAGGCTATGGCCTCAAATGACTCAAGCAATTGGTTGATAGCCATGAAGCAAGAGATGGGATCACTTGCCAAGAATGAAACTTGGGATATCGTTGAAGCACCAAGGAAAAAGAAGATTGTCGGGTGCAAGTGGATATTCAAGAGGAAGGAGGGTCCTTCTAGTGGTGTTCCTCCCATCTACAAAGCTAGAGTTGTGGCAAAGGGATACTCTCAAATTGAGGGTGTCGATTTTCATGAGGTATTTTCTCCCGTTGTTAAACACTCTTCTATTAGAACTCTTTTAGCTTTGGTGGCGATGGAGGATTTGGTTTTGCATCAATTGGATGTGAAAACAGCTTTTCTTCATGGTGAACTTGAAGAAGAAATTTTTATGAAGCAACCGGAAGGCTTTGAGGTTGCCGGTAAGGAGATCATGTGTGTAGGTTGAAACGATCATTGTATGGGTTGAAGCAATCGCCTAGGCAATGGTACAAGAGGTTCGATTCTTTCACGACCTCTCATGATTTTACTAGAAGTTCTTATGATAGTTGTGTATATCTTAAGAAACTTAAAGATGGTTCTTTGTTGTATTTGCTCTTGTATGTTGATGATATGTTAGTTGCATGTAAATCTTTGTTTGAGGTGGAGAACTTGAAAGTGTTGCTTTCAAGTGAGTTTGATATGAAGGATCTTGGTGAAGCCAAGAAGATCCTAGGGATGGAAATCTTGAGAGACCGGGCTAAGGGTGTCTTGTTCCTTAGCCAAAGGAAGTATATTGAGAAGGTTGTGCAACGCTTCTCCATGGAAGATGCTAAAGGTGTGTCTACTCCTCTTGCCTCTCATTTTAAATTATCCAAACATTTGTGTCCACAAACAAAATAAGAAGAAGAGCAAATGATGGGAATCCCGTACACTAGTGCCGTTGGTAGCGTGATGTATGCTATGGTATGTTCTAGGCCCGATATTGCTCATGCGGTGAGCATGGTAGGTAGATATATGTCTAATCCGGGGAAGGGACATTGGGAGGCACTTAAATGGTTATTGAGGTATTTGAAATGTACTTCTAATCTTTGTCTTATGTATGGGAAGGATTCAAGCGAGCTAACCGGGTTTTGTGACTCGGATTATGGTGGTGATCTTGACAATAGAAAGTCCACAAGTGGACTTGTGTTCACGTTGGGTGGTTCGGCAATTAGTTGGCAATCATCTTTGCAAGATGTGGTTGCCCTTTCTACAACCGAAGCGGAGTACATAGCCGCCGCCGAGTCATTCAAAGAAGCTAAGTGGCTCAAAGGTCTTGTTGGTGAGATGTGCAACAAGGTGTGTTCGGTAAGTGTACATTGTGATAGTCAAAGTGCCATTCACTTGGCTAAAAATCAGAATACATTTCATAGAAGGCCCAAACACATTGATATCAAATACCACTTCATCCGAGATGAGGTGGAGCACAAGAGGGTTATTTGAAGAAGATCGATACAAGTGAAAACCCGGCCGACATGATGACTAAACCATTGCCTACAACCAAGTTTGAATTATGTGTTGACTTGGTTGGTCTAGATCCTTGCTTGAAGTAGTGCCCTTGGGGCATTTGAGGTGTGTATGTTCTTTTATATGCTTGTTTTATATTCTTGTAAGATGGAGTGAATGATGGATGTTTTTGACTTGGGTGAACTCAAGTCAAGGTGGAGATTGTTGTGATTATGTGACTTGAGTGCACTAATAATGTGTGCATTCATGTGCAGTCTCTTGGGATGTTTTCTTAGAGTGTTGAATGTGGGTATTAAGTTGATAACTTAATGTGTGTGTTTAATTGATGAAGTTATGAAGAGATTAATGTATGTCTTAACTTGGTTGATGAATTATGGGATTATGAGTTATGAATATGAAGAGTTGCTGACTTTGTATCAAGTGCTCGAACAAGGCACGTGAAGAACAGTGTGAAGCTCGAACGAGCGTGTAAAACAGAAGCAAACAGAAGGTATCGTACTGCAGCTGCTCGAACGAGCGTCCAAGTGCTCGAACGAGCAGGATGTGCCACTGTGGTCAGAAGGTCGAGCAAGAGCTGCTCGACGAGCTCCTATGATGCTCGAACGAGCACACCTGTCAGATTGCATAAGAGTCTTCTCGTGGCTGTTCAAATGCTCACAACAGTTTCAATGTATTTCATTCTCAGCTATTCAATGACTTCAATGCTGATTTATTTACTACTTAATTGTGGTCTTTATGTATTACTCTCATTAGTACTATAAATAGAGATACCATTAGCTAGCCTAAACACATCAAACACAACCCCTAAGCCAAACACATAGCCTATTATTTTTATCTCTTGCATCATTGTAATTCTCTATTGTAAGAGTGATCTCATATAATATAATCAAGCAAGCAAACTACACACCACGGGGGACGTAGCCAATTTTGGGTGAACCTCCTTAAATCCTTGTGTCAAATTTTTGCAATTTAATTTTCTGTTTCATACTTGTGTTAAGTTTCGTAATCATTCATCAAGCTATATCGCACCGAATCGATCTTAGTTTCTTTCAAATAAGATTGTCAATAATTAACAAATAGATCTAACATTAAATTCCTCTCTATATCATTTCAAAATGAAATAAAGTCTGCTTCTTTAAAACACCAAATTTAGTGCATAATTGTTTGACTTTGTTAATTAATTCATATACGAACAATCTCTAGTCTTAGGCCATTCTAGGCCTTGACCTAGATCATTTAATTATAAAACATATTTATGTTAAATTATGTAGCATATAAGTTATAGTCTAAAAGAATGATTGTTCGACCCACCAATTAAGCCTAAGTAAAATTCCTAAATTTTATAACAAATATGCATATTCAAATAAACTACTCAAGAAGGAAGTTCAACGATCTTGCCTTAACATAGTAAAGCATCTTATTCGTTGGGGAAGCATCAACACTTACTCCTAGTTCATCATAGTACTTTGTTTCCTTCACCATTTTCTACCAATTTTACTACAACAAAGAATAAGAATCCCGAGTGTTTATTTACATTCAATTTTAAACCAACAATCTCAGCTGAATAAGAACATATCATAATACAAATTAATAATTACAAATTAAACGATTATAAAGCAATCAAATTCAAAAAATAATAGAAAACTAGCCTCGAACAATCATTCAAATCGAGTAGCAATTAAATTTCTTTCTTTAATCAGAAAAATAAATTGCCGAAAATACGAAAGCGTTACCAGTCATAATATGAAAAGGAAAAGAGGAAAGATTGTAAAAATTGATTCGATTAAACATTAGACGTTCCCATATTTGTAGAATTAGAATCATCTCTCGAAGGACTATTACTGTCAAATAGCACCACATAAAAAATTAATCCAAAATCTTTGTTCTTACTTAGCGCGAATATAGAAACACGAAATTTCGGCCAATTGATAATGTATGAATACTACTATCGTCGCCTACAATTTGAGGGAGGTCAGAATTAGATAGTTTCGAAGCAACCCTAGTTGCACCAAATTCTGTCCTAGGCTTATTTATTGTGGTGTAAACTTCTTGATTTTTTTCCCGTTAATTGTGATCAAATGGATTGGTACCTTTATTTACACATCATCAAAGAACGTATTAGGAAGCAATAGCATCAACCTTAATGTAAAATATAAATAGCTTACCATTCACTCTCCTTATACTTTCTTCTCAAACTTATCAGCTTATTAGTGTAAGGAGATGGTGGCATCAACTTAGTCGAACGCTCCGATGTATACCTATCAACCATCCCTGGTACATCATTCTCATCTATCCATTTCAGCCATATAATACTGCATTGCTAACCCATCAATTTATTTCAAAACTGTCTCATAAACCTTAGTAGTATACCTATCAACCATCTCTGGTACATCATTCTCATCTATCCATTTTTTAATCCTAATTTTCTCATTATAATTACTTTCTTTCACATGTGATTTCAACCCAAATATTTCATCCCTCTCTTTAGCACCAATTACAATAGCTACATAGTAAATACATATATATTAAAGATTGGTCGAAAGTGTGTATACTTTGGATGAAAACTAATTGAACTAAATTTCATTTCTATGGAAAATTGATTAGCTTAAAATGAATTTCAATCTCTAAGCAATATTTTCCCTTAATTTAGTTCCTTGATGAATAATTGCAAAAGAAAAGAAAGGAAATGGAGTGTAGGAAGCATGGCAAAAATAGAAAAGTTTAGCCTTTCTTATGGGAAAAATAGTTTTGATCTTTTCAACTTGGAAGAATAACTTTTAAGTCACTCCTTAACTGGCAGAAACAACCAAAGTGGAAAAAAAATACACGACATCAATCACATAAACATTATACAAGACATAAACAACGTAGCAAAGCAAAGCTAGAACCAAGACATGAGATGAAGAACCCATACAATAAGGGAGTAACAATACACATAATAATAACTAAAGTTTAAAAGCACCAAGCAAAATCTCAACTGTCATTTTGATTGAAGAGTAAGGTACAAATGCTTCACCTAAAGGACCAAAAACCAACTCATAGAGTAAATCTACACCAAAATGGGAGCCACATGATAATAGAGCAAATCTTTCTGATTGAAGTATCCCTATTCCCTAGACCAAAATAAATAATGCTAAGGGAAAAATCTAATTACATAGCTTTCATTCACACCAAACTGATAGTGCACTTTGCTATGAAATGAACCGCTATGTCGGTTAGTAGTTTATGTTCAACTTAGAAGGCGTGTATTACCTGTCCAAATATTACTTTTATTTCAAAATTATGTCCAAGTCTGGTGGGAGCCCGCCCATTAACAACTCTAGTATGTACCTCACTTAGTAACAAAAAAAACATTTTAGACGATTGCATTTATTTGATAGACTATAAAAGAGTTATATAATTATAACAACAATGACATCCATGAATGCTGACTGATAATGAGATTTAGGTTTAAGTGGTTGGACACAAGGATTAGTGATGTGCAACCTCATAATACGTCGGTACCACCTCCTATACGTAGCAGTGTCCAATGTCTAACTCGTGTATAGGATACCCAGGACGAAATATTGCTCTCGTTTGTTTCAAGTTGCCGCATAGCATAGTTTATATTCTTGTGGTGACGATAAATCCAACACAAATTCTCAGGGAAGTCCGTCTATCCTATAGACGAACGAAAATGGGCCGACCCATATATGTAAAAAGAAACTGATCAGTTTTTTAAATTTTTTAAAAAAACAATAATGATGCTTGGAATTCGCGCGTTAGGTATAGTCTATTCAACTTCCTGTCATTACAACAGTTACACTCAACCTCTCCTTCTCCCTCAACCTTCGATTATCATCATTCAATTCTCTCTCAACCTTCATCTTCTCCCTCAACCTTCATCTTGTCCTGAGATTTCGAAGTCATCTTCTTTGAGATTTCGGTGTCATCTTCTTTGAGATTTCGGTTTCATCTTCTCCCTCAACCTTCGACAGATTCGTTTTCATTTTCTCTGTGATTTCGGTTTCTTCCTCAACCTTCAAGTTGTTCCAGATCTTCTCCTGCAAACAATTAATCAAGTTCATCAATTCTAGGTATGATTTCGGCATTTTAATGTGTATTTTAATGGGTATTTCAAAATTTTAATGGGTACACTAATGGGTGTTTCGAAATTTCCAGATTTTAATGGGTTTTATAATGGGATATATTTTTGGTATATAATGGTGTTTGAACTTGCTGAGATTTTCGGAATTTCTGAGATGGTGTTTGAAATGGAACAATTCTAGGGTTTACTTGCTGAGATTTTGGTATGATTTTTCAATACTATTATTATTGAGCAGAGATATACACAGAAAGTACGAATTTGCACTAATTGACTAGACGTCAACCTCCCTATCTTCTTTTAATAAGAAAGATTAGGTTTATAAGGTGTTGGAGATATCTGGCTTAGCAAATAGGTGTAGGAAGACTGGCATGCTTAACAATATTATTATTAAAAGAAGATAGGTAGAATAACTCTTACTGTTGAAGTGCCACTCCTATAAACCTAATCTTTCTTATTTTTGGGACAGAGAAAGTGGTTTATCTCTACCATTTTTGGGACACCACTGATTTTTGGCCATAAGCGATATTTTTTTGATATTGGTAAGATTTTTCTTTTGATATTGTATTTTAATGGTGTTTGAACTTGTTGTTTGAAATTTCCAGATTTTGATATTGGTATTGGTATGATTTTTTTGATATTGGTATGATTTTGGTATGATTTTTTTGATATTGGTATGATTTTAATGGGTTATGATTTTTTTGATATTGGTATGATTTTGGTATCATTTTTTTTATGTTCAAAATTTTGAGATTTTAACTTTGTGCTACAAAATGAAGTGTGCATCTTCTTTGCTGATTAAAGATTTACCTTTACCCCATGAAGGGTCAATTGTGATGTATGTTTGTAGCTTGTTGATCGGAGGCTATATCGTGCTTCCATGATAACGAGGATCTTACTAAGTGACCTAAACATGGATCGCAATAAATTGGTGGATTTGGCCAAGCAGTTTGCATCTGAGAAACCCAAAAGATTACCCGAAATGCTTGCCGCAAGGACACCCGATCCATTAAAATTTGTTATTCCGAAGAAGCGAACGAGAGCGTCCCAAAAACCTGCACAAGTAGCTCCCAAAATGCAGAGGAAGAATGTCCCCAAAATGAAGACAATTTGAACATTGAAGTTGTAATGAACACATTTAACTCTTGAAACAATGTCACATTTGTGTTAATTATTGAAGACATTGCGTAGTTGTTTTTAGTAATTATGATTCAGAATTTAATTATATATGTTTTAGAGTTGTAATTAGAAGGATTTGGAGCTATAATGTCTAAGTTTTTGAGCTATATTGACTAAGTTTTGGAGCTATAATGACTAAGTTTTGGAGCTATAATAACTAAGTTTTCGAGCTATAATGACTAAGTTACTGTCTTAGTTTTGGAGCTATAATGACTAAGTTTTGGAGTTATAATGACCGATTTTTTTTACTTATATTGTCTTAGTTTTGGAATTAAAATGAGTTATAATGATTTTGTTTTTGAGTTGTAATGACGCATTTTTTTAGTTATACTGTTTAAGTTTTTGAGTTGTAATGACTAAGTTTTGGAGTTTTACTGACTATGTTTTGGAGTTATAATGACTGATTTTTTGAGTTATACTGACTTAGTTTTGGAGTTAAAATGAGTTGTAATGATTTTATTTTGGAGTTATAATGACTCCTTTTTGGAGTCATACTGACTAAGTTTTGGATTCTAAATGGCTAAGTTTGCAATTTAAAATAACAAAGTTCTGGAGTAATTTAGAAATCCTAAGTATAAAACATCAAATATGGAATATTGTCAACCCAAGGAGAAGTGGGGGACATGCCTGTAATATTTCCCATGAGGGGAAATACCTAGAACCTTCCATGGAATGGTGTTGGTAGCATGTTCTATCAAAGAAAAATAACAATAAGGATTAATTCGAGGGAAAAGAGAAAGCAACATAAAAAAAAGAGAACAACAATAATAAGATGTTATGAACTACCTTCAGTGGTGTAGGGAGACATGCCAACCAGAGACAGACACAACTCTTGTTGGATGATGGCACTATAAGGGATCCAAACAGTAGGCAAATCATGACCAGGGAGCCTGCAAAAGTAGAAGAAAACATGTCTTTCCCTTCTGGGAAAAAGCTTCACCTGGTCTATGATGTGGGTATCCTTAGCATTAGGTTTACTCCAGAAAATTGGAGGCATATATATATATATATATATATATATATATATATATATATATATATATATATATATATATATATATATATATATATATATATATATATATATATATATATATATATATATATATATATATATATATATATATATATATATATATATATATATATATATATATATATATATATATATATATATATATATATATATATATATATATATATATATATATAGGGATGACCAGGGGTTTTGGGTACTCTGATCCAGATGATTCTGTCCTTATAGTCCTTTAGGTCGTTAAGTTTTGGAAAGGATACCATAGACCCATTGATTGAAGAAAAGGTGATGAAAGGGGCATTTTTGTGATCATCTAGCTTGAAGAGACTTTTGAACAACCTCAAGGTCATGGGCATCTTCATGTATTCACATATCCAGATGAAAGATATGATCTTCTTGGTAGCTTGTGGGAGAAGTTGATTTAAGGAAATCTCAAAATGACAGAGAATTTGAGAGAAAAAAGGGTGAAGGGGAAAACGAAGCCCAAAAGAAAGGTGGTAGATGCTGAGGGGAATGAAAATGTCGTCCTTAGTATTTTCTGAGATGATGTAGTCATGAGCCATCATCCCTACTTCCCCTATCCTACACCAGTATCCCTTTTCATTAGGGATATGGAAATAATCTTCCAACACAAAGTTAGCCCTACCATCCACCATCATATTGTAGTATTTTTCTAAGAGGGTAGTTTTTTGAAGCTTGAGCATAGTTTCATCAGATGCATTAAGGTCAAAGGGCACAAAAGAAGTACCTTCCAAGCCTTGTAGAGAGGGAGCGGGAATTGGGTCAGACCAATACAGATGAACCCAATTTGGTTTCATTATCCAGTCCTTAAGGGTTCATGAGGATGAGCATCTGGGTTAAAGGTCATGGGATACTCAGCCATCGCAGTATTAGTTTGGTATACTCCACAATTGAATTTTAGGTCAAAGGGAGAAGTTTTAGCAGTCACCATGTTGTAAAGTTACAGCAAAAGGAGTTACAGTTCAAAGAGAATAGTTGCAAGAGAGAAATGCTCAGGAAATGATTAAGAGTAAATGCAATTTTAAGGTAGCGTAAAAAAGTGAGTAAATACGAGTATGAAAGTATTTACAGAGGGGTAATCATTGAAGAGTTATTCGAGAAAGAAGGTAAACCATTGAGAAATGATAAGATCGAAAATAAGAATATCAATCGTTGGAATTTTTACCGCCAATTTTTGAATTTGATAGAGTAGGGAACAATGATTGGATGGGCATTTAATGCTAGTACAGTTGAAATGATGACTATAAATACAGTTGCAAACACAGTGTATTCAACAAGTTTTCACAAAAATAGCAATAATCAGAAAGAAGTGTTATAAAGGAAGTTAGTGATATTTTCCAAAAATGAAAGCCAGATTTGAGTTCTCAGAAAATAGAGGACACCAGAAGCAGATGTTCCCAAACAATTAATGATCCCATTTACATTGTCCTTAATCTCAATGAGATATTAATATTTCATTCAGATCAAGGACAATATAAATAAATAAGATCATTAGTAGTCAAGTTCTTTCTACCCAAGGAGTTCATGCCAAGTATGTATGACTTCACAAAGAGGGGACTCTTTGGATATAAGTTGTCAAAAAGTTGTTGCAAGATGCAAAATTTAATGAAATTTAGTATTCAATACTGAAGACGAAGGAATAATGAAAGAAATTTAATAAAAATATATGGTAAGAAACCAAGCAAAAATCAGTCATTTTCATTGAAGCAAAGAAGGTAATATTTTTCAGCTAATATTTTAAGATATCTGAAGATCATAAAATTTTATGAAAAGAAGATTTAAAAGGCTAAAAAGTTTGAATCTTTTTGAAGACAAACCCATAAATTCTTTAGGGAGAATTTGTAGGTCTGGGGTGGGGGGGGAGGGGGTAAATTGTATGGGTAAAAAATATTACACAGCATTAATTAAGATAAATCTTGGTCAAAGAAAGTTAAATCCATCGGAATCTGGCAACATTTACCCTGGTAGAGGCGTCATCTGGCAACATTTGTCTGGCAGGGTATAAAGAAGGTAAACACCAGTTTGAAGGGTTTTTACGCGAGGGACTCACGTGAGTATTAAAGACACATGTCCAGCATTTAAAGTATTATTTCAAGTAGTGGGACACGTGTTGGTTAAAGAAGTAACTAAAGACAAATAAGATGATTTGTTAAGCTGTAAGCTTGCCACGTATATGAAAAACATTTGACACATGCAAAGAATAATCATAGGGATCATCAAAGAGAATGTTTTACATCCCAATCATCAGCTACAAATACAAAGAAAAGCGCCATAAACGAGCTACAAAAATTTCATATATAGAAAGAGAAGTACAAAGAATTCAAAGAGGAAAAATTAAGAACAAATACTCCTAGATAACATAACTTGTTAAAATATTTATTACATTAAGACCTCACGTCAATATAAGCCCTAAGCAATAATCCACTAGATTACCACAGTGTATCTTGAAGGACTTGTTAGGCAACTTTCATATTTCTGATTCTGACTTGAGCGTTGGAGAAGGTCCCCGGAAAAACACCTTTCGGGCCTCTCTAACCCTTGTGTTAACTTTTTCAGGCTTCCAGTCATCAGAGCTTATTAAGATCTCACTGCATAGCCGGCAAGGAATTAAGTTGATAACCCTCTCCAGCATAATCATCCTAATTAAATCACAAATTAGGAAGATTATTAACTTAATTAAATTGTCCTTGAAATTCAGACATGAACAGACTTGGTGTGTATTGCATGCCACTCTTATCCTTTTCTCCCGAGTGACTTGTTTTTGGTGGTCTTGTTCCAATGACTTTTTCCCTAAAAAAAAAAGCTATTCTGCTGCATTTCGTTCTTTATAAAAAGTAAAGCTTAACTGAGGGAAGCTTGATTTGATTTAAAACAACTTTAAAAGGAAAATAGTTTTCTCTGAATTATTTTTTGATTAAAAATGCTAATTATAATTTGTATTAATTTTGTATGATTTAATAGAATAACTCTTCTACTTAGAAAGGACAAATTAAGATGTTATGAATTAAAGAGTAGATAATGAAAAACTCTTTTTCATTTTAGTTTTCCATTTTGAATCTATTTTTAAACAATAGCAAAAATTAATTTATAGTTTTATAAAAAAATGAGTTTCCTCAAAAAAAAGAACCTTAATCAATTACATTAAACGAATAATTCAGCTGCAATTAAACACATCTCTTTGATAAAAAAAATTCTATTCAACTCTTGTAGTTTTTAAACAACGATAAACCAACAAATATATTTCCATCTTTCTAGATCAAAGGAAATGAAAAACAAGCAAAGAAACAACCATGGTCGCCAAACTTATTAACTGGTGAAATGAACCATATGGAGTCTCAATCCTAGATTGTGTCAACCAGTAACATAACAATTAATATTGGCTTTCTAAATTCATTCTTACCACATGTTCCTACTTGCCCTACCAACAAAAATACTAAATTAAAAGCTAAAAACAATACAATGTCTATTCAAGAAGCATTATGTGGATGCGATAAAACAAAAAGTTAGAAAAAAAAATGTGAATGAAATAAAGAGGATATATAAAACTAAGGAAATACTATTTCAATTGAATCCATATTAATAA
The DNA here is from genome assembly GCA_000753965.2 of Amaranthus hypochondriacus. Classification (NCBI taxonomy): domain Eukaryota; kingdom Viridiplantae; phylum Streptophyta; class Magnoliopsida; order Caryophyllales; family Amaranthaceae; genus Amaranthus; species Amaranthus hypochondriacus. The sequence goes on from CM025917.1 coordinate 23,658,060, forward strand.
CTGAATACATAAACATATTGGGACAACCCAAAGTGCAAAACAATCTAAGTGAGAGAATTATAAGGAGTATTTCTTTATCTCTCTCATTTTGCTATAATTTAATTTTGGATGGCCTATCTTTTTTGCAATATTTTTATTTTTGGTAAATGAGACCACATTAACTCTATATGTCACATTTACGCACTAACACTTAGTTCTCAACTCATCGAGACACTCTTTTTACCCACTTTGCTATAGCATCCTACCCTTTTCTTCTAACTAGGAATTTAAAATTTAATGTTTGGCAATAATAGTAATTTAAAATTTTGAGGTTACTTCAGGGCATAAATGTAATCTGAGTCTCCATCATATTTTGAAAACATGAACTCTGGCCAATCGTCGCTGCTAATCATTGACAATAAAGCATTATTCGCTTGTTTTCTCTTTATTATTTTGAATTTTAGATTTCTAGCAAGAACATTAACAAAATATTTGAAGAAGTGAAAAAAAAAATTAAGAAGATAACACTTCAAAGAACATTAACAATTAAAAAACATAACATAATAACACTCAAAAAATTAATCAATTAATGTCTAAATCTAATTATAAATATTAAAGAACATAAGAAAAAATTGATATTTCAAAATCATAATAATTCATAAAATCAAAGAATTAAGTTAATCAATATGAGACAATAAGAACATTTAATTAAAATTCAAAAATCCTTTAAATTTATAAATTTCAAAATCATAATTAGTGAATACCTTAAAAGTGAAAGCTGAATTAGAGTATGGAGATTAGAGGGGCAGAGGTTGACGGCACAATAGGCTGCAGCCAACAGTAGGCAGGTGACAACAGGTCTCCAGTGGCAGAGATGCCTTGTGGGTTATTGTTCTTATGGAAGTTTTAGTGTTTTAATGAGTAAAGTTAGGGAGAATGGAAAAAAGACTAACGACCCTTTTGGTAAGTGGTATTAAATAGTGGTAATGAGAATGAATTGTAGTGTAAATTTTTATCAAAAGTTTCATATCATTCCCATGGTAATGAACCTTTGATCACAAAAAAGGTTTTTTTGTATACAAATTTCCATTACCACCTAATACTACTTCTCCTAATAGTAATGCAATAGAATGATTATGAAGAAAATGAGATTATTGAAGTTGGAAAAACATGGACATCAAAGTAGCTAAGAGATTTTCAACCAAAATTACACTAGATTTTCCATTCTCATTAACATCGTTTATTACCACCTACTAAACGGGCGGTAAAAGTACTTTTGCGTTTCATTCAGGAAAGCAATCATGAGTTTACAATTATTTTAAATTATCCATAGGACACGAGTCCATTTTAGTGAATTCCACCAAGCTTCATCTGCTTTGATTAACTCCAAACTAATCTCGAAAAATTTATCAAGGAACAAAGCTCCCTTAGCTTTGAACACTTAATAATTTAAACCCTCTCTAAACATGGAAAGTACAACGGTTCAGTACAATATATTCTAGAGATGGTAACTAATCCAATCGTATTTGTTTCATTCCTAACTAAAATGAAACAAGATTAGGGCCTAAAGTTACCAATAATTGTATCTCTAAAAGACCAAAGAAAAATGGTAGTTTAAAGATTAAAATTAACTTGGTGGGCAAAGTTGTTAAAATCGTGATTCTACTTAGAATCGTTTAGATCGGTAGAATCGAATCGTAGAATCGTACGATTCTACAAATAAACTTAAAAATATCAAAAAGATCTAGTTTCTTATCATTTTTATCCAATTCAAAAGTTTAAATTCATGAATTAAAGTTTCTTTTGACTTTATTTTTAAGAATATATAGAAAAATTTTCAAAAATTATTTTAAATTTTCATACCGATTAAGAAATTTGTTTATTAGAAGTTTTCATGATGGACAATTTGAAATTTATGTGTATATGTGAAAGAGATTAGTAAAATTTGGTACATAAGAAAAATTAAAAATAATTCATACTATATAAGTAGAATCGGATCGTTAAATTGTAGAATCGTAGAATTGTGTTATGATTCTATCTTTAAAAATTTTATTCCAACTAGAATCGTAACATTGTATAACTTTAAGATTCTACCTGCGATTCAAATCGCTCGCTTGTTTTTGAATCGTAGAATCGTAGATTAGAATCGCGATTTTAACAACCATGTTTGTGGGAAATTCATGGAGTTTCTTTATGAATTCATAAGAAAACATCTTAGTTTATTTAAACCCTTTAACTCCACAATCAATCTTTCGAGAGGTTCTCTTGAAAGATCATTGATATTGTTAGAGTAAAAAGGGGTTATTATTGTGGTTGCTATTGTTGTTGTATGTTAGTGATGGAAGTGTTACTTGTTGTCTTATTCTATCATTATTGTGATTAAGTTTTACTGATGTAGTAAAGTATTTTATGACTCGTTATTACAACTATCATCAACATTTACTAGAGTTATGTTTTACATCATAGTCTCTCCTATTAACCCTAACACTATGTTTGGATAACAAATTAGGAGAGAAAAGAAAGGAAAGGAAGGGGAAGGAAAGAGAGGAGAAGGAAAGAAAGGGAAATACTCAATTGTTTGTATAGGAAGAAAGGGAAGGAGAAAGAAAGGAATTTCATTTTCCTTTCAAATCTTTCCTCTTATGGAGAGATTTGGATGTTAACAAAATAAAGGAACTTAATCCCTCCAAATTCCTTTCCTCCAAATCCTCTCCTTCCCTTTTTGCTATCCAAACAAGAGATTCTCCATCCCTCCAAATCCTTTCTTTTCTTTTTCCTCCATTTCCCTCAATCCAAACAAGGCCTAAGTGTCTCATTTTCTTATTGGGTTACTCCCTTAAATATTTTATTTGTATTTTGAGTATGTTAACTTTATCAATTTATCCTTACTAAATTTAATATTTTCACACTTTTACACTTACTAACCTCACTTTAATGTTATTAAACTTTTAAAACACTAGACTTTTTCTCTAACATATGTTGTCCTATTGTACCACCTAAAAAATGGTGAAAATCAAATGGGACTCTTAAGGTGAATAAGAGGGAGTATAATTTATGTGTTATAAGTTCCAACCATTATATAACGATGCGGTATGATTTAGCTCGATTCTTAATGATTTAAGGAAATTATCCATAGAGTATTCTTTGTTTTTTAATGGTAGAAAAGTTTTACTTCATTGTCAATTTGAGTTTGATGTCATAATTTATGAGGAATTATAAGTTGGTTGTATTGAGTAGATTGATTTCCTGCTAACGTAATTTTTAGTAAGTTTATATTGTTAAAGAGTTACGTCCTTTGACATTTAAGTTGCTTTAAGTTGACTTATTAGTTCCACTTTAAACATGTATAGGTGCTCGGTTCGTAAGAGGGAAGTAAAACCTCATCTTTGGTGATTGTAGTGACTTTTATTGTGTAGTTACAACAGCAGGTATGCACACGCTGTAAACAACTATCATATGCATATTTGTTTCAAAAATCTTATATAATTTCGAGTATACTCATTGTATTGACACTATGGAGTCTTAGTAAGTGAACTATATATGAATAGTTATTGGTAACGATATCCTTGGATTTAGAGATGTGTAGATGGGTAGAATGGAAGTACTAGCAGGAAATGGAAACAATCCCCTTGCTAATTAATGAAGAAAGAACTATGTTACTTGGAGTTGACATGACTCTCTTTTAAGGAAAGATTAGATTATGCTTACATGGAATCGTAGTTATTCCTTTATTGGAGAAGTTAGATTTTTGATCGAGTTACCAGTGAATCTTTGAAACCCTAAGGTTCTCATTAGTAGAAAGTTTGTATTTGAGCTGCTAGTGGTTCTTGTAAACTTCAAGGTTCTCATTGATATAAAGTTTATATTTGAGCTATTGGTGGGTCTTGCAAACCACATGGTTCTCATTAATAGAAAGTTTATATTTGAGCTACAACGGGTCTTACATACCCCAAGTTTCTCATTGATAGAAAGTTTTTATTTGAGTTAACCATGGATCTTGTAAACCCAAGGTTCTTCATTCATAGAAAGATTATGCCTAAACTGAGTTATCTCACGGGCTTTCAAATCCCAAGTGTAGATACTATCCACACATACTTGGGCGTCAAGTAGTATATATGTTAACATCCTTGGTTCAATTATTACCATGTGTCTTATAGAGATGTTATGATATTGAGAATAGGAGTGTAGATACTTATATCCCCAATGAACACATGGTTCAGACTAGAAAAGAAGAAATGATATTAAGAAGTAAAAATGATTAACCAGTGGCTAGTAGTTGTGCTTCATATGTTATGAAAGTACCCTTATATTGTGAACCAACATAATGATATGTATTTGTTTTTTATTTGATTGAATATGGCTTTCTGTGATGTTTCTACTATGATTATTTTCACCTTTGGTCATTATATTCAACAACAGGAGGATCATAAACTAGCGTACTCGGTATTGGAGCTTCTTTTTCATTGCATTAGGGGAGTGTTATGTGTGAACGTAGTGATTTTATGCGATTAACATTGTTTATGTTGCTCTTGTTATGCTTTTGTAAATTTTCGGTGGTATGAGTTTTTGATATGAGTTGTTGTGACCTTGTTTGTAATATTTATAATTCTACTGCACAATTTCTGGTTTTCATGAATTTAAAGTGTTTTTTTATCGTTTTCAGAATTCAAGCATCAATACGGGAAACACAATCCATGCTCTACATGATGAATAAAGGAGTTGGCGATGAATCTTTATTTTGTGGTACGAGATTTTTAATGGCAATGATGCCTTAAATTAATTTGCCTATTTTATTATGCTTTCCATTTCTTAGACATCCCTAGTTTTTGGGGGAGATGCAACTAAAATTTCCCCTAACAATTTGTAAATTCTCTTTAATATATTATGTTATCTTATTTTATTTTTAATGTAAATTCGCTAGACCAAAATGGGAGCCACATGATAATAGATCAAATCTTTCTGATTGAAGTATCCCTATTCCCTAGACCAAAATAATTAATGCTATGGGAAACATCTAATTACATAGCTTTCATTCACACCAAACTGATAGTGCACTTTGCTATGAAATGAACCGCTATGTCGGTTAGTAGTTTATGTTCAACTTAGAAGGCGTGTATTACCCGTCCAAATATTACTTTTATTTCAAAATTATGTCCAAGTCTGGTGGGAGCCCGCCCATTAACAACTCTAATATGTACCTCACTTAGTAACAAAAAAAACATTTTAGACGATTGCATTTACTTGATAGAATATAAAAGAGTTATATAATTATAACAACAATGACGTCCATGGATGCTGACTGATAATGAGATTTAGGTTTAAGTGGTTGGACACAAGGATTAGTGATGTGCAACCTCATAATACGTCGGTACCACCTCATATACGTAGCAGTGTCCAATGTCTAACTCGTGTATAGGATACCCAGGACGACATGTTGCTCTCGTTTGTTTCAAGTTGCCGCATAGCATAGTTTATATTCTTGTGGTGACGAAAATGGGCCGGCCCATATATGTAAAAAGAAACTGATCAGTTTTTTAAATTTTAAAAAAAAACAATAATGATGCTTGGAATTCGCGCGTTAGGAATAGTCTATTCAACTTCCTAGCATTACAACAGTTACACTCAACCTCTCCTTCTCCCTCAAGCTTCGATTATCATCATTCAATTCTCTCTCAACCTTCATCTTCTCCCTCAACCTTCATCTTGTCCTGAGATTTCGATTTCATCTTCTTTGAGATTTCGGTGTCATCTTCTTTGAGATTTCAGTTTCATCTTCTCCCTCAACCTTCGACAGATTCGTTTTCATTTTCTCTGTGATTTCGGTTTCTTCCTCAACCTTCAAGTTGTTCCAGATCTTCTCCTGCAAACAATTAATCAAGTTCATCAATTCTAGGGATGATTTCGGCATTTTAATGTGTATTTTAATGGGTATTTCGAAATTTTAATGGGTACATTAATGGGTGTTTCGAAATTTTCAGATTTTAATGGGTTTTATAATGGGTTATATTTTTGGTATATAATGGTGTTTGAACTTGCTGAGATTTTCGGAATTTCTGAGATGGTGTTTGAAATGGAACAATTATAGGGTTTACTTGCTGAGATTTTGGTATGGTTTTTCAGTACTATTATTATTGAGCAGTGATATACACAGAAATTACGAATTTGCACTAATTAAATAGACGTCAACTTCCCTATCTTCTTTTAATAAGAAAGATTAGGTTTATAAGGTGTTGGAGATATCTAGCTTAGCAAATAGGTGTAGGAAGACTGGCATGCTTAACAATATTATTATTAAAAGAAGATAGGTAGAATAACTCTTACTGTTGAAGTGCCACTCCTATAAACCTAATCTTTCTTATTTTTGGGACACAGAAAGTGGTTTATCTCTACCATTTTTGGGACACCACTGATTTTTGGCCATAAGCGATATTTTTTTGATATTGGTAAGATTTTTCTTTTGATATTGTATTTTAATGGTGTTTGAACTTGTTGTATGAAATTTCCAAATTTTGATATTGGTATTGGTATGATTTTTTTGATATTGGTATGATTTTGGTATGATTTTTTTGATATTGGTATGATTTTAATGGGTTATGATTTTTTTGATATTGCTATGATTTTGGTATGATTTTTTTTATGTTCAAAATTTCGAGATTTTAACTTTGTGCTACAAAATGAAGTGTGCATCTTCTTTGCTGATTAAAGATTTACCTTTACCCCATGAAGGGTCAATTGTTATGTATGTTTGTAGCTTGTTGATCGGAGGCTATATCGTGCTTCCATGATAACGAGGATCTTACTAAGTGACCTAAACATGGATCGCGATAAATTGGTGGATTTGGCCAAGCAGTTTGCATCTGAGAAACCCAATAGATTACCCGAAATGCTTGCCGCAAGGACACCCGATCCATAAAAATTTATTACTCCGAAGAAGCGCACGAGAGCGTCCGAAAAAACCTGCACAAGTAGCTCCCAAAAGGCAGAGGAAGAATGTCCCCCAAAAAGAAGACAATTTGAACATTGAAGTTGTAATGAACACATTTAACTCTTGAAACAATGTCACATTTGTGTTAATTATTGAAGACATTGCGTAGTTGTTTTTAGTAATTATGATTCAGAATTTAATTATATGTGTTTTAGAGTTGTAATTAGAATGATTTGGAGCTATAATGTCTAAGTTTTTGAGCTATATTGACTAAGTTTTGGAGCTATAATGACTACGTTTTGGAGCTATAATAACTAAGTTTTGGAGCTATAATGACTAAGTTACTGTCTTAGTTTTGGAGCTATAATGACTAAGTTTTGGAGTTATAATGACCGATTTTTTTACTTATATAGTCTTAATTTTTGGAGTTAAAATGAGTTATAATGATTTTGTTTTTGAGTTGTAATGACACATTTTTTTAGTTATACTGTTTAAGTTTTTGAGTTGTAATGACTAAGTTTTGGAGTTTTACTGACTATGTTTTGGAGTTATAATGACTGATTTTTTGAGTTATACTAACTTAGTTTTGGAGTTAAAATGAGTTGTAATGATTTTATTTTGGAGTTATAATGACGCCTTTTTGGAGTCATACTGACTAAGTTTTGGATTCTAAATGGCTAAGTTTGCAATTTAAAATAACAAAGTTCTGGAGTAATTTAGAAATCCATAGTATAAAACATCAAATATGGAATATTGTCAACGCAAGGAGAAGTGGGGACATGCCTGTAATATTTCCCATGAGGGGAAATACCTAGAACCTTCCATGGAATGGTGTTGGCAGCATGTTCTATCAAAGAAAAATAACAATAAGGATTAATTCGAGGAAAAAGAGAAAGCAACATAAAAAAAAAAGAACAACAATAATAAGATGTTATGAACTACCTTCAGTGGTGTAGGGAGACATGCCAACAAGAGACAGACAGAACTCTTGTTGGATGATGGCACTATAAGGGATCCAAACAGTAGGCAAATCATGACCAGGGAGCCTGCAAAAGTAGAAGAAAGCATGTCTTTCCCTTCTGGAAAAAAGCTTCACCTGGTCTATGATGTGGGTATCCTTAGCATTAGGTTTACTCCAGAAAATTGGAGGCATATATATATATATATATATATATATATATATATATATATATATATATATATATATATATATATATATATATATATATATATAGGGATGACCAGGGGTTTTGGGTACTCTGATCCAGATGATTCTGTCCTTATAGTCCTTTAGGTCGTTAAGTTTTGGAAAGGACACCATAGACCCATTGATTGAAGAAAAGATGATGAAAGGGGCATTTTTGAGATCATCTAGCTTAAAGAGACTTTTGAACAACCTCAAGGTCATGGGCATCTTTATGTATTCACATATCCAGATGAAAGATATGATCTTCTTGGTAGCTTGTGGGAGAAGTTGATTTAAGGAAATCTCAAAATGATAGAGAATTTGAGAGAAAAAAGGGTGAAGGGGAAAACGAAGCCCAAAAGCAAAGTGGTAGATGCTGAGGGGAATGAAAATGTCGTCCTTAGTATTTTCTGAGATGATGTAGTCATGAGCCATCATCCCTACTTCCCCTATCCTACACCAGTATCCCTTTTCATTAGGGATATGGAAATAATCTTCCAACACAAAGTTAGCCCTACCATCCACCATCATATTTTAGTATTTTTCTGAGAGGGTAGTTTTTTGAAGCTTGAGCATAGTTTCATCAGATGCATTAAAGTCAAAGGGCACAAAAGAAGTACCTTCCAAGCCTTGTAGAGAGGGAGCGGGAATTGGGTCAGACCAATACAAATGAACCCAATTTGGTTTCATTATCCAGTCCCTAAGGGTTCATGAGGATGAGCATCTGGGTTAAAGGTCATGGGATACTCAGCCATCGCAGTATTAGTTTGGTATACTCCACAATTGAATTTTAGGTCAAAGGGAGAAGTTTTAGCAGTCACCATGTTGTAAAGTTACAGCAAAAGGAGTTACAGTTCAAAGAGAATAGTTGCAAGAGAGAAATGCTCAGGAAATGATTAAGAGTAAATGCAATTTTAAGGTAGCGTAAAAAAGTGAGTAAATACGAGTATGAAAGTATTTACAGAGGGGTAATCATTGAAGAGTTATTCGAGAAAGAAGGTAAACCATTGAGAAATGATAAGATCGAAAATAAGAATATCAATCGTTGGAATTTTTACCGCCAATTTTTGAATTTGATAGAGTAGGGAACAATGATTGGATGGGCATTTAATGCTAGTACAGTTGAAATGATGACTATAAATACAGTTGCAAACACAGTGTATTCAACAAGTTTTCACAAAAATAGCAATAATCAGAAAGAAGTGTTATAAAGGAAGTTAGTGATATTTTCCAAAAATGAAAGCCAGATTTGAGTTCTCAGAAAATAGAGGACACCAGAAGCAGATGTTCCCAAACAATTAATGATCCCATTTACATTGTCCTTGATCTCAATGAGATATTAATATTTCATTCAGATCAAGGACAATATAAATAAATAAGATCATTAGTAGTCAAGTTCTTTCTACCAAAGGAGTTCATGCCAAGTATGTATGACTTCACAAAGAGGGGACTCTTTGGATATAAGTTGTCAAAAAGTTGTTGCAAGATGCAAAATTTAAAAAAATTTAGTATTCAATACTGAAGACGAAGGAATAATGAAATAAATTTAATAAAAATATATGGTAAGAAACCAAGCAAAAATCAGACATTTTCATTGAAGCAAAGAAGGTAATATTTTCCAGCTAATATTTTAAGATATCTGAAGATCATAAAATTTTATGAAAAGAAGATTTAAAAGGCTAAAAAGTTTGAATCTTTTTGAAGACAAACCCATAAATTCTTTAGGGAGAATTTGTAGGTCTGGGGGGGTGGGGGGGTGAATTGTATGGGTAAAAAATATTACACAGCATTAATTAAGATAAATCTTGGTCAAAGAAAGTTAAATCCATCGGAATCTGGCAACATTTACCCTGGCAGAGGCGTCATCTGGCAACATTTGTCTGGCAGGGTATAAAGAAGGTAAACACCAGTTTGAAGGGTTTTTACGCGAGGGACTCACGTGAGTATTAAAGACACATGTCTAGCATTTAAAGTATTATTTCAAGTAGTGGGACACGTGTTGGTTAAAGAAGTAACTAAAGACAAATAAGATGATTTGTTAAGTTGTAAGCTTGCCACGTATATGAAAAACATTTGACACATGCAAAGAATATTCATAGGGATCATCAAAGAGAATGTTTTACATCCCAATCATCAGCTACAAATACAAAGAAAAGCGCCATAAACGAGCTACAAAAATTTCATATATAGAAAGAGAAGTACAAAGAATTCAAAGAGGAAAAATTAAGAACAAATACGCCTAGATAATATAACTTGTTAAAATATTTATTACATTAAGACCTCACGTCAATATAAGCCCTAAGCAATAATCCACTAGATTACCACAGTGTATCTTGAAGGACTTGTTAGGCAACTTTCATATTTCTGATTCTGACTTGAGCGTTGGAGAAGGTCCCCGGAAAAACACCTTTCGGGCCTCTCTAACCCTTGTGTTAACTTTTTCAGGCTTCCAGTCATCAGAGCTTATTAAGATCTCACTGCATAGCCGACAAGGAATTAAGTTGATAACCCTCTCCAGCATAATCATCCTAATTAAATCACAAATTAGGAAGATTATTAACTTAATTAAATTGTCCTTGAAATTCAGACAGGAACAGACTTGGTGTGTAATGCATGCCACTCTTATGCTTTTCTCCCGAGTGAGTTGTTTTTGGTGGTCTTGTTCCAATGACTTTTTCCCTAAAAAAAAGCTATTCTGCTGCATTTCGTTCTTTATAAAAAGTAAAGCTTAACTAAGGTAAGCTTGATTTGATTTAAAACAACTTTATAAGGAAAATAGTTTTCTCTGAATTATTTTTTGATTAAAAATGCTAATTATAATTTGTATTAATTTTGTATGATTTAATAGAATAACTCTTCTACTTAGAAAGGACAAATTAAGATGTTAGGAATTAAAGAGTAGATAATGAAAAACTCTTTTTCATTTTAGTTTTCCATTTTGAATCTATTTTTAAACAATAGCAAAAATTAATTTATAGTTTTATGAAAAAATGAGTTTCCTCAAAAAAAAGAACCTTTAATCAATTAGATTAAACGAATAACTCAGCTGCAATTAAACACATCTCTTTGATAAAAAAAATTCTATTCAACTCTTGTAGTTTTTAAACAACGATAAACCAACAAATATATTTCCATCTTTCTAGATCAAAGGAAATGAAAAACAAGCAAAGAAACAACCATGGTCGCCAAACTTAACAACTGGTAAAATGAACCATATGGAGTCTCAATCCTAGATTGTGTCAACCAGTAACATAACAATTAATATTGGCTTTCTAAATTCATTCTTACCACATGTTCCTACTTGCCCTACCAACAAAAATACTAAATTAAAAGCTAAAAACAATACAATGTCTATTCAAGAAGCATTATGTGGATGCGATAAAACAAAAAGTTAGAAAAAAAAATGTGAATGAAATAAAGAGGATATATAAAACTAAGGAAATACTATTTCACTCATTTTGCTATAATTTAATTGAGTGAATGAATCCATATTAATAACTGAATACATAAACACATTGGGACAACCAAAAGTGCAAAACAATCTAAGTGAGAGAATTATAAGGAGTATTTCTTTATCTCACTCATTTTGCTATAATTTAATTTTGGATGGCCTATCTTTTTTGCAATATTTTTATCTTTGGTAAATGAGACCACATTAACTCTATATATTACATTTACGCACTAACACTTAGTCCTCAACTCATCGAGACACTCTTTTTACCCACTTTGCTATAGCATCCTACCCTTTTCTTCTAACTAGGAATTTAAAATTTAATGTTTGGCAATAATAGTAATTTTCCCAAGCCCGAGAGAGTACATAAGTGTTAAATAGGTTTAAATTTTGAGGTTACTTCAGGGCATAAATGTAATCTGAGTCTCCATCATATTTTGAAAACATGAACTCTAGCCAATCGTCGCTGCTAATCATTGACAATAAAGCATTATTCTCTTGTTTTCTCTTTATTATTTTGAATTTTAGATTTCTAGCAAGAACATTAACAAAAAATTTGAAGAAGTGAAACAAAAAAATTAAGAAGATAACACTTCAAAGAACTATAACAATTAAACAACATAACATAATAACACTCAAAAAATTAATCAATTAATGTCTAAATCTAATTATAAATATTAAAGAACATAAGAAAAAATTGATATTTCAAAATCATAATAATTCATAAAATCAAAGAATTAAGTTAATCAATATGAGACAATAAGAACATTTAATTAAAATTCAAAAATCCTAATATTTATAAATTTCAAAATCATAATTAGTGAATACCTTAAAAGTTAAAGCTAAATTAGAGTATGGAGATTAGAGGGCAGAGGTTGACGACACAATAGGCTACAGCCAACAATAGGCAGGTGACAACAGGTCTCCAGTGGCAGAGATGCCTTGTGGGTTATTGTTCTTATGGAAGTTTTAGTGTTTTAATGAGTAAAGTTAGGGAGAATGAAAAAAAGACTAACGACCCTTTTGGTAAGTGGTATTAAATAGTGGTAATGAGAATGAATTGTAGTGTAAATTTTTATCAAAAGTTTCATATCATTCCCATGGTAATGAACCTTTGATCACAAAAAAGGTTTTTTTGTATACAAATTTCCATTACCACCTAATACTATTTCTCCTAATAGTAATGCATTAGAATGATTATGAAGAAAATGAGATTATTGAAGTTGGAAAAACATGGACATCAAAGTAGCTAAGAGATTTTCAACCAAAATTACACTAGATTTTCCATTCTCATTAACATCGTTTATTACCACCTACTAAACGGGCGGTAAAAGTACTTTTGCGTTTCATTCAGGAAAGCAATCATGAGTTTACATTTATTTTAAATTATCCATAGGACACGAGTCCATTTTAGTGAATTCCACCAAGCTTCATCTCCTTTGATTAACTCCAAACTAATCTCAAAAAATTTATCAAGGAACAAAGCTCCCTTAGCTTTGAACACTTAATAATTTAAACCCTCTCTAAACATGGAAAGTACAACGGTTTAGTACAATATATTCTAGAGATGGTAATTAATCCAATCGTATTTGTTTCATTCCTAACTAAAATGAAACAAGATTAGAGCCTAAAGTTACCAATAATTGTATCTCTAAAAGACCAAAGAAAAATGGTAGTTTAAAGATTAAAATTAACTTTGTGGGCAAAGTTGTTAAAATCGTGATTCTACTTAGAATCGTTTAGATCGGTAGAATCGAATCGTAGAATCGTACGATTCTACAAATAAACTTAAAAATATCAAAAAGATCTAGTTTCTTATCATTTTTATCCAATTCAAAAGTTTAAATTCATGAATTAAAGTTTCTTTTGACTTTATTTTTAAGAATATAACGAAAAATTTTCAAAAATTATTTTAAATTTTCATACCGATTAAGAAATTTGTTTTTTAGAAGTTTTCATGATAGACAATTTGAAATTTATGTGTATATGTGAAAGAGATTAGTAAAATTTGGTACATAAGAAAAATAAAAAATAATTCATACTATATAAGTAGAATCGGATCGTTAAATTGTAGAATCGTAGAATTGTGTTATGATTCTATCATTAAAAATTTTATTCCAACTAGAATCGTAACATTCTATAACTTTAAGATTCTACCTGCGATTCAAATCGCTCGCTTGTTTTTGAATCGTAGAATCGTAGATTAGAATCGCGATTTTAACAACCATGTTTGTGGGAAATTCATGGAGTTTCTTTATGAATTCATAAGAAAACATCTTAGTTTATTTAAATCCTTTAACTCCACAATCAATCTTTCGAGAGGTTCTCTTGAAAGATCATTGATATTGTTAGAGTAAAAAGGGGTTATTATTGTGGTTGCTATTGTTGTTGTATGTTAGTGATGGAAGTGTTACTTGTTGTCTTATTCTATCATTATTGTGATTAAGTTTTACTGATGTAGTAAAGTATTTTATGACTCGTTATTACAACTATCATCAACATTTACTAGAGTTATGTTTTACATCATAGTCTCTCCTATTAACCCTAACACTATGTTTGGATAACAAATTAGGAGAGAAAAGAAAGGAAAGGAAGGGGAAGGAAAGAGAGGAGAAGGAAAGGAAGGGAAATACTCAATTGTTTGTATAGGAAGAAAGGGAAGGAGAAAGAAAGAATTTCATTTTCCTTTCAAATCTTTCCTCTTATGGAGAGATTTGGATGTTAACAAAATAAAGGAACTTAATCCCTCCAAATCCCTTCCCTCCAAATCATCTCCTTCCCTTTTTGCTATCCAAACAAGAGATTCTCCATCCCTCCAAATGCTTTCTTTTCTTTTTCCTCCATTCCCCTCAATCCAAACAAGGCCTAAGTGTCACATTTTCTTATTGGGTTACTCCCTTAAATATTTTATTTGTATTTTGAGTATGTTAACTTTATCAATTTATCCTTACTAAATTTAATATTTTCACACTTTTACACTTACTAACCTCACTTTAATGTTATGAAACTTTTAAAACAGTAGACTTTTTCTCTAACATATGTTGTCCTATTTGACCACCTAAAAAATGGTGAAAATCAAATGGGACTCTTAAGGTGAATAAGAGGGAGTATAATTTATGTGTTATAAGTTCCAACCATTATATAACGATGCGGTATGATTTAGCTCGATTCTTAAAGATTTAAGGAAATTATCCATAAAGTATTCTTTGTTTTTTAATGGTAGAAAAATCTCACTTCATTGTCAATTTGAGTTTGATGTCATAATCTATGAGGAATTATAAGTTGAATGTATTGAGTGGATTGATTTCATGCTAACTTAATTTTTAGCAAGTTTAGCCGGGTATCTTTTTTAACGGCCCGTGTCCCGGCCCATTTAATGCGGGTACCCGGAAAAGACGGGTCGGGACATCGGGTACCCGGTTATTGTTTTTGATTATTTTTCAGATTTAATTATAATTTTTAAGATAAAATTCTTGAAGAATTGAAAATGAATTCAGAGAAAGTAAATGAAGTATTTTATGACTTGTTGTTATTACAACTATCATCAAAATGGTGAAAATCAAATGGGTTTCTTTGGGTGAATAAGAGGGAGTATAATTTATGTGTTATAAGTTCCAACCATTATATAACAATGTGGTATGATTTAACTCGATTCTTAATGATTTAAGGAAATTATCCATAGAGTATTCTTTGTTTTTTAATGGTAGAAAAGTTTTACTTCATTGTTAATTTGAGTTTGATGTCATAATTTATGAGGAATTATAAGTTGGTTGTATTGAGTAGATTGATTTCCTGCTAACGTAATTTTTAGCAAGTTTATATTGTTAAAGAGTTGAGTCCTTTGACATTTAAGTTGCTTTAAGTTGACTTATTAGTTCCACTTTAAACATGTATAGGTGCTCGGTTCGTAAGAGGGAAGTAAAACCTCATCTGTGGTGATTGTAGTGACTTTTATCGTGTAGTTACAACAGCAGGTATGCACACGCTGTAATCAACTATCATATGCATATTTGTTTCAAAAATCATATATAATTTCGAGTATACTCATTGTATTGAAACTATGGAGTCTTAGTAAGTGAACTATATATGAATAGTTATTGGTAACGATATCCTTGGATTTAGAGATGTGTAGATGGGTAGAATGGAAGTACTAGCAGGAAATGGAAACAATCCCCTTGCTAATTAATGAAGAAAGAACTATGTTACTTGGAGTTGACATGACTCTCTTTTAAGGAAAGATTAGATTATGCTTACATGGAATCGTAGTTATTCCTTTATTGGAGAAGTTAGATTTTTGATCGAGTTACCAGTGAATCTTTGAAACCCTAAGGTTCTCATTAGTAGAAAGTTTGTATTTGAGCTGCTAGTGGTTCTTGTAAACTTCAAGGTTCTCATTGATATAAAGTTTATATTTGAGCTATTGGTGGGTCTTGCAAACCACATGGTTCTCATTAATAGAAAGTTTATATTTGAGCTACTACGGGTCTTACATACCCCAAGTTTCTCATTGATAGAATGTTTTTATTTGAGTTAACCATGGATCTTGTAAACCCAAGGTTCTTCATTCATATAAAGATTATGCCTAAACTGAGTTATCTCACGGGCTTTCAAATCCCAAGTGTAGATACTATCCACACATACTTGGGCGTCATGTAGTATGTTAACATCCTTGGTTCAATTATTACCATGTGTCTTATAGAGATGTTATGATATTGAGAATAGGAGTGTAGATACTTATATCCCCAATGAACACATGGTTCAGATTAGAAAAGAAGAAATGATATTAAGAAGTAAAAATGATTAACCAGTCGCTACTAGTTGTGCTTCATATGTTATGAAAGTACCCTTATATTGTGAATCAACATAATGATATGTATTTGTTTCTTATTTGATTGATTATGGCTTTCTGTGATGTTTCTACTATGATTCTTTTCACCTTTGGTCATTATGTTCAACAACAGGAGGATCATAAACTAGCGTACTCGCTATTGGAGCTTCTTTTTCATTGCATTAGGGGAGTGTTATGTGTGAACGTAGTGATTTTATGCGATTAACATTGTTTATGTTGCTCTTGTTATGCTTTTGTAAATTTTCGGTGGTATGAATTTTTGATATGAGTTGTTGTGACCTTGTTTGTAATATTTATAATTCTACTGCACAATTTCTGGTTCTCATGAATTTAAAGTGTTTTTTTATCGTTTTCAGAACTCAAGCATCAATACGGGAAACACGATCCATGCTCTACATGATGATTAGAGGAGTTGGCGATGAATCTTTATTTTGTGGTACGAGATTTTTAATGGCAATGATGCCTTAAATTAATTTGCCTATTTTATTATGCTTTCCATTTCTTAGACATCCCTAGTTTTTGGGGGAGATGCAACTAAAATTTCCCCTAACAATTTGTAAATTCTCTTTAATATATTATGTTATCTTATTTTATTTTTAATGTAACACCTTAATTTCCTCCCGTCCATTGCCGTATTTGCTTTGTATAAGGGGACACAAATTCAAGGGTGTTAGAAAGATAGATAGTTTTTCATTACACGACAAATCAAGAACTCGTACAAAGAGTATACACCTAAGTAGATTAACATGGATTGTCCTATAATGGTGTGATTAACAATTAAAGTATTGAGTTGTGGACAAAGGGGAGCTAGTAAAGTCTACTCAAAAAAGGTTCCCAACAATGACATAACATTTTCTCTAGCTCCTCGTTTTAATCTTGAATACTTTATTCCTCATTATTTACTTGGTCTTTTGAGTATACAATATGTATTATTGAGTTTACTATAATAAGAAACTATCCATAAAGCAAGTCCCGAATAAAATCATGCATCTTTACCGTCAATTTTGATGGAATTCCATATTCCAATAAACATACAATTTTTAAATTCTCAATCACATGATTATTAAAAAGCATTATGGTCATGTAATTGTCAAATTACTTACGTGTGACTCGATGACTCAAGACAAGGCACATCATGTTGTGATCAACTATGAGGGTGTGATAGAGTGGAGTGTGTTGAGTGCGTTAAACGTAGAGCGTATGGGGTGCTTTGGACAAAACAAGGAAGCTTTAATCAAGGAAAAAAGAGGCTCTATACAGGGTGTTAAACTATGCCTTGAACGAGGCAAGTCATGGTATGAAGGTTGCTCGAACAAGGTAACGAAGAAACAACAAGCAAATGGGTGCATAACGTTGTGCTCGTTTGAGCAAGCACAACGCTCATACGAACACACAGTTGACAACAAGCAGTATCTTTGAAGATTATAATAATGCGGAATTAAGAAAGATAGGTTAAGAATACTTTGTTTGTATTACTTAATGAATAATTTACAGCCATATAAATACAAGAATGATAATCTAACTATGGTAACAAAATAAACTAGGAAATAAAATAAAATCAGCTAAATCTCCTAAATATGGAAAAGAATAATCTACAGAATATACGTATATTCCAACACCCCCCCTCAAGTTAGGTAACGGGATTTCCAATGCCTAACTTGGATAATGTAGCCTCAAAGACTTCTGCTGCAACTGCTTTGGTAAGGATGTCTGCTAGCTGATCTTCAGATTTCAAGTGAGGAATCCGAATGATTTTATGCTCCAGTTTTTCCTTTATAAAATGTCTGTCTATCTCTACATGTTTAGTCCGATCATGTTGGACTGGATTCAACGAAATATCAATGGCTGCTTTATTATCACAAAACAAAGTACATGGATCTGCTGGTGGAAAGTTCAACTCACTCAGGAGCTTCTTGAGCCATAGGACTTCAGTTATCCCCTTAGCCACTTCTCTGAATTCTGCTTCAGCACTTGATAAGGCAACAACCTTTTGTTTTTTACTTCTCCAAGTAACCAGATTACCTCCAATCGTAGTAAAGTACCCCGAAGTGGATTTTCTACAAGATCAAGATGACCATGTTTTCCAAAGAACACTCCCTTTTCACTTGTGCCTTTCAAGTACCTTAAGATTCTGATCACTGCCTCCATATGTGGCGTTTGAGGTTGGTGCATAAAACGACTTACAACACCAACTGCATATGCAATATCTGGCCTAGTATGAGAAAGATAGATAAGTTTCCCCACCAACTTCAGATATTGTTCTCTGTCAACCCTTTCTCCATCAGGAAGAGTTTGAAGAAGATGATTCGTAACCATGGGAGTGTCTGCTGGTTTGCAGTCCAGCATTCCTACTTCAGCTAGTAGGTCTAAGATATATTTCCTCTGATTAATGAATATACCTTTCTTCGATCTGAGTACCTCTGTGCCCTTTGAGATCTTTGATTTCCTCCTCATTGTTCCCTGTAATTACCATATCATCAACATAGATAATAAGACAAGTGATCTGATTGTTTCCTTTCTTTAAAAACAGAGTATGATCCGAGTTACTCTGTTTATATACAAATTTTCTCATTGCTGCAGTAAATCTCCCAAACCATGCCCTTGGAGACTGTTTTAGACCATATAGAGCCCTTCTTAACCTACACCCTTCCCCTTGAGCAAAACCATCTAAGAATCCAGGGGGAGCCTGCATATAAACTTCCTCTTCCATCTCACCATGAAGGAAGGCATTTTTTACATCAAACTGGTACAACGGCCAATCTTTGTTTGCAGCTATCGAGAACAGGACTCTAATGGTGTCTATCTTCGCAACAGGAGAGAAGGTTTCTGAGTAATCTATCCCATATGTCTGAGTATGTCCTTTAGCCACAAGACGAGCTTTATACCTTTCCACAGTTCCATCAGCATGATATTTGATGGTAAACACCCATCTGCAACCCACAGTTTTCTTTCCTTCAGGCAACAGACATTTCTCCCACGTACTATTTTTCTCAAGGGCCATGATCTCATCCTCCATAGCTTTCCGCCACTTTGGATTTTGAAGAGCCTCATCGGTGTTCCGAGGTAAGGAACTGGAATAGAGACTGGACTGGAAAGCTCTTGCTGTTTGAGCTAGTTTATTGCTTTCATCTCGATTGATGGGATATCGAGACCTCTGTGATCATACTCCCGATCATACCTCTTTGGGGGGATGCCCCTTGTTCTTCTCGGCGGTAACTCATACCTGCATACAGACTCAGTAGTACAAGGGATATCATCATCAGTAAAAAGATCAGACTGCTCAGGTTCAGGTAGTACCTCTTGAGGTTTATGAGAAACCTCTAAATCCACAGATGCTTCAGACGGGTTAGGGGCAGTCTGAGGAGTAGGAAGAACCATGTTTTCAGTAGCAACATCGGTGGGATTACTATGAACTTGCTCTTGTGGGTCTAATTCATCAGTAATGGGATATGAGAGCCAGCTTAGTTCATCACTTGTAGTATTAGTCCCCTCCTGAGGACCATGCTGGGGATAATAGTACGAAGTCTCAAAGAAATCACAATCCAAAGTAGTATAGAGTTTGTTATGAACAGGGTCAAAGCAGCGATACCCTTTCTGATTAACACCATAGCCCACAAAGATACATTTGATAGCCCATGGTTCTAGTTTGTGCCGAGTGGGTTTGGGAAGATGAACATAAGCGATACACCCAAAAATCCGAGGAGGTAGGGAATGGTGAGAGGGAATAGTGACATGTGTTTGAAGGGTTACAAGAGGTGTTTTAAATTTGAGGATTTTAGAGGGAAGTCTATTGGTTAGGTAGGTAGCAGAGGAAATAGCTTCAGGCCAAACAATGGTGGAACATGGGCTTCGAACATAAGAGCGCGACTTATTTCAAGGAGTGTTCGATTTTTCCGTTCAGCTATTCCATTTTGTTGTGGGGTATGGGGACATGAGGTTTGATGAATGAGGCCATGTGTGGTGAAAAAATTGGTCATTTGGTGGTTTATGTATTCCCTCCCATTATCAGATCTAAGAATTTTTGGGGTGGCTTTAAATTGGGTGACAATCATATTATAAAATTTAACAAAAGCATCAAACACCTCAGATTTATGTTTCAAGAAATAAACCCAACACATTCTAGTACAATCATCAATAAAAGAGACAAAATAAGAGAAATTCTGTTTATTGAACTCAGGAGCAGGGCCCCACACATCAGAATGTATCAAAATAAAAGGTTCACTGCTATGATTACTACTTGGAAAATAAGAATGTTTATGGCTCTTCGCAAGAACACACGCTTCACAGTCCAGGGTTTCATTACAACTACGAAGTGATGGAAAAAGACGTTTTAGGTACCCTAATGACGAATGTCCTAAACGTCGGTGCCAAGTCCATAGCTGATGATTAGAAGACCCGTGAGCAAGTAAAGTGTGACCCTTTTGAATTGCCTCATCCACATAGTACAAGCCATCTCGTTCAGTACCACGCCCAATAATCGTCCCCGTCCGAGCATCCTGCACAACACAATCAGAAGATGACATAATCACAGTGCAATTTAATTCTCGAGTTAATTGACTTATAGATAACAATTTATGAGATAAACTCGGAATTAAAAGACAGTTTTTTAAGTTCAAGGAGGGAGAAATAGTGACAGATCCAGATTGTTCGACTTCCACACACTCCCCATTAGCTGTTTGAATATGGGTACGGGTTGTTGGGTTAAAGGACATAAGATCACGAGGGTCAAAAGTCATCATATCTGTGGCCCCGCAATCAAATATCCATTGGGATGAAGAAGAGGGTTTGCACATTAACCCAAAATGATGAGTAGTATTGGGCCGTGCATTTTTTTGATTTTTCAAGGGGTTATGTTGGTCCATTTCACAAATGGGCCGTGGGTGTACGGTTTTTTGAGTGGTATTAGGGTTATAAGAGGTAGTAGGGTTGTAGGGAGTGCTATTTAAAGTCAGGAATGGAAAGTTTATAGATTTACCCATCCCTCTTTCTCTCTCTTGTGTGTCGTCATCTCCTTCCTCTTTTCCTTTACTGGTTTCGCCATTGTCGCACATGGGAGCAGCAAGGTTGTGAGTTGGTTCATGTATAGACATGGTTTCAGGTTGTGGGACGCCGGTAACCATGTTTGCCTTGCCGCCGGTTCAACTGAGTTGGGCCTTGGTGGCGGCTTTCCGTTGCCGGTGGTCCTCCCACCACTCCGGGAAGCCGATTAACTTGAAACAATTATCTTTTGTGTGTCGATTCCCTCCACAGTGACTACAGTTAAGATGGCTTTTGTCCTCCATGTCTCGCCGAAATGACGAGTTTTCCGACCAGTGCTTAGCAACCAACCCACTCCCAATTTTTGAGGGTTTTTTACCCAATGATGATGTGTGGGTCATGATCCCACGCCGTGAGATCTCTCTTCTAATTTTGGCATAAGCCATTTCGACAGTTGGAAGTGGGTAAAGATTGAGTAAGTCTCGTTTTTCTTTATCAAAACTTTCACCAATTCCTCCCAAAAACTGAAAAAGCCTTTGTTTTTGAATGAAAGTATTGAAGATGGTGATATCTTCTGCATGTACCATAGGGTTCGGTTGCCTCCGGTCTTTTTCCTTCCAAATTGTAGTCAGATTTGCATAATAAGCCTCTAAAGTGTCATTGTTTTGTTTAAGAGTGTTAGCTTGACAACTCAGATAAAAAATTTGCAGTTCGTCTTGCCCACTTCTCAGTAAAATTTCGATCCCTCTCCATAACTCCTTAGCAACGGTATAGTCAAGAAACTGATTCACAATTTCAGTTTCAATGTTTGAAATAATCCACGACAGAACAACTGAGTCTCTTTGTTTCTAGACTCTATAAATCGGATCTGTAATATTTGGGGGGGTTGTCAATGATGTGACTGAGACGCCCCCTGCAATTTGAGAGCAATATGCATTAACTTACACCAAGTAGTGTAATTGTGATGGTTTAACTTTTCTGCCACTTTGAGATCTAGCATAACAGTTTCGGTTGGTACTGGATTTGGTGGGTTCGGTTTATGTAATTCCTGGAACATTTTAAACATCTGTTCCATGGTGATGATTTGCTATTTATTTTCAGTTTTTGACATTTTAAAGGATAAAGGTTAAAGGTAAGGTTTAAAGGGTAAATGATGATGCCGAAAGTGTCGCCGGTCCCGGAAAACACCTTACGGCTCTGATACCATGAAGATTATAATAATGCGGAATTAAGAAAGATAGGTTAAGAATACTTTGTTTGTATTACTTAATGAATAATTTACAGCCATATAAATACAAGAATGATAATCTAACTATGGTAACAAAATAAACTAGGAAATAAAATAAAATCAGCTAAATCTCCTAAATATGGAAAAGAATAATCTACAGAATATACGTATATTCCAACAATCTTCACAGACGGAGTTGCGAGATGGTTGGAGGCTCGTTTGCAGATAGTCGAGGATTCTCCAATGGTTTGTTTGCTTATGCTTTGGGTATTGAAGGGGGCTTTATTTCTATTTATTGCTATGTCTATTGTTGAGTAAAGTGCGAATTCTAGAAGGTTGTATGTTCTCTATACAATGGGCTTATGATATAGAATCACTTAACAACCCACAACACTTGTAGAGATGGCTAATTCATTGTAAGGGGACTAGGGTAAACACCAACAGAGCTTTTCTTCTATGTATTACTATTGTGAGTGCTGATTTTTCAGCCAGAAGCTCATCTTTCCATGCTCCTCCATCTATTGCTTGACCTCGTTGTAGTTGTAAAATCAAGTTCAACTCAATCTTTTATGCATCCACTTTTCTAAGCCAAATTTGGTGACTTATTCTTCTGCCTTCATACCTTGCTCTTCTATAACTTGTATTCTCTTTTTGACATCTTCAATGACCTTTAGTTCCTTCAATTCCGTTCTCAAGGAGTCTAAAGTTTTTCCACGTCAACATACGTGATAAATTTTTCATTGAGCTTGTACACAATAAGACCAACATAAGAAACGAGTTAACTGCACACAAGCACGATGAACTTCCATCCAAAAATCAATAGTAGTAGGAGGATTACATTTAACTTGTATGTTAGCTAACCTCTCTTTATTTCTTTAATTAAGAATCACGTGTCAGTTACTTTTCCAACACTCCACATGACATGTGAACCCAATTTCTTAATTTTGCTGGAATGTCATTCATTTTGAACCCGCATGTAGTTTTTTTTATGGAGAACCTTTTCCCAATTAATCGAAAACTGTTGGTCCTGATACCATGATAAATTTATCATTGGGCTTGTACAAAACAAGTTTGATGAGGTTCCATCATATTGGTAATTGGTTCAGTGACTCATCAAGCATATATGTTCGTCAACTAATCTCTAATTGTTCGACGTAGGATCACATGTGAGTTGTTTTTCAACACTTCCCTTCACATGTGAACCCAAATTTTTATTTGGGGGAACACTTTTCTTTTCAAGCCCTCACATTATATTTTATGCAAGTTTGAGATTTTTTGTTTTCGGTTGATCAGAAACCGTCGACTATGATTCGACAAATCAATTCTTGATGTAGAGTATATATATTTATAACACAATACAAAAAACTGAATAACATAAGATTAAGGAGCTAAAAAAGAGTAATTTTTCTAATACCCTGTTGGGCCGTGACAATTCGTCATATAATCACACCATGGGCTCACTTGTGCGAACACACATGGGGCACTCATGGGCTAAGACCATAAACCCACAACTAAAGAACATTGACTTGCATACACACTTGATGAGGTTTACTTTTTTCTCAAATCATATGGCAGTAGGAAGATTATCCACTAAACATTATATGCAAATTCATAACTCACTATTTCAGTTATAGGAAATCTTTCTCACATGTGAAGTATTTCCCATATGCTAGCCAAATTGGATTAACATATCCTATCTCATATTAAATCATAAGTGATAGATGATAAAAACTAAAGGCTTGGACTATCTTTAAATAAATAATGAGATAAGTAACTCAATAACCTTACATGAAAAGCAGGATTATTAAAAATTTATAAGTTTGTGAGGTTGACCAGAAACAAATTAGTGGGGGCACTTTAGTAGCTTTTCCTTGTATTTCATAAGTAAATGCCTTAATTTATGAGAAACTCCAAATTAGATGCAGCAATGGTGTGCTTGTATGCCTCTTTGTATCTCTTGCAACTATACTACTCACTACAAAATTTGAGTGGGTCTTGATCTGAATGGAGTATAGCCCTCACAGCATGTTTACATGGAATGCTTGTGATTTGCCACTAAGAAGAAGAAGAAGGAATCATGATGAGGATGGGATGTAACGTGACAGGGGAGACGAAAACATTTAAAATGAAGAGTGGGATTTCAATAAATACGATATAAAGAGGAGGGAAGTTAAGAAATTAAACAAGGTTAATTTGGTAATTTCACACTTTAACGAAAAGTTAACATTTTTTGGCCATTATAGTTACTGTAGATGTTTTTGCAAAAGTTGGGTGCTATTTGGTAGAATGGCAAATAAGAATAGTTATAACAGGCGTTTCCCTTAACCTGGTACTTACCATGTAGAATTTCCCAAATTTAAAAGATCAGATATAAGGCTTCCATCAGCTAACCAACCAACATTAATTTCCCTTTGTATTTGAAATTCTTACTAGAATTTTGTACTTGACCTACAACAAAAAAATATTAAATTAGGAAGTATAATGGAATGCGTCAAACCGAAAAATATTGAAAATAGAACTTTCAAGGAACATCTCAATTGAAAATTTAAGCTGATGGTATAAGAAGCTTGGGTCAAGGGTGAATTATATATAATGTTATAATATATTTGGAGTTTCAACCAATAGCTTAAGCTGATGGTTGTACCTCGTGATATGTTATATGAATTCGATCAAGAACACCATAGACTACAAAATAAGTGCATCTTTCAAGTTACCTAAGGTAGTGTTTGGAAAAATAGAATTCATTTGAAAATAGAGAATTTAAATCTGGTATTCAAATTTAAGAATTGTAAATGAGTACCTATACACATGAAGTTTGCAAATTTTGATACTTGACCCAATTTACGTTGTTCTTGGAGTTTTATGCATTGACCAATTTCACATTTCCAGGTGTTGGTTTATAAAATATAAGCCTACTTTGACATGGGGCCAAACCCACAACTAAAATTAGTCCATTTAGAGCCTCTATATCTATACCTCTTAGGGGGTAAGTTAAAGGAATTGGGAAAACAGAAAGTCTCCTGTGAGACCGCCTTATCCGTGCAACTAATCCAGGCCAATAAGTTTTTTTAGAATATTCTGACATATTAGTTTTAAGATTTAAAAGGACAATTTCTAAACTTAAAAATCCAAATTTAAGAGTTAAAAGGTCTATTTCAAAGTTTTAATATCAACATTATTGTTTAAGTCATCCTACTTTAAAGTTGAAATGAGAATCTTAAGTCTAGCAATTGGTATTTTAAGTCTTAAAATTGGTTTTTTAAGTGTTGAAATTGAACTTTTAAGTCTTGAAATTGTCAAATTCCATGATTTAAAATGTCAATTGTAAATCCTTGAAATTGTTCTTTTAAGTCTTCAAATTAGTCTTTTAACTCTTAAAATTGACATTTTAATTTGTGAAATTGATAGAAAAATATATGTAATTGGGCCGGCCCAATAAGACGCGTCTCACAAGTGAGACAGTCTCACCCAAGTTTTTGTGTTGGGAAAATTGGTATTTGCTTACTACTTAGTAAAAGTCTTTATCTCTCTAAAATACTCTACTACACGATACTATGATAATAGCTTATACATGGGCATTAACTTGGGCGTCGGGGGCATCGCCCCTGGGGACCACCCCGGGGTTGTTGGTGGTTATTTTCAGGTATTCAATGGTTTCCCGATCAACCAACGCTTTACCACCGAATCCACCCGAAGGTACCATTTATCTGATTGCCTCTAATTTTTAACCAGAACAATTTAGCGCGTCAAGTAGCGGTATGGTGTTCATAGTGAGTTTCCTATGGCTCCATGACCCACAAAAAAACACTCTGAAAATTCTTTTTATTTTTTAGATCAACCTTTTGTCAACCATTGTTTTTTTTGGTGGTTCAAACAAATTAACAAATTTTTCTCTTTAGCCAAAAATACCCACAAAAGTTTTAAAATCTTCATTGAAAAATACTCCCTCCATTTAATTTGACTAGTCCCATTTGACTAGTCACAGATTTTAAGGTGGGTATTTTAATTGATTAAATTAATTGTAAAGGTGGTAGTGGAGTATTGGGAATTGAAAAAGTGGGGGTATTTAGGTAAGAAAAGGTTAGCCAAAAAAGGAAATGAGACAAGTAGTATGAAATTGCCAAAAAAGGAAATGAGACAAGTAAATTGAAATGGAGGGAGTATATACGTATAAAAGGAAAAAAGGAGAATTGTAATCTTTGTTTGTGTGATACAACAAGCAAGATTGTTTTCTTTCTTAGAATTTTGCGAGACGAGATCTAAAATTAAATTTTGTGTTGATCTTAAAAATTTAATTTTGTCTTTTGAGTAAGTTTGCAGGAATATTTGCATTCAAGATGATTTTTTATACATACCTCAAAGTGACTCAAGATTATCATGTACTAAGTTGAAGAAGTGTCTCAATATTAGTGTGTCCAATTGAAATAGTCTACCTAGTTAAAAGTATGTGTTGAGGTATAAAATTGGAAGAAGGAACCCAGTGATAATAAAGTTGGCGATAATCCAAATTTGGTGATTAACTAACGGGCGATTACATAACTGACTCGTAGATGATTGGCAAACACCTAAGTAGTAGAAACCCAACACTTATCATTCAGCGGATTAGCACTCAGCGAGTTAGGTAACTTTATAATATTGCATTTTATTTATTCGTACTTTTGTCACTATAATGTGAATGATTACATGGATGGAGATATATGTATACGCTGAGACCTTCGCTTAGTGATATTGGTTCTCAGTGAAATTGGTATGCGGTATATACTGGTAAGAACTGTCAATAGCTGGGAAGGGTGTGTCCTCAGTATAAACTGACAACATAAGAACCCAGCTAAAACTGGCACCATAAAGAACCCAGGTACGATACATTTTTGTGCCAGTGCGACTGCCAGTTTTTACCAATATTCAGTCCAAACTGATTACTAGTGGAACTGATACCAAGTGAGATGATCACATTTACCTATTAGAGTTTTGTACATAGTGATATTGGCTCTCAATTAAACAGGTATGCCGTATAGACTAGTAAGAACTGCCAATAGCTGGGAAAGGTGTGTCCTCAGTATAAACTAGCAACATAAGATCCCAATTGAGAATTCGCACCATAGGAACGTAGGTATGACAGATTTTTGCGCCAGTGCAGCCGCTAGTTTAAATAAATAAGCAGTTGAAATTGATTTCCAGTTGAGACTGATTTCCAGGCCTTAGATTTCAAAAGCGAGACCCAAGGAACAGACATAGTGTCCTAGGGTAGTTAAGTTATAAACTCGAGACCAATCTATTTTAGCTCTAGAGTCTAAGGGGCAATTCTTGGTGAATAAAATATAAGCCCACTTTAGTATGGGCCAAACCCACAACTAAAATTAGTCCATTAAGAGCCTCTAATATACCTCTTAGGAGGTAAGTTAAAAGGGGTTGGAAAAAAAATTGTATTTGCTTACAATTTAGTAAAAGCCTTTTATCTCTCTAAAATACTACACTACATGATACTATGATGGTAGCTTATACGTTGGCATTAACTTGGGCGTCGGAGGCACCGCCTCCAGGGACCACCCGGGGTCATTGGTGTATATTTTCAAGTATTCAATGGTTTCCCGATCAACCATCGCTTTACCACCAAATCCACCCGAAGGTATCTATTTATCTGACTGTTTCCCTAATCTGAACCGCAATGCCAAGTAGCCCAACTTTCTTAAAAGTCAAGGAACCAATCTGTGTCGGCCCCCTCCAGTCTCGAAAATACTGATCAAAATGCAGCTTGAGGTCCAGATGGCTCCATCTTAGTGATTCCCACCAGCCTTGGTCTCCTTCAATGAATTCTAAAGTGCTCTTAATTGGGATATCAGCAAAAGGAAGCTCTTGTAGTTTTTGACAATCATGAATGTACATCCTCTCCAAAATGGGAAAAGACTGTGGCTCAGCACAAATAAACTCAAGATTCCCCAAGTTATCCAAGCATATTGTTTTGAGACTTGGAAAAACATCCTTCTTCACAAGGCTAATGATCTTTTTTAAAGCACAACAATTCTTCACCATTAAGGTTTCAAGGGATGGAGCATAGACAAGGAAATTAATGTCCTCTAAGTGCTCCCACTCGTCTATAATTACACGATGAAGATTCAAGAACTTGTTTCCAGTACCACCATCCTCGATTTGTATAGTTTTCAAGGAACTTACCCTATATATATCGAGGACTTCCAAATTCTTCATATTGGTGGTGGATAACTGGAGCGGCTTTCTAATTATGTCAACAAATTCATAAAACGAGCAAATCCTCAAGTACCTTGTACAATTCTGCAATTTCTTTGAATTCAGGAAAAAGTTGAGCATGTCTGAGGAAGAAAGATAAATACCTATCTCGTTGATGTATCTCAAACTCTCTAGGGCTCTCAAAAACGTTTCAGAATAATCCCGACTTCTATTCATGTGAAACATACACAAGTTTTCTAGACCATTAATTATGTGATCAGTAGTACACTCCTTGAGATCCCACATGTCATTTAGCAGCAAAACTCTTAGTCGACTCAAATTGCTTAAATCCGTTGGTAGAGTTTCTATACGTGTCCTCGAAAGATCAAGATACTCTAAGTACGACAGACTTGAGATCTTCGGTAACATTTTTAATTGCAAGTTATTTGACAAATCGAGAACTTTCAAAAAGGGTATATGCTGAAGCAATCTCAAGGGGATTTCCTGGAAATTGGTATGATTCACAATCAAAGTAGAAAGCTGATCACACATGTGAGTCAGTATGGGCTTATCGACTACATTGTCCCATACAAAAATCTTCTCTACCGTCTTAGTCCAGTTTTGGTTGTGTCTTCTGACGTCAATCAAGCCAGGGTCGCCTTCGAGGACAGCAAACTTTGTGTTATGTTCATCACAGTCTGAAGCTATCCATAGAGCCATATCACGGATCACATCATGCATCTTCACACTCACAATTAATGATGATGTACATCCACTTTCCAACAAACAAGCAAGTTTCAGACTTTCAATGACATAAAAACCATGATTCCTTGCTTCTGATATCTCATCAAAACCCTTTAGAAATCCCTCCCCAATCCAAAGATTAATTAACTTGTCGGTCCGAATTTCATAATCCTCGGGAAATAATGAACAATATACAAAACATTGTTTGATGGTGGGATCAGGTAAATAGTCATAACTGAACTTGAGAACTGGTAGTACATGTTCACCCATACCTGAGAATTTTGAAGGGTATTTCTTCAACATTTGCAGGGCATGTGACCATTCATAAGGTGTTTTCCTACATCTCATAGCTCTCCCAATCGTGATGAGCGCTAGAGGCAAACCATCGCACTCCTTAGCCACCAATTCTGCAAGCCTTGGTATATCGTGATGGGAATTCAGTGCATCTTCGCCTACTTTCTCCTTAAATAGAGCCCATGATGTCTCCCATGAAAGACATGTAACTTTTATTTTCCGATTCGCTTGCATAAGACCACAAATTTCTTCTGATCGAGTCGTGAAAATTACTTTACCATGATTGTGATCATCTAACAATGGGATCCCAACTTGTAAAAGATCTATCCTTTGCCAAACATCATCCAACATCAGAATATACTTTTTATCTTTCAAAATTTTATAAATCAGTGCTGATTTTTCATCCACTGGCTTGTCTTTCCAAGAGTAAGGCCGGATATGCATTTTTTCAAGAATGACTGTCTGAATTGCTTCCGCAGTTGCATTTTTGGAAGCCACAATCCAAATTACAACATCAAAAACACGATCTGCTGCTCTACTAGGAATCTCGTTGTTGATTCTTTTCAAAATCGTAGTCTTTCCAACACCTCCCATTCCATACAAACCCATAACTCTTACGGAGTCATTCTTCAGATGTTCCCAAACACTCTGTAAAACAGATTCAACGCCCACAGGAGTTTCTATTTGCATCGTGTAAAAACCGTCCATCTCTGCAGTAGTTGAAGCGGGAAGGGGCTGTGCATTAGCAACCTCCTGAAATTCTGTTTTGGTTTTAATCAGTTCCTCGACCATATGGAGTGCTTTCATGGCTTTCTTCCCAAGATTATAAGAAGATAAATATCCACACCTATGATCCGTGATCTGTTCATCTTCAAAAAGAATCTGAGTAACTACATTCTCGGTTTGTTCAACCCTTGTGAGCCAAACGTGGACTTGTTGAGTCTGCATCAATCCGTGCTGTTGTGCAACCTCAACCTTCATCTTCACATCATTGCTGATGGCTTTTAATTCTTCCATTTTGGTCTTCAATGAAGTTATGGTTTTTGCCCTCCGAGTAATGTACGCTGCTCGACTTGAAATGCAATTCCACAGTCGAGTAACAGCTACGAAAATTGAACTGATAAGCGACTCCATACCCTTTGATTGCGGGTTCAGGTTGTATAAGCAGTAGATAATAAACGATAGGCTTATGATAGTTTAACTTTTTTTTGTATTTTTAATTCCAAGGTTTGCCTACATAAATCTTGTCTCTGGAAAATTATGGCACCGACAATGCTACAATCCTACAATCATGATAGTGACTACAACTGTTAACCAAATTTTCTTTGAATTTTCCTCTAGTCATAAAGCATCAACATTCCAAATACAATGAGCAGAAATTATGAATTCTCATTTTGATAATTTGCAATTTATTTTCATATGTTAAATTACTTTAATATTTTTTTTTTGAAATCTATTACTTTAATATTATATCATACTTCCTCAGTTTTATAGTACTTGCTACATTTCACTTTTTTACGCAATCCAATGCACAATTTTAATCATTAATATCTTAAACTACACTTATCTAAAAATTATAAATATTTAATATTATGAAAGTATGCGATTAGACGATTCAGACAAGATCTCACTTCACTATATTTTTACTTACACATTAGTCACAATATGTAAATTAAGCTTGAACGATGAATAGTGCACAAAATCGAAATGTAGCGAATATTTTGGAACGGAGGAAGCAGTATTTAGAAGTGTTCAAGGGGTCAAGATGGGTCATTTCACAATTTGAAATTTAATTTCAAATATTAAATTAGTGTAATATAATAGAAAAAAGTGTCAAAAATTACCTAATGAATTTTTTTTTTCAAAAAAATACCTAATAAAAAAAAAAATTCCAAAAAGTACCTAATAAAAATTTATTTTCTCAAAAGAGTACCAACTAACGACGGCTGGGGTTAACTTTTCCGTTATCTTTTTTTGTCCATTTTTAAGAAGTACCTAATAAAAAATTTATTTTCAAAAAAGTACCTAATAAAAATTTTATTTTCAAAAAAGTACCAAGAACATAACATAATTATCCAATACAAACACAACATAATATATAACTTTGAGAGCATCATCCATAAAAAAGTTCACACATCGTCCAATAAAAACACAACATAAGAACATCATCCAGCACAAACCTAGAACAAGTAACGGTTGGTGTTAAGTTGACCGTTTATTAAAAAAAATTTATTAGGTAATTTTTGACACTTTTTTCTTATTATTATTATTATTATTATTATTATTATTATTATTATTATTATTTTGATGATGATAATAATAATAATAATAATAATAATAATAATAATAATAATAATAATAATAATAATAATAATAATAATAATAATAATAATAATAATAATAATAACAATAATAGTAATAATGTGTGAACTTTTTTTTGGTTTATGTTCTTAGAGTTATATATTATGTTGTTTTTGTATTAGGTGATTATATTGTGTTCTTGGTATTCTTTTGAAAAGAAAATTTTTATTAGGTACTTTTAAAACATGGAAAAAAAAAGATAATGGAAAACTTAACCCCAGCCATTAGTTGGTACTCTTTTAAAAAGAAAATTTTTTGTTAGGTATTTTTTGGAAATTTTTTTATTAGGTACTTTTTAAAAAAAATATTTTTTATTAGAGACTTTTTGACACTTTTCACAATATAATATCATATCTAGGAGTGTTCGAGGGGTCGAAATAGGTTAAAATTTAAATGGGCAAGATCGGGCTCGGTCATGTCAAATAATTTGCAATTGTTTTTTTTAATTTCAAGTTTGGCCTGTGGAAACAATTATTTTTTTTTTTTTCGAAAGACTGGAAATAATTATTGATTGAGTCTTGAATGGGTATAAAGTCTTCAACTACTACATAAATTTTGTCTATGGAAAATTATCAATGCACTGACAGTGCTACAAGCCTACAATCTTGATAGTGAATAGAGCTGTTAACCCAATTTTCTTTGAATTCACATGTTTCTCTAATATTCGCTCCACCCCTTTCTTATTGTTCACTTTTTAGTAGGCACGCAAATTAAGAAAAATGGTAGGTGGGTGTTTTAAGTGATTATAATAATTGTAAAAGTGATAGTTAGGGTATTTAAGCGATTATAATAATTGAAAAGGTGGTAGGTGGGGTATTTTAAATAATATAAGTTGGGGTAGTTGGGAGTATTGAGGTAAAAAATCTTTGCCAAAAATAGAAAGTGGACAATTAGAGTGAACTAACCAAATAAGGAAAGTGGAAGATAAAAAAGAAACGAAGGGAGTCCTAGTCATTAAGCATCAATATTCCAAATATAATGAGCAAAAAAATATGAATTCACATTTGGTAATTTGGAGTTAATTTTTGAAAGGATTATTTACCAACTACAGCTTCTAAGTTTACTCAATTTCAAATAAACTGCCGCAAACTTTGTTTATTACCAACTACAGCCTTCAACTTAACAAATACGACATCGAGACAGCCAAAACACCCTATTTTAACCCCATTTTTTACCCTTTTTTTGGCTATTTTGGTTGTCTCGATGTCATGTTTGGTAAGTTAGAGACTGTAGTTGGTAAAAAGAAAGTTTACGGCTGTTTATTTGAAATTGAGTAAATTTAGAGGTTGTAGTGGGTAAATGATCCTTTTTGAAATGCTAAATTAGTTTCATACTCACTATAAATATCTGGTTTCTCTGGGTACGATCATTTTAAGAGTGATATTTAAGGTATTTTAAGTGAATATAATAATTATACTAGATCTACTGTTATGACAAATTTTTTTAGACCGTTAGATCTTAATCAATCAACGGTAGCTACTCCTTCCTATCCTTCCTATTTTCACACGCCTTCTTATTGGATCTCTACCCTATATATATATATATATATATATATATATAATATATATATATATATTATATATATATATATATATATATATATATATAAATTTCCACTAAGGAGGCCGCATTCTACTTCGTGATCAATTTTACCCGCCCTCACTTTAGAGAAAGAAAGAGAATGAATTCTTGTTTCTAAGGCAGGGAACTATGTCAGTGATCGAATATGCAAGTAAGTTCAGAGAGATGGCTAGATTTGCTACCAAAATAGTGATATCTGATAGGGTCAAGGCAATTAGATTTTTTGAGGGTTTGAACCTCAGGATCAAAAAAACGCACTCCTAGATACCAAGATTTTGATGATTTGTAGAATCAAGCCTTGGAGTCGAACGTATTTTGGATAAAGAAGACGGGTTTAATAAAAGAAATAATGAATCTAGTGGTGGTGGTGGATACAAGAAGGCTAGGAATGAGGGGAAAAAGTCGTTCCAAACTGTAGCAAGGCGACACAGTGGAAATGTAGGTTATGTGGAAAAGATCATCGAGGCCGAAACTGTAATAGGAAGATTGTATGTTACAATGTCAGAAGAAGGGACATCTGGCTAATAAGTGTAGGGAAACGTTCAATCAGAGCAATACAACATCAGAAGCTGTAGGTAATAGAGTATTTGGAAATCAGAGGAATGAGACTGAAGTATCAGTAGGCCTGCATGCAATTGGGGATCATTATGATGGCTTACACCAGGAGTTTGAAATTGAAGGTAAAGTCATTTCTGGAACATTTTCTGTTGGTATTTTAAAAGAAAATGTTTTAATTGATTGTGAAGTGGATATGTCTTTCATTTCTAGTGCTTTTCTCTACAAATCCTCTATTTCTTTGAAACCTGAAAATTCCCAATTGTGTATCCATTTACCTGACTTAATTGAATTTAATTTGGGAACTTTTGTTTGAATCTTTTACCACCTGACTTAATTGAATTTAATTTGGGAACTTTTGATATCATTTTGGGCATTGATTGGTTGGAGAGATATTCAGCAAAGATTTTGTGTAAGGAAAAGGTTGTTAGAATGGAAACTGCCGAGGGAACGAAGTGTATTCGGAAAAATTCAAAATCTTAGATAGAGATCAATTTCTGCAATTCAAGGGTTACAAATGATGAGACAAGGAGATGAAGGGTACTTATGTTTTGTTACCACTGAGCAAGTGAAACCTAAACCTAGTTTGCAAGAAAACCCCGATCGTTCAAGAATATATATTTTGATGTATTTCTTGAAGAATTACCCGGTATACCTCCAAAAAGAGAAGTAGACTTCCATATTGACCTTATCCCTAATAACACCCTTATTTCAAAAACTCCTTATCATTTTGCTCCAGCAGAATTGGTTGAGCTAAAGAAGCAGCTAGATGAATTGCTGGAAAAAGGTTTCATTCGACCTAGTGTTTCACCATGGGGAGCTCCGGTTCTCTTTGTCAAAAAGAAAGATAGGAGTATGAGGCTATGCATTGAGTATTGGAAGATCAATAAGATTACCATCAAGAATCGTTATCCTTTGCAAAGGATAGACGACCTTTTTGATCAGTTTAGAAGAGCAAAAGTCTTTTCGAAGATAGATTTGAGGTCTGGTTATCATCAATTAAGGATTGCTGAAGAAGATATTCCTAAGACTGCATTTAGAACCAAGTACGGGGCACTATGAGTTTCTAGTAATGCCATTTGGTCTAATGAATGCTCCAGCAGCATTCATGGATCTCATGCAAAGATACTTCAACCCTTACCTGGATAAATTTGTAGTCGTGTTTATTGATGATAAATTGGTGAATTCAGAGAATGAAGAGCAACATAAGAAGCACTTAAGAATAATTTTGGAGAAATTGAGAAAGGAGAAACTTTATGACAAGTTTAGTAAATGTGAATTTTGGTTAGAAAAGATATCTTTCTTAGGACACCTTGTTTCGAAGGATGAAGATTCTATTGACCCTGAAAAGATTAGGGCAGTGATGGAGTGTTCGAATCCAAGGAGTGTTACTGAAGTAAGAAGTTTCTTAGGCTTAGTAGGCTATTACAGGAAGTTTGTGGAAAAATTTTCTAAAATTGCCCGATCGTTGTTTGAGTTGCTTAAAAAGGGAGTTTAATTTCATTGGGGTGAGAAGCATAGCAAGTCACTAGAAGAGCTTAAGAGGAGACTTACAACTGCACTTATGTTGACCATGCCTGATTGTGATGCATCGAAGGAAGGTTTGGGATGTGTGCTAATGCAAGATAGCAAATTAGTAGCTTATGAGTCAAGGCAATTAAGGCCACACGAGTTGAATTATCCAGTACACGACATTGAACTAGCAGCCGCAATTTTTGCTTTGAAGTTATGGAGACATTATTTCTATGGAGTACCATGCAAGATCTTTACTAATCATAAAAATTTGAAATATGTCTTCAATCAGAAGGAGTTGAATATGCGACAAAGGCGTTGGCTGGAAATCATTAAACACTTTGAAGTTGACATTAATTATCATCCTAGAAAAGCAAGCAAAGTGGCAGATGCATTGAGTAGAAGGCCGAGGATATCTTTGAATGCTGTAATGACGGTACCTTAGGAACTATACCAAGAAATCCAGAAGTTAGATCTAGAAATTGTTAATCACTATCAAACTGTTGAGCATTTAGGACCAATAACTATACAACCGACTTTGTTCCAAAGAATTATAGAAGCAAAACAAGAAGATCCCGAGATAATCGAGTTAATCATTCGTGTGCAAAGAAAAGAGAGAAGCATTTGAAGTGGGTGAGAAGGGTGAACTAAGAATGAACGGGAGGTTGTGTATACCAGACAATACAGAGCTGAAACAAGAGATTTTGAAAGAAGGACACCAAGGAATGTTTCACTTACACCGTGGTAAAGATAAGATGATTGAAGAATTAAGAAGACTATTTTGGTGGAAAGGTATGAGAAAAGATCTAGCTGAATTTGTATCTCGGTGTTTGATTTGCCAGAAGGTGAAATTTAAAATGCAGAAAAGTTCTGGACTACTTCAACCACTAAAAGTTCCTGAATGGAAATGGGATTCCATATACATGAATTTTGTAATTGGATTACCAAGAACGTAATGAGGAAATGACACGATTTGGGTAATAGTTGATAGATTGACCAAAGTTGCAAGATTCCTGCCAATGAAGGCAACATGGTTAGTAAAACAATTGGCAGACGCTTATGTTCGAGAAATTATAAGATTACACGGAGTACCGTGAAAAATTGTGTCTGATAGAGATGCAATGTTTTAGGCACGATTTTGGAAAAGTTACAAGAAGCATTCGGATCTAAACTCTGTTTAAGTACCGCATTTCATCCGGCTAGTGATGGCCAAACAGAAAGAACCATCCAGACGCTGGAGGATCTTTTGAGATGTATTCTTGAATTTGATGGTTCATGGGAGTAGAAATTGCCTTTGATAGAGTTTTCATACAACAACAGTTATCAAACCAGCATCAATATGGCACCAAACAAAGCGTTATACGGGAAAAAGTGTCGAGTGCCGTTGTGTTGGGAACAGATGGACCGAAATGTGCCTGAAGGACCAGATCTTATCCAAGACTCTATTGATAGCTTAAGGGTGGTGCAAGAGAACATAAAGGCAGCAAAAAGTAGACAAAAGAGCTATGCAGATAATTGTCATAGAGCTTTGCAATTTGATGAAGGTGATAAAGTATTTCTAAAAATTTCACCAACAAAAGGAGTCCAACGCTTTGGGATAAAAGGGAAATTAAGCCCTAAATTTATCGGTCCTTTTGAAATTTTGAAAAGAGTAGGAGAAGTGGCATACGAACTAGGTTTACCCCCGAGTTTAGCTAGAGTTCATAATGTATTCCATGTTTCTTAGTTAAGAAATTATATCCACGACCCATCACACGTGTTAGTTCACGAACCCGTCCAAGTTGATGAAAACCTGGCTTTTGAAGAAAGACCAATTAGAATTTTGGATCGTCAAGTGAAAGAATTGAGGAATAAAAGAATTCCTCAAGTTAAGGTGCTATGGTCAAACCATCATGTCGAAGAAGCAACTTTGGAAAGCAAAGCTGATATGAGAGAACGTTATCCCCAGTTGCTCTTTTAGGTTCTAGTTTCGGGACGAAACTATGTTAAGGGGGGAGGATTTGTAATGGACCTTTTTTCTTAATCTTAAATATTTTGATAAATTCAATCATCATTTCGTTTTATAATTTCTAATTTCATTACGAATTTTATTCAAACTGTTTTTAAGTTTTTGATATTTTTTATGGGAAATTCCATATGGTAGCATTGAGTTTTCATGAAATGCATATCACTTTTTTAAGAAAATTTTCACATGATAGCATCCAGTTTATGCACTAACTAATGATCGTAGCATCCTATTCATCATTTTGTTAGGTTTTTTCCACATGTTCGCATCCAATTTTTGTTTAATTCACCATTTTAATATTTAATTCATCAATTTAATGTTTAATTCATTGTTTTGTTCATTAACGCCCATAAATATTGTAATAATTTTGTTTTCATTAAAAAATGACACCATTTATTTAGCGACATTAATATTACCCGTTTAAAAATGACACAACTATTGTCATTTTTGCGAGATATTTAATATTTCTCGTTTAAAATGACACAATCTATTGTCATTATAAAGTTCAACAGTTGGGCATTGCTGGGCATTTACTCTAGATGGACTCGTGCAATTGTATTGAACCACAATGGCCTCCTGATGATCTTTTAATGAAATATCAGTATATATCTGATTTTTTCATTGCACTTGCCTATTTTTTAATCCCATTTGAGCCAAGGTTGTTAGGATCGAGATTCTACGTAGGATCGTTGAAGGGGTAGGATCGAAATCGGTAGAATCGGATCGTAGGATCGTGTGATCCTACAAATATGCATTAATATGCTTTAAATAACTAATTTTCTACTGTATTTTTTCTTTCTTTAAGTTTTAAGGTTTAAATTTGACACTTATTTGACTTCAACTATTAAGTTTTGTAAAAGAATATCATTTTTAAAAAGCGAATCAAGAAAAACTTGAATTTTCGTCATATTGATATGATTGTTTAGAGATATACATATATATACATAAGTAAAATCTAGATTATATAAAATTTTTGTACGATTGAAATTACCCTTGTAAGATCGGATCGTAAGATCGTAGAATCGCGTTATGATCCTACCACTTAAATACAAGTGTTATGTAGGATCGTATGATTCGATCAACATTATGATCTTACCTACTATCCGGATCGGTAGCCTAATTTGGATCGTAGGATCGTAGAATCGTTGATTAGGATCAAGATTCTGATAACCATGGTTGGAGCTAATTTACTTTGTTAAGAAATCAGTTGTCTTCCTATACAAATGAGTGCTTATTCAGTTTGGTGCTTTTATTGTGCTTTGCGGAGCAAGTCATCTAATTAATTTATGGACTTTCAGAATACATACTTACTTTTAAACCTTAAAATGACAATAGATCGTATCATTTTTATTAGTGATTGGCTACTTACTTTTGAACTTTATAATGACAATAGATTGTGTCATTTTTAAACAAGTAATAATGTCACTAAAATAAATTGTGTCATTTTTGAATGAAACCAAAATTATTACAATATTTATGGCGTTAATGAATTAAAGGTTAAATTAGTAAATTAAATGTTAAAATGGTGAATTAAGTTAAAATGGTGAATCAAACAAAAACTGGATGCTACCATGTAGATAAAAACTACAAAATGATGAATTTAACGGAATTTACAAGAACATAACGGAGAATGCTACGGCCATTAGTTTGTGCATAAACTAGATGCTAACATGTGGATTTTTCTTAAAAAAGTACTACCACATGCATTTCATGAAAACTCAATGCTACCATGTGAAATTTCCCGTATATTTATATATATATATATATATATATATATATATATATATATATATATATATATATATATATATATATAGGGGAGGGATCCAATGAGAAGGGTGTTGAAAATGAGAAGGGTGAGAAGGACTCTACACCCTTGATTTCACTACAATAAAAAAATCTTTGGTCACGATTAAGCCAAAAACACATAATTGTAAAAGTAACTATGTTACACAGAAAAGTAACTATGACAAAAATTTTAAAGTGTTCTTTTTTTGTAACATAGTATCCTTTTTTGTATATATAGTAACTAAAAAAAATCAAACAAAATCCTTCTCATCCTTCTCATTTTAAAATCCTTCTTATTTGATCCTAAATCTATATATATATATATATATATATATATATATATATATATATATATATATTATATATATATATATATATATATATATATATATATATATATATATGTATATATATATATATATATATATATACATATATATATATATATATATATATATATATATATATATATATATATATATATATATATATATATATATATATATATATAGATTTAGGATCAAATGAGAAGGATTTTAAAATGAGAAGGATTTTGTTTGATTTTTTTTAGTTACTATATATACAAAAAAGGATACTATGTTATAAAAAAAGAACATTTTAAAATTTATGTCATAGTTACTTTTCTGTGTAACATAGTTACTTTTACAGTTATGTGTTTTTGGTTCAATCGTGACCATAGATTTTTTTATTTTAGTGAAATCAAGGGTATAGAATCCTTCTTACCCTTCTTATTTTCAACACCCTTCTCATTGGATCCCTCCCCTATATATATATATATATATATATATATATATATATATATATATATATATATATATATATATATATATATATGTATATATATATATATTTCTCTTAGAATAAACTATTAGGTTTAAATTATAAGTTTTTTTTATTTATATTTGGAAAATTTCATTTCTTTTCGCTCTCTTGGAGTACTAATAATATTGTACTTTAAATATTAAACCTAGATAAATTAACTATATTTACAAAATCTAATTATGTTTACACACTATTTTAAGATTTAAAATAATAATAATAATAATAATAATAATAATAATAATAATAATAATAATAATAATAATAATAATAATAATAATAATAATAATAATAATAATAATAATAATAATTACAATAAATCCCTCCTCCTTCTCTCTAGGGTTCCTCTCCAGGTTAGGGCGTTTTTGTGCTTCTAATACGCCCATGGACAGGAGAGGCCGGCCTCCAATGGTTAAGGCGGTTCCCCGGAGAACGTTGGTATGTGATTCTGATTGGGAGTCTTCTTCTTCCTCCCCGGATAGATCCTTGTTTCATTCCAATGCTTCTGAGGCTGTACCTGCGAGTCGAGCCCAACCGGTCTTTTCTCCAGCCCCCTGTTCAATAGGGTTTAGTTGGGTTTCGGTCCTCAAGGGCTGTTCTTCTAAGTCAGGTAATCCTCCTTCCAATGCTCCTGATGTGATTTTGTCTAAGCCATCCGGTGACTCTGCGATAGTCGATAATACTTTTCCTGAGCCGTCTCCCTCTTGCTTCCCATCTGTTCGACCTATTGCTAGAATTAAGATTGATATTGAACCAGACATTAAATTTTGGGAGCTGGTTGTTGTGTGTTATGTGTCTAGTGCTAACCCTCCTGATGAGCAAATTTTAATTAACCGCAAGCGCACGGTGTACGCGTAGTGCGGGTCGAACACAAGGAGGCGAGACAATTCTAAATTGTATGTCTTATGACCACCAAGACAAAGGGAAAACAAATCAAATGAGTTTATATCTAATCTAGGATGCAAAAACTAAAACAAGTATTAAGAAAATTGTGTTAAAACAAGATATGATGAACACTAGGGCGTCGGGCATCACCTAATTCTAAGAGAAGAAAACCGTCAGAATTGTCCTGGATCGACAAAGCGACGAGCGTCGCTTCATAGAGCGACGAGTCGTCGCTCAGTTTCTGGAAAATTTGGAGTTCATCATCGATAGAGCGACGAGCGTCACTTAGGGAG
Source organism: Amaranthus hypochondriacus (assembly GCA_000753965.2). Lineage (NCBI taxonomy): Eukaryota > Viridiplantae > Streptophyta > Magnoliopsida > Caryophyllales > Amaranthaceae > Amaranthus > Amaranthus hypochondriacus. Next base: position 23,699,696 of record CM025917.1, read on the forward strand.
AGACGAGCGTCGCTTTTAGGCGACGAGTCTGACTGGCAAACTTTGAATGGCCGCCATTTCTTGCACGGTTATCGGATATGGACGTATAATATACCGTTGGAAAGATCTTGAAGTCTACTTTCCAATGCCGCAAACCTTGCATCAATTGGATCTCTCTATCAAACGATATAGGCAAAATAGTAAGCATGTATCAAATTTCACTTCCAAACTTTTGTCTTTTAAGCTCTTTTTCATTCTTTTCTCTTTTGCCCATCTTCATTGTCAAACATCTTCGAACGAGTGACGACCTCCTCACATATTTTAGGGGTCTTAGGCTATTTCTCCAAGCCTTCACCCTCTTATAACTCCGGAACCTAACAAAAACCTCCAATTTTGCCTCAAAAATCACATAAAGCACAGGATTGACCTCATGAGACAAAATTTGCTACAAAACACTACTAATACACCTAAAACCCGCTAAAACTTCATATAAGGAGCATAAAATCGATGCGGATAAGTGCAAATAATTGCACTTATCAAACTCCCCCATGCTTAGCCTTTGCTCGTCCTCGAGCAAATCAAGGTGAAAATACAAGTAAAACAAGGCTAAGACACGGTCCTCAAATCCTAAGCTACTTCTTATGCCTCCCGTCCTAAACTCCTCTAATTCCCGGCGTTCGCCAAGGGTCCAAATCATTCACACCACTTAACCCCTTCACTTGGCTAACACAACACACAAACAAAGACAAAAGATAGACGTGTAAGATCAAAGGACATCAGACATCAAAAACCAAAAACCCTGCTCTTCAACCTCCTTATAACTCCAAAATGAATATGAGAAATGAAAATCTATAACTTATTCCTCCAAATGTGGCCTACCCAAATTCCTTCCTTATATCTCCCACTTCTTATGTCGCCACTCCAAACAAAATGAAAAACAAGTCTACTTTGAAGCTCTCTTTTTTTTTCTCTCATTTTGCCTAGGGGCTCATTTTTGGGTTTTCGCCCTAGCCACTCATTCATTTTTTTCAAATCTCACTTGCTCACCCACTCATGCCGCTCTTTTGCCTAGATCGCCCTTTCGGATTTTCAACCTAGCTGGGCTTATCTCTTATCATGCATGAATTTCTTTCCCTTTTTCCAAAAACAACAAAGTACAGATTTTGCTAAAAGAATAAAAATACAATGTATAATCAAGCTAAACCTATACAGACATGTAGGATAGAAAATGTGAATAGGCAAGTAATGGGTTCCCCAATGCTTGCCTTTCAAGGTGGATAGCAATAGGGTGTTCAGCAACCCTGAAGATGTAGGGTCTTTAGTAACCCTTGATATAACAATGTAGCACAAATGTAGAATGCATAGCTAACTAATAAGCACCAATGTTGAATCAGGATAGCACCATCAATTGCAACATTACCTCTTAAACCTGGACATCGGTTCTCCTTATGGCTCCCCAAAAGTAAGAGGCTTCCTATCTTAGTCTCCTTCCCCTCATATAGTGATCTCACATGTAAGTCCATCAAAATCCCAAACCCCTTATCAACCTCAAACTCAACCCACACACAAAAGTCCATCATCACAACCACAACACACAATATACCAAAATAAACACCCAAACTTCAAAACTAGAAGTCTCAAAATAATGGAGCTCTTGGATCTCGCAATCCAAGAACTTACTTTGGATCAAAGAGGATGGGAGCTTATTTTAGGTTCAAAATCTGTAGCTCAAAAACATGCAATGGTTAGTAAAGATGATGTACGAGAATCTAAGTGAGGATAGCTCAGTGGGTCAAGGTATGATAATATAGTGGAGCTAGAATATAGAGAAAGAAGAATGAAGATAGAAATAGAAATATACCTGCAAGCGACGCGGCGTAGGAGGATAATGATAGCAGCAATGGTGATAGCAGCTCCAATGAACACTCACTCTGCTTTTGCCTAGCCTCCTTAACAGGTTTATGGCTAGCATTCTTTTTTTTTTCATTTTTCAATTTTTTCAATTTTTTTTTTCTTTTTTTTTCGGGTGGTATGAAAAGAGAAACAAAAGTACAAAAATACAAAATACAAAAAGAAACTAACATGCGTAGACTCCCCCCATGCTTATCTAAAGCATTGTCCCCAATGCTTAACCGCTTAGCAAGGGAACAAAGAACATAAGAAACAGCAGCATACAGATAAGGGAAGTCTAATGTAAAAAGAACTAATACAAAAATAAAATCTAGCTAAAAGTACGGGTTGCCTCCCGCAAGCGCTTTGTTTAACGTCGTTAGCTCGACGTGACTCACCCCAGTTAACTGGGTTCAAGATCGTTGCAAAGGAAAAGGTTCCTCTCAACATAAGCATTCAATTGCACATCTTTCAGATAACGTACCCAATTAGCCTCTTCATCATTAAAATTTAAATGGATGTCCCCAGCAAGTCTTTTCTTTTTCTTTCTCTTTCGAGAGTTATTCTTGCGACATTCTTTCTTGCGAGTTTCATGGGGGACAACATCAGGGCTCTGTTTGGGTAAAAGATTATTAGAAATTACCTTGGGAGGTGTGGAACTCTCCCTTATCACTTCATGCACATTATGCATTGATTTTCCGACCTGTAACTCATTACCCTGCACACTTTCATCATCTTGCAATAGTTCATGGGTTAGATCAAACACTTCCTCACAAGTACCTTCCCAACTCATCACTTCCTCACGTGCCCCGGTACCTTCAAGGAAGGCCTCTAAGGCATCAAGGTCTGACTCATAACTAGACTTAGCGGGGGTATCAACACTACACACAGAATTAGCAGAGGCAGAACAAGCAGGGGAACGATCAATATTGAACTCATGCTTAACATCCCCTATGTCCATCACAATCTTGCCTCTAGCAACATCCACAACTGTCCTACAAGTTTTATTTCTTTTATATGTTGTTATAATGTTGCATTTATCTGAAAACAATTTCATCATAATTAAACGCTTGATAGTAAGGAAATGCCGAACCATGCCTCCGGCATGTAAAAAACGTGTGACGTGTTTTTCGGCACGTAAAATACGGCAAACACAATATGGTTATTTAACATGACCTATGGCTCGAGCAACATTGTACTAGAGGAGTGACAACTCCCACTAAGTTAGGGGTTTTGGTTTATATCAAACAAAGATCATATGTGTTGCATTCATTAAATAAGTAATCTGATTCCATGCCCTGACACTCAAGCAAAAGTGTTAGTAAATCACGCCCTGGTACTCAAGTAGAAGGACCAGATGTTTAATATTTAAAATTAACAAAAGAAAAAAAAATTAATCATCTATATTGCATAAAACATTTTGCATATTAATTATTTATTGAAATGCACATATTTGTATACTTGTATTATTGCTGTCAAGTTTTTATACTCGAATTATTAGCTGACTGATTCCTATCGGTTGTTCCGTTATAATGGAAGCAGATGCTGCATGTGACTTTGCATGAGGTTATTTAGAAGCTAATGTATCGTGTATGTGATATTAGGCTATAGGCTCTATGTAATTTATATTATGGGTATGTAATAAGTATAATTATGTATTAAAGTAAGATGTAATATGTAAAAGGAAATTTGCCTAGAATAATCCAACCTTTGTCTGATTTTCCTACAATAATCCCAAGTATTGATTAATCATGAATAATCTCATCTATTAATAGTTGTTTCCAATGGCATCCAAGCAAGTAAAAAATTAGTGTATATGAGAGAAATATTGATTTTGAAGTAAAAGAAGGTAAACTGGTTTTAATGAAGGAAATGTCATGTGAAGAAGAAGATGCTTGGATGAAGAAAAAGGTCAAGAAATGACCTGCTGTAACCGATTGTTTTACTTGCTTGGATGCCATTGGAAACAACTATCAGTAGATGGGATTATTCATGGTTAATCAATACTTGAGATTATTGTAGGAAAATCAGACAAAGGTTGGATTATTCTAGGCAAATTTTCCTATGTAAAATTATATTTTTAATGTTTTAAGTTTTTGTTGTTTTGAAAATACTTTATTTAAAAAAAAAATTAGTAGACTTCCGCTTTAGCATTACTTATATTATATTATATTAAACCTATATTTAGGAAAGAACAATCCGTTACATTTATTTTAGAGAGAACCAATTCCGTTATTCCTATTTCAAGGAGACTTGTGGAAAAGTATGTGGAGCAAAAGAAGGATTTGCATATGGTGTTCATTAACCTAAAGAAAACGTATGATAGCATACCTCGAATCATCGTTTGTGATAGCCTTAAGGATAAAGATGTTTCACAAAGATACATTGACGCAATACAGGACATGTGATAGAGTATCGACCAACATTCTTACACCGGTGGGTTGTATGACGCAATACAGTTTTGTATAACGTTGTATTTTTATTTTCCTTCCTTAAACTAATATTACTACTTATTATTTTAATATTATAACTTTGATTAATTATTTTATACCTAAAAATGAGCAGTATTTTTATTATTAACTTTAAGTATAGTTTTAAGCAAAATTTTCGAAGTAAACTATCTTATGTTCATGATCAAACGTACTCATTATTTTGAAGTTTGTTCACTTGTGCATACTAGAATAAAAATTTGTTGAACTAACCAAAATGCTTTCTATTTAACCCATGATGTTAATTACTACACTCCAATCTCTTACACACTCACTTACACACTCCAATCTATTACACATTCACTTACACACTTCAAATCAATTACACAAGTTATCCTTATTCCATACTCCTTACATTCTTTTTCATACAATTTATGAACTAAAAATTGCCCAAAACCATTATAAATACCCCTTTTACCTTGAGATCACTTCCACCTCCATTATCAAATCATTCTAACATTCTTTCTCATATCTTCTCTTCATTAAAATCTTACTAACTTTATACCTTTACTATCAGTTGAAGAAATTCAAGAAGATGGAGATTAGAACACTCTTTATTAGCTTAATTCATCATCATTTTGGAGCATAATTAAGTTATTACTTTGGGTACTTAATGGGAAATTCCACATGGTAGTATCAAACTTTTATAGAACGACGGTGGTAGCACTTTTGTAAGATTTTTCCACATGGTAGCATCTAATTTATGTCTTATCTAATTGTCGTAGCATTTTCTGTTGAATTCTTGTCAATTTCCTTTTAATTCACTATTTTAACGTTTCTATCCTTATTAAGTGTTGGGTATTTGTCTTTATAATTTGCCCTAAACCATGTTTATGCTCATAAATGTTTAATTCACTTTTTTGACGTTTCATTCACCGTTTAATTTATTAAAGCTCTCAAATATTGTAACAAATTTATTTTTATTCAAATTGTCGTCTTTATAATATACCTAGTTAAGTACATATGTATTAGTGAAAAATACATTATGGCTTATGTAATAGTGCTTAAGGCACCTTTTGTCAAAAATGCCAACAATTTGAAATGAAAAACAAAAATTGTTACAACATTTGAGAACGTTGAAGAATTAATTGTCAAAATGGATTAAACAATTTAGAGCATAAAATTGGTTCATTGCAAATTATAAGACAACAACCAACACTAAGGATAGAAACGTCAAAATGATGAATTAAACGAAAATTGGCAAGAATTTAACAGAAAATGCTACGGCAGTTAGATAAAGCATAAACTGGATGCTGCCATGTGGAAAAATCTTACAAAAGTTCTACCACTGGCGTTTCATGAAAGTTCGATGCTACCATGTGCAATTTCTCTTATTTTTGGAGTTTTTATTTATTTATTTTGGGAGCTTGGAAAATCATTATCATTTTGGAAGCTTGGAGTATTTATTTTGGAGCACTACTTAAAGGATCTTATTTTCTTATTTTTCTCAATTAGTACTTCATACTAATCCTTGGTGGAAGTATAGTATAACTTCTTATTCTACTCTTTATGTGGAATTTTACATTATATTTACTTTATAATATGCATAGTATAGAATATGTTGAGTATGTTTAAGTAGGAATTAAGTTTAATGAGATTATGATTAAGATTATATTAAGTATGTTTATGCTAAAAGTATTTTTTGTAAGTTAATTTAGTAATCTTTGAACAAGTTTACGACGAAGTTGGGTGAATAAAAATATATTCTAGTAATATTAAGTATAATTCATGTTATAAACTAGTGTTGAAAAAAAAAACGTATTTGCTGCTGCTAATTGGCTGCGGTTTTTAGATATACGTAGCTAATAGGAGCAATAAAATTTAGGTTAATAACAAAATACTCAATGGCTGCGGTTTATGCTATGTCCGCAGCCAATATAAATTTTTTTCAAATCAGGTCAAAAAGGCGCCTCTTAACGTTCAATTATTCAAAAACCTATACTGTTCTATTCTTCAAAAACCTTTTCATTTTCTTCTTCATTTTCACGACTGCTTCTTCAACCCATAGCATTCCACATCTTGCTTCTTCAAAAACCTATAGCGTTCAACATCTTTTCAATCCACACGAAAATTCTCTACTGTTCTTCATTCTTGTTCAACACAAAAACCAACTTTGCTTCTTCAACCCACACGAAAAAACACCCACTCCAGCTTTATTCTTGTTTGTTCTTGTTCAATCCACACGAAAATTGGGCTTAGTTCTCAAACCCACGAAAAATCTCCCATTTGTTGTCTTCTTCAAGTTCTCATCAAACCCACGAAATTTGGGCTTTGTTCTTGTTTTTCTTCAAGGTATAATCTTTTAAAACTTATTTTTAGTTGTTCTAATTTTGATTTTGTTTTTTTTTACTAATTTTGATTTTGTTTTTCATTGTATAGGTTACATAACACAATACCCACGAAAATTTAAGGTATACTTTTTATTTTTATTTTGTTTGATATGTTTATGTGTTTATATATTTGATGTTATAATTAGTTTGTTGATTACTTTTTAAGTTTTACATTTTTAAAAGTTCTTCAAGTTCTTAATTTAAGTTCTTTAAGTTGTTAAGTTTTTAAGTTTTACATTCGTTTCAAGTTGTTATATTTAGTTTGTTCATTATTCTGACATGTGTATTTTGTTTACTTATTCATGTAGTTTGTTAATTAATTTTGTATGTAGTTTACTTATTATGTATATGTATATAGTTTAATTAATTATGTATGTAGTTTACTTAATCAATGTTGTTATTAGAATATACATAATATTATTATGGTTAATTAGGGTTGAATGAATGTGGTTATTAGAATAAGTGTTGTAATTAGAATATACATAATATTATTATGGTTAAGTAGGGTTAAATGAGTGATTATAACTTAGTTAGATAATTAGGGTTAAATATATTTTTTCATTTATGTGTATTAATTTTGCTTGAAATTAGGATGACAAAATATTGTTCTTGGATGTATGGAAGCATTGAATCGTCAGAATTTATTGATGGCGTATTAGAATTTTGTAGTGTTGTTGTTGAACATCAAGTTAGGACGGGGGGAGTTTGTTTTTATTGCCCATGTGTCAATTGTGGCAATGTATCAAAGGTAGATAGTGTTTATATCCTGAGGGAGCACATACTTTGACGTGGGTTTAGGCCTCATTATCATGTTTGGGTTTGGCATGGTGAGGAGGGAGTTTACAAGGAAAAGAGTGTTGTTGAGGATGTCAATAAAGTGGCTGATGTCAATAAGGATGTAGTGAATCGTGTTGATGGGTATGAGACAGATGAAGAGAATGTCGATGAGGATGTGGATCGTGTTGATGAGATGATGGAGGGAGTCGAGGATGAGTTAGGAAAACGTCCTCGTGCATTCGACTTGCTGACAGAGGCTTCTCAAAAGCCTTTGTATCTTGGATGTACAAAGTTCAGCAAACTTACAACAATTTTGACAATTTTCAACATTAAGTCAAAGTTCAATTAGAGTGACACTAGTTTCACAATGTTATTAGAAGCGTTACGTGAGATGCTTCCCGAGGGAAATGAACTTCCAAAGTCGACATACTATGCCAAAAAGCTAATGTGTCCTTTCGGGTTAGAGTACCAGAAGATTCATGCGTGTCCAAATGATTGTGTATTGTATCGGAATGAAAACGAGAACTTAGAAGAGTGTCCTACGTGTGGGTTATCGCGTTACAAGCGTAAAGGGGCATGGGATGCTAAAGGGCCCCCGGCTAAGGTATTGTGGTATCTACCAATAATACCTAGATTCAAGCGCTTGTTTTCTATAAAGAAAGATGCGTTATATTTGAGGTGGCATGCAGATAGGGTGAAGAAAGATCACTTGCTCACATATCCATCTGATTCTCCGGAGTGGAAGAGTATTGATAGGTTGCATAAAACTTTTGGGGCTGAAGTTCGTAATTTAAGGCTTGGACTGTGCAAGAATGGAATGAACCCTTTCGGCAATCTTAATTCTCAACATAGTACTTGGCTGGTACTTTTAGTGATCTATAATTTGACACCTTGGTTGTGTATGAAGCGTAAGTACATTATGCTTTCCCTTCTTATATCGGGTCCTAAGCAACCTGGCAATGACATAGATGTATATCTTGCACCTCTCGTTGAGGATTTGAGAAAGATGTGGGATGAAGGAGTTTCCGTGTTTGATGCATATGCTAATGAGGAATTCACCTTGCGTGCAATGCTTTTATACAGCGTTTATGATTTTCCGGCATATGGAAACTTATCAGGGTATAACAACAAAAGGAAGAAAGTGTGCCCAATATGTATCGATGACATGGAATCCACGTGGATTCCTAAGTGCAAACATGTATTCATGAACCATCGAAAGTTCCTCCCACGAGATCACCAATACCGTAAGAAGAAGAAGATGTTCAACGGGGAGGTTGAGGACCGTGTAGCTCATCGATCGTTGACCGGTTATGAGGTTTACGAACACGTTAAGGGGGTTGAGTAATGTAGCTCATCCGACTGTGGAAAAAAGAATCAATCTTTTGGACGCTTTCATATTGGAGAGATCTACAGGTTAGGCATTGTCTTGACGTTATGCATATAGAGAAAAATGTATGCGATGCCATACTCGGGATTCTCATGAACATTCCGGGTAAGACAAAGGATGTTAAGGCGGTGCGAGATTTCTTTGAATGTAAGGGTATTCGTCCGGAGTTGTGGGTACAGGTTAAAGTGAGTAAGAAAAGAGAAAGAGTTGATGAAGTTGGTGGCAGTAGCAAGGGTAAGGTCGGTAAGAAGAAGATGAGTGATGAAAAAGTTTATTTGCCTCAAGCTTGCTACACTGTGTCCAAAGCAAAGAAGCGGGCCTTTTGTGAGTATTTGTATGGCATTAAGGTTCCGTCTAGGTACTCATCCAACATGAAGAGATTTGTGACCCTAAATGGTGAGTTGAAGTTGTAGCAGATAGGCTGCGGTTTTGACTGCGGAAAAAAGCACATAGGCTGCGGTTTTTTTGGGGGTATAGGCTGCGGTTTTGACTCGCAACATTAGTAATAGCAACAGATGACAAATATTATTGGCTGCGGTCCTAAAAACCGCAGCCTATACCCCATTTTTAGAACAAAAAAAAAACGTGATTATTGGCTGCGGTTTTGGCAATGACCGCAGCCTTTGAGGTTATTCTTTTTTTTTTTGTTTTTTTTCATTTCGTTTAACATTTAAAAATTCATCAAGATATTTGAACAAATCTGAAAGCCTGTGGTTTTTTTTTTCATTTCGTTTAACATTTAAAGATTCATCAAATCTGAAACGAAATTCAACATTGAACGAAAATCTGAAAGATTCAACATTGAACGAAATTCAACATTTAAAGATTCATCATACAAACCAATTTCAACATACAAATTCAACATTTAAAGAGTCATCATACAAACCCATTTCAACATACAAATTCAACATTTAAAGATTCATCATACAAACCCATTTCAACATACAAATTCAACATTTAAAGATTCATCATACAAACCCATTAAAAACCCATTTCAACATACAAATTCAGAGAGTCTTATGAGAGTCTGGAATTAAGAGAGTCTTATGAATTAAAAACCTACAACCTGCAAATTAATAACCGATTTCAACATACAAACGATTTCAACATGCAAATTAAAAATCAAAATTTGAGAAACACCTGCAAATTAAAAACCCATTTCAACATACGATTATGAGAGTCTTATGAGAGTTTGGATTAAGAGAGTCTTATGAAAAACCTGCAAAATTCAGAGTCGCCATTTTTGCTCAAGAGAAGACAAGGGAAGACGAAACAAGTTCTGGAATTATGAGAGTCTCTAAATCTTGCTCAGGAGAAGGAACAAGTTCTGAATCTTGCTCAGGAGAAGACGAGGGTTTAGGATTTGTGAGGGAAGACTAGCTAGGGCGTGAAGGTGTGAAGGGAGAGAGAAAAGAGAGAAAAGAGGGCGTGAAGGCGTGAAGGCTGAAAGCCCTAATATTATAATAGCATTATTGGCTGCGGTCATCAATAAAACTGCAGCCTTTGACGTATCTTACACTTATTGGCTATGGTCCACCAAGAAAACCGCAGCCTTTGTTCAATTTTTTTTCCTAATTTTTATTGCTTATATTAGCTGCGTATATCTACAAACCGCAGCCAATGAGCAGCAGCCAATACGTTTTTTTCCACTACTGATTGAGAAGCATGAAATCTCACGATTGCCATGTAATGATGCAAGTGTTCTTACCGATTGCACTCCATGGAATACTGCCAAAACATGTGAGATATGCTATTACCGAGCAATGTTCGTTCTTCAACACAATTTGTAATAAAGTTCTTGATCCCTTTAAACTTGATGCTCTTCAAGTAAACGTGATTGTAACTTTATGCAAGTTTGAGATGTATTTTTCACCTTCTTTCTTTGACATAATGGTTCATCTTATTGTCCATCTCGTTCGTGAAATTATGCTTTTGGGTCCAGTTTTTTTGAGGTGGTGTTATCCTTTTGAGAGACACATGGGTGTTTTACAAAACAAAGTGAGAAATCCAGCACAACCAGAGGGGAGTATGATTCAAGGCACTGTAAGCGATGAGATTGGTAACTTTATAGCCGAGTATATGGCTATGGCAAAGCCTATTGGACTTCCCACCTCTCAACATGAAGGAAGACTTGAAGGAAAAGGAACAATTGGCTCCAAAACAATCACACCTCCTCGGGACAGTCTTCTACAAGCACAGCTTTATGTGTTGCATCATATTCCAGAAGTCCATCCTTTTTTGAATGAGCATTTTGATATATTGCGCGCAAATTATCCTTCTTAAGGTGATAGGGCATTGATGCAGTTACATAACAAGACGTTTATTGATTGGTTTCATAATCAAGTAATATGTGAAGAACTAAAGGGTGTATCCTGAAATTGTTAACTGGTTAGCTTTTGTTCCTCGTGATGATGTCAACAAATATGAGGATTACGATGTCAATGGGTTCACATTTTGGATTGAGGGTCAAGATAAGAAGTCAGCGTATCTGCAGAATAGTGGGGTTTCTATTTTGTCCTCATCTACATTTTACGCGAGTGCCAAGGATTAATAGTCGGTTGATGCTAAATCGGTATTCTACGGGCGGGTACATGAAATATGGGAGCTTGACTACTGTACTTTCACTATGGGTATTTTCAAATGCAAGTAGATGGATAATAATCGACGATGCGTTAAAAATGACGACCCTTGTGGATTCACTCATGTAGACTTAGATCGTTTGCGTGATAGTGAGGAGCCATTCATACTAGCCACACAAGCCAATAAGGTATTCTACATTGTAGACCCTTCTAATAAAAAAAAATGGTCTATTGTTACACCGGGAAAAAGAAGTATCCTTCGTATAGGTGATGTTGAGGATGAGGAAGAATATAATGCTTTTGAAGACTCCCCACCCTTTATCCATCCAAAATCGGTAAATGAAGATGATGAAGATGTTGGTTATATGCGTGTAGATCACATGGAAGGAATACATTTGAATTAAGTGATTCACAAGGTATGAATTAAGTGATACACAAGGTATGAATTATATGCAACTTGATGAAGTAGAGAAACTCAAAGAAAAAATTACAGCCGATGTCACAGCAAATGTCACAGCATGTATCACAGCATAAGTGACAAAGGACGTTCTCGACAAGGTGGCATCGCTATTGCAGAAGATGGAACCACCCACTGTTGATTTGGCAAATATGATTTTCGAGGACCAGCAAAGTCAACATGGGGATCCTAAGGCTTCGGTGGAGCCATCACCCGAGCCCATTACCCTCATAGCACACCAGCCCATTCATACCCGTAGCACATCCGAGCCACAAAATCCTACACCGGAGACCATGAACTCCGTTGCTCAGGATCCGAAACCAAGACCCAAGCCAGTGGTAAAGGTACATATAGTTTTTAAATATATAAACGCGTATTTAGTATGATGTTAATTATACTAAAGGACAAATTTTTCAGGAGGCGACTCGTTGCTCTCTTTTGCTGTCTCAGTTACGCGTTGCTCGTGGTGGCGACTTAACTGAGGTTGCATACGGTGTGGCGCAGCCAACCCATAAGGGCCAAACAGTGCATTCCATGCCTGTTACAAGTGGCCACATTAGTGTGACGGTAGAAACTATCGTAAAGGGGTTTGAAGATTTCTCACATCCAGTTCCAATGCCAAAATGGACCCTTGAGAAACTATCGGACGTCCAAGGTAGTTTCTTCACATGGCCATATGCTTGGGTGCGATTCACAGCCAAGGCAATAATCTTTTGTATTATCTTATTTGTTTTTATTATTTTAATTGTGTGATTATTACACTAATTTAATTGTATAAATTGAAATAGAAAAAGAGTTCAAAGGGCTCTAAGAGAGACATTGGTTCCTCATCGTCGGTGGCAAAAGAAAGGAAGTTGAATCATAACATACATGCAGATTTTGAATTGGAGATGATTAGTAATGTGAGTGAACGGGTTATAATGTATACGGAACAAAAATGAGAAAGTGGAAAAACAGTTTTTTTTACCCATGAATATTTGCTCCATGAAATCACCTACGATAGAGTTCGGATCAATGTTAGGCAACCTCCCTATAAGAGGCATAATTGTATTATTAATTAGTAATCCACTCAGACTTTGTATAAAAAGCATAACACATAACAAACGACGTAACACCTTTTTGCTTTCTCTTCCTTAAGTAAGAATTGGAACTTGATGGTTGTGAAGCAATAGAAGTAAGATCACCACTCTCAATGGGAGAACTAATGAGCGCACAAGAAGAGTTAGCTATGGCACTTAGTTGTGGAAGCTCAGGATTGTCCACGATGCGATTACTTTTGTACTGAGTATTACAAGAGATTGTGTGTGTGGGGGGGGGGGGGGGGGGGTTCTTAGCTTTTTTTGGTGCCAAACGCTTGCTGTGATATTGATCCATTGGTTAAGAGTGAAATGACATCTTCCTTTTAATCGAGCAACGAAGTTAAAAAGACAAAACCTATTGAGACACAACGATGTTTAGGCAAACAACTAAAGATGCGTGTAATACATGTGACGCACAAATACATTAATTATAAACCTTACAGCTAAAACAAGTGCTGAACATTCTACACATCACAGAAACACTAATTGTGTGCGCCTCCACTTGCAATACTTGGGGAAAAGTGCGCGTAGTTGGATACAACCAGCCCAAAAATTGTAAACGTCTGCACTGCAAAAATTCCTTTATTTTAACATCAAATTCAAACTAGAAAAAATACACTGAAAGTAGGAATATGAATATGGATGTATTAGCAAAAAAGTCATGTTAGAATCTGAATATGGATGCATAATCATGCAACATGAACTAGAATAGTATAACATAATGAAATAGCATAATGCAATGATGATGCTATGTACTAAAATGTGAGCTAAAATACTAAAGCTTGAGTTGAATTTCTATTAATGAACATACTTTTAAAGCAAAGCAACATAAGAGGTATACTGTTCCAATGTTTTCAACTACATACAGAGTGTTTCATAAGATACAATTGTGTCACTTTAATTTTTAAAAAGGCAACGTGGTAGGCACTACATTTTTAGACAAAAGCTGTTTTTATATATTAAGCGTGCATAATCTCATGAAAGAATAATTGAAAACACATAAGTAATCAAAATATAAAACTTGAACAATCAATGAAGAACGGAGAACTTAGCTCCAAAATAAGGTACATTTTATTAGGCTTGTAGAAAATGACCATTACAACATTACAAAAGTGTGACCAAAAAAGAAATTCAAAATAGCAATAATGGCATACATTGAGCACCAATAGCCTAATACAATAGCTATTTCTTAGAATCTAACAACATAGCAATTCCTAGGCATGTCTAAAACATGCAGACAACCATACGCAGTTATTGTGTATTATTGGCCACCCTTTTTCCTAGGAAACAAAGTAGATAAATTAGGAGGCAACTTAATAAGTTGGGTAGATGGAGAAGGTATCGCCAATTAACTCTACGCTTCTTAGGGAGAGGAGGAAGGGAACATGGGATTCGAGAATCAATATTTGTTGGTGTAACACACTCATCTTCTGAGGCATTCAAAAGCTTTGCAGTCATTACTTCCACACAACCTATACCTTCGACATCCCCCAATGGTAAGTGGTGACTTCTTACACCATCATGGTCAAGTCCTCTAATATCCCCTGTAACTTTTGATGAAAATGTAGAGAACCTCTCCGACTGCTCACAATGCTCATACGTGGCCCTGTTTAAATGAGTAAGACAAAGGGCAAAGTCTGTCGCAAGAGCTTGCAAACAATGTTTTGCTGCTGATTCTTCTGATTCACTCACATCCATGGACACCGATCCAACTCTAAAGTAAGTTTGTGTTCTTTCACTTGAAAAAATAACTACGCAAGCAACACTGGAACCAACATTCAAAGAGCCATAAAGAGGATCAAAAAATCCCAAAATCTTGGCTACATCCTTAAGTAAATTCTTGTAAGAACCAGTGGGAATTTGTTCAATGCTACCCATAACCTGTTACTGTAAACATATGTGGTTCATTACTGGCTAATCTAACATAGCTTACTATATGCATCCAACAAGGTATTCAACAAAAAGAGTTAAGAAACATTTTAAGTTGAATCAATCTTAGATAGATTATATCACATAGCAACATTATTAAGCCAAATCGAATCAAATGAAGCCAAACTAAGCAGAGTATCATACCTCAAACACTTTATAAAATCCAAGGGAAATTTGCAAAAATTGGAAAGTCAAGAACAAATTAAGCCGAATAATGTGAAAGAGAAAATAGTAATCACATTTTAAATTGAATCAATCTAAGATAGATTATACGGGTTTGGCCAAATTAAGCCAAATTAAGCCAAATAGTAATCACATTTTAAAGAAACGAAACTAAGCTAAATTCAATCAAATTAAGCTTCAATCTTAGATAGATTATATCACACAACAACATTATTAAGCCAAATTGAATCAAATGAAGCCAAATTAAGCAGAGTATCATATCTCAAATCTTTATAAAATCCAACGGAAATTTGCAAAAATTGGAAAGCCAAGAACAAATTAAGCCGAATAATGTGAAAGAGAAAATAGTAATCACATTTTAAATTGAATCAATCTTAGATAGATTATATGGGTTAGGCCAGATTAAGCCAAATTAAGCCAAATAGTAATCACATTTTAAATACTTGGCACATCTTATACCAATTTTGTCAAATTAAGCAATTGACATCAATATCAGTATATTTTTCCATCAAATTATACTTGGCCCATCTTATAACATTTGAAAGAAATTGAATCAAATTAAGCAAAACTAAGCAGTTTAGTGTAAACCTCAAACACTTTATAAAATTCAACGGAAATTTGCAAAAATTGGAAAGCCAAGAACAACTTAAGCCGAATAATGTGAAAGAGAAAATAGTAATCACATTTTAAATTGAATCAATCTTAGATAGATTATATGGGCTAGGCCAGATTAAGCCAAATTAAGCCAAATAGTAATCACATTTTAAATACTTGGCCCATCTCATACCAATTTTGTAAAATTAAGCAATTGACATCAATATCAGTATATTTTTGCATCAAATTATACTTGGCCCATCTCATAACATTTTAAAGAAATTGAATCAAATTATGCAAAACTAAGCAGATTAGTGTAAACTGATCAGATAATAGACATTAAATACTTGGCCCATCTCATACCATTTTGTCAAAAACAATAGTGTAAGGGGCATTAACATCAATATCAATATATTTTTGCACCATAGGCAACGTCAATGACATCAAACACTCCTTCCGCACCAAATGGGAAAAAGGATACTAAATTGAAGACAACCAATTCACTTAAAATTGAAGATGGGAAAAAGGGTACTAAATTGAAGACAACCAATTCACTTACAATTGAAGACAACCAATTCAAAAATTAAAGACAACCAATTACTAATGCACTTAATTACTAATGCACTTAAAATTGAAGACAACCAATTCAAAAAGGAGGTTTTCCTAGTTCCTGACATAGCAATACCATTTGCAATCAAAAGCACAATAACAACAACTGGGTCAAGAAGATTTAAATTCGCAAGAAATTAGAATTATAAGCAAGCAATCAATGAAGATGCAAGATAGAAAACGTACCGTTGACTTGTAGTTGAGAAGCACGCAGCTACAACAATAAATATGGATTTTGTATGAGAAATTAATGCACAACACGAGAAGGATTCGAATGGAGATGTTGCATTATCCAGCGAGTTTGCCATGGGAAGGGAGTCAAAGGTGGATTTGAGTTCAGATCTTTGCATTATCCAGGGAGAGTTTGCCATGGGATTAGGAATTGCCGTGGGAAGGGAGTCAAAGGTGGATTTGAGTTCAGATCTTTGTATTATCCAGCGAGTTTGCCATGGGATTAGGAATTGCTGTGAGAAGGGAGTCAATTGGCGTGAGAAGATGGATTTGAGTAGTTCAGATGTTTGCCATTGAAAGGTAGCATTGATGTTTGCCATGGGAAAGGTGAACCTTATGTTTGCCATAAGAGAAAGAGAACTAAAAAAAGAGAATTAAACTGCTCAGATGAAATAAAGAACATGAAGGGTTTGGATGTAGTAGGTTGATAGACACGCAGGAGGTGGACAGACATATGGCAAAGGTGTGGACAGACACATGGCAAAGCTGCTTAATTGGCAGAAAAGGACAAACACATGGCAAAAACACTGTTCATGTATGAAAGGATGAATAGTATTCATGAGTTGCCCATTTTTTATATTTAGAGGATTTACTTTATAATATGCATAGTATAAAATATGTTGAGTATGTTTAAGTAGGAATTAAGTATAATGAGATTATGATTAAGATTATATTAAGTATGTTTATGCTAAAAGTATTTTTTGTAAGTTAATTTAGTAATCTTTGAACAAGTTTACGACAAAGTTGGGTGAATAAAAATATATTCTAGTAATATTAAGTATAATTCATGTTATAAACTAGTGTTTTTATGTTTATGAGCTAGGTGTTATATTATGAATGTTTTTACATTTAAGAAATTTTATGTTAGAATTTTTCATTATGTTTTTAATAGCTTCAAACTAATTTATAAGATAGTAAATTATTTTATAAACATATTTTTTATTAAGTATGATTATACAAAGGATGTTGTTATTATACTTTGTTTTGATATTAAAGTTTATCCTTAAAGTTATAATAAATTTTTAAAGTTATTGTGTAAAGTTTCTACTTTTTTGAAGTGGTTATGTTAATTATTTAAATATAGGATTTCCTATGATAAATTAAATTAAGTTGTTTTAAGTGAAAAACACCCCAAAATACTCATAGACCATTCAGCCACTACTATCATATTAAAAAGAAAAAGAAGAGAGAGTTTAATTTACTATTTTAAATTACTACAAGCTATTTTTGAGATATTAATAAAATTATAATTTAAAAGATATTTTTGAGAAACTTTTATAAGTCATTAAATATTAAAGTTTTTTCTTGAATGTATGAAATTTTATAATAAAAGTAACTTTTGTGATATTAAATCACTAGTCCATTATAAATAAAAAGTGGCTAAGGAATTACTATTCATTTGTGAATATTAACTTCCTTTGTTCATTCTACACCCTTCGATTAATGTGAGTGATAACATGTACTTTAGGTTATTTTATTGTTTTTTGCATGTAGGGTGGGTGTGTGTCTTAGTGTGGTGCATTAAGGAGTCCACATGTCATGGGTTTGCATGTATGTTCTCTCAACCATGTGAGTGCTTGCATGTAGTTTAGGTTATTTTATTGTTTTTTGCATGTAGGATGAGTGTGTGTCTTAGTGTGGTGCATTAGGGAGTCCACATGTCATGGGTTTGCGTGTATGTTAGTATATTTGCATGTGAGTGAGTGCTTGGCTTGGACACATGTCATGGGAGTGTTTGATGTTTGCATGTATGTTAGTGGACACATGTCTTGGGGTGTTTGTTGTATGCATCAAGATTTTGCATGTAGGTTGTCTATATAATGCCCTAAGTTGGTTTCAATGAAGGCCACATTCAAAAATTTAGCCTTACTCTAATTCTTGTTGGTTTACTTATAAGTATTTCTCCTCTTCATGTTTGTATTCTGCAGGTCTGTCCTTATGTGTGCATTGTTGCCTCATGATTATAAGGTTGCAGCTTCAATATTCCACTCATAAAACATTCATAACAAACCTTCCAGATCAAGGGAAAACCCTTCACAACAGGCCACATCAGGCAGTAGATGATTAAGGCTTCTGTTCCTATATGTTCTGTGGTTTAGTGTTTTTTAGTTTGAGATTTTCATGTATTCATGCATCTACTCCTATATAACTAATGATTCTATTATGATTAATCCTTCATAATTATGCTTTTATCAATGCTTTGCATGCTGGAGATGGAGGTGTATAGTAGCACAACGGGGGATCAGAGAATGTCATGTTTCAAAGCTTGTACTCCTATATACTAACTTCCACTAGACCTGTGCAATGGGCTGGATAAGGGCCAGGTCACGCTCTAGTAGAAAGGGCCCGGGCCGGGCCTTACAAAATAAGAAACGGGCTTAAAACGGGTTGGGCCCATCGAGCCCAATCCGGACCGACCTGGCCCGTTTATGTTGTTTCAAATTTTAGGGACGTATTTAATACTCCGACCTTATCTACGATTAAAAAAAATATTATACAAGTGTTGGCTGAAATTAATTAACTGATTAAATAAGCAAAAATGGTAATACATTTACAGATTTTATTTTGTATATAATCTGCATTTTCAAACTATATAACTAGCCAGATTGCAAACTAAGCAAATATGGCAGAACTTATCAACTGACAAAATAAACAAAATATTATACAATGGTTTTTAGTGGATTGAACATAATTTGTACTAGCCAGAATGCAAATTATAAAGTATCTAACAACAATCCAGCAGACAGCAAGTGTCGTAATTTACCAGAACTGAGATATCTCAGCAAGACAGCAAGCGTTCTACTGTAAATTACTAAAGCCCATTTTAAATTTACAAAGGCCCGTTTTCAACCCTCTTTAAACCCTCTTCCAATCCGCTCCGTTTAAATAGTAAAGAGCCCGTTTTCAGCCCGATCCGTTTTTAGCCCGACCCGTACATAACCCTTTAAAACAAGGGTTGGATAAGGGCTGAAAACGGGGGCCCGACCCGTTGAGCACCCCTAACTTCCACTAATGATTCTTGTTTCCTTGATGTATAATGCTTTTAGTAATGAAATATTGTATAGTTTTGTGTAAAATCTTATGTTATTTGCTGACCTCCTTTTCAGGGATCCCGAGGCTTTAGACATTGGTGCTCATGAACTGCTTCTGTGCCTTTATACAGAATCTCCAAGCAACTCCTAACAGTGACAGACTAGCTTCTTCATGTTATGTTTTCAGATCACCCTGCGAATTTGAGGATCTTGAATCGAAAACGATTAGGTTCCTATCAGACACATTTTTATGTATGAACTTTTTTGTTTATGTTGAGGAGTGAGGATTACAAGTTTGCTACATTATTTTTACTATGATGTTACATTAAATTTCTGTGATTTTACATTTGTTTAATGGTTAATCGTTCAATATGAAGTACTGATTGTACATTTTTCATGTCAGCTTGTCAAGAGGAAATCAATTTGCTTCATAAAATTCCTTATTTTGACTTTCTTTGTTTTTCATCTTATGGCCAATTTTTGTGTTGTTAACTGTAATATTCAAGTATACCAGTAAGTATGCC
The DNA here is from genome assembly GCA_000753965.2 of Amaranthus hypochondriacus. NCBI lineage: Eukaryota > Viridiplantae > Streptophyta > Magnoliopsida > Caryophyllales > Amaranthaceae > Amaranthus > Amaranthus hypochondriacus. Next base: position 23,719,765 of record CM025917.1, read on the forward strand.
CATGTCAAGTATAAAGCATTCAATTCTTCCTTTAAGCATTGCTTGAACGGTGCGTTTGGTTGAAGGTATTGATTGTGGTAATAAGAACAAATTGTAATGTAAATTTTCTAGAATATACGATGGTAAAAATATATCTCATTTCACAAGTCTTCATTTCCACCGATGGTAAAAATTTGAATGAATTTTGTGAAAAAATACGATGATTGAAGTAGAATAATTATGATCGTTAAACCTGTTGAGATTTTCTTATTGAAATTATACTAAATTTCCATCATCATTCTCACCATCTAATACTGACTATGAAACAGACCGTAAAGGTAAGTATGATTGAACCCAGTGCCGTTCCTAACATTTCATGGGCCCTAGGCAAAATAGGAAAATAGGGCCCCTTCAATAATATTTCCAAAAATTAAACATTTCACAATGAAAATACGAATCATCACACATAATACATATTGTAAGATTTTTCCACATAATAGCATTCTGTTTTTTTCTCTCAAATATTTAATACACAATTTTAATGTTTAATTTACCGATTATTTTATAATTAATGCAAAAGACCATAATATAGCAAGAATTTCGGAGTTATTTACCAGTAGCATAGTGCGTGAAGGGGCTAGGCCAAAGAACAGTAAGAACTAAGAACCCTTACAATTTGTGATCAATTGTTCCTATCTCAATTGCCAGTGAACCCAGCCATGTCGAAGAAATGGCGGACGAAGCAGTTGCTGATGAAGTTGATCAAGTTATTTACCAACGGGACCTCCCAATCGATTTGATTTCTCAACACATAATGAGAAGGCTTCCATTGGCAGCAAATTAAAAAAATCAAAAATAAAAACATAATCAATTATAAAACCTTCTATAAATGGCAGCAAATAAAAAAATTCGTAAATAAAAAAATAATCAAAAGATAAAATTAAAACAGATCAAACTAAAAATTCATAGAAAAATAAAATAAATAATGGAAAAAAAGAAAATAGTTCTTCATAATTCATGAAATAAAGTGTAATAGATGAAATGTAAATATATAAAATTAAATGAGTAAGAATTAAGAAGGAGCAAAAAAAATTACCAAATAACTTGTTGAGTTCTTCTTGTGTTCATCAATGGCCACAAATTATCTGTATATATTTGCAAATTAAACCCAAAAGTAACCATTTTTTTGTGATTAAAGATAGTAAATTTTTGATATTTTTAAGGAATATATTTCCATCTAAATTAAATTGAAAATGGAAATAATGAAATAAAAGAAACAAGAAAGGAAAAAGAAAAACCATGGAAAAGATGCTTGGGACTTGGAATGGGAAGATGGAATTCAATTGAGAATTCGACACTGTGGGAGGAGCAATTTATTTCGGCATTAATTGAGTTTCCATTTCTCTACCCAACTTCCCTAATTTCACGGGTGAAGGAGTAGTTTAGGTATTATTTTTTTTTAATAATTTAAAAGGGTTTATTGACTTTGGGCCTTTCAAACTTTAGCCCCTAGGCATTTGCAAACCTTGCCTACCCCAAATCCGGGCCTGATTGAACCTGTGAGGCTGTAACCCTTTGGTCTATTTTTTACAATTTCTTTTCCATAATGGAGTATTAATTGTGTAAAGAAAAGATCAGATCCTTCTTGTATCCTGCATAATTTACTCCTATAATAATTTGCATTTCATTTGAAGGGGTCATGACATTATTTACTCAATATTCAACATTTTTTTTTACAATTTTGCTTAAGAAAACCATCGATATAACTTATAATTTATGGTGTGACTTGGACACTCTTACGCCCTTAAAAGGGGTCCACCAATGTTGCATAGTCGATCTCTGTCTCATTTCCTTTCAGATCAGTTTGTCCTACAGAGGATAAAGGCTGTGAATATTCCGATGTAGGTGTTATAGATAAGTCTGATAGCATTTCGGATTGTTCAGATCGAGTCATCCAAGTATCCTGAGTAGACATTTAACGAAAACCTTTTATATCCCTCTATGCAAATTCCCCCTAAGGACATTGTGATGTTATTCATCGCATCACCTAATTCTTAGATTTTGAATTGATTTATGATTTAGAGTGTGGTGCTTTCGCTACTGTGTGCGTGAATGCTAGAATGTATGAAGCATACATGTTTTGATTGTGTAGAGACATGTTGTGGCTGAAGACGAATCGCAGACCGGAGTAATGGGTATATAAGTATAATAGTACTACGGAACATGCAAGGTGTAACCCTGCCATCCGTCGTTAGATTTTTAGATTTGCTACCGCTTCTTCTCTTGTCTTTGTACTACAAGTTGTGTCCATAGTCATGGTTTATTTTAGCATATGTGCTTTGTGTGTATGAGTGTCAGAACATAGTAGCTAACATCTTTGCTTTCTGCCTGTAATACAAATGTACTATGACTCAAATTGTTTTCTTTGATACACCTTTTATTTGTTTCTTGCATCTGTGGCAGTTCCTCAATTATTAATAATACTCGCACATATTCATAGTACATGCATTGTATCGGTTAAAAAGTTGGTAATATGAAGATTGATAACTATTCACTCCCTTCCACTTTGAGTAGACGCACAATAATTTGATGAGGTAGATATTGCAAATATTTGCGGATGTGATGAGGTGAATAAAAGCTTCAACTGATACTCGAATTCTAAGGGTGTACCTAAAATACACTACAAGTGAGTAAAGTAATTTGTTTTCTGAGTGAAATTGAATTTCCTTCTAATTTTAAAACTAAGAGATAACTAAGCAAAGGAATTCTCACTTCATTTTTACTGGATATTAATCACAAAAAAAAATTGTCTGATATCTATGTTTTTCACAAAAAACAGACCAAAACTTCAATACGCTATGAACAGTTTAAGGAGTCCATGGTGCTCCAACTAAAGGCATTTAGACCCCATTTCCCAGTCTTTTAGTAAACTCAATGCCAAGAGTGCCTTAAACCTACAACCAACTTGTAGCACGACATCAACAAGAAGTTTGCTTGCCACAACTTGGCATATGCTTAAGTTTTCAATTGCATATGGGAAAACTCCAATGACACTTGCTAAAGACTGGAAGGTAATAGCTTCTCTTCTTGCACTTGCATTCTACTTTAGATAGTAAAAGATCCTCGAAAATCATATATTAACTTGTCTATAGAGTGGAAAAATTCTTGTATTCTATCTTTACAAATCATTCTATTATTCCTTGAGACTTGTTGAACATGTTTGTTATAGTTTTGTGAAAGTTATATCCTAGATGTTAATCCAATTGAAGTAATACATCTTTGGAATACGTTGCTTACTACAACATACATTTTAGAGTGGACTTTGTTATTACTACACAATGGCTTTCTCCAAAATTGGTTCGTCTTCGTCATTAGACATGATTAAGCAAGGTGGATGTTGACATTGGCTGAACGTTTTTGCTCCTTATGTAGATAGTTGTTGCTATAGGAGCTAAACCTGCTATTGGTCCTTTTGACAAAGGTTGCTTAGATACAATTGTTGGGGGAACTCAAGTAAGTTTTTTATTTTAACTATGTAATTTTGTCACACCTATATAATTCATAGGCTCAATTCACTAAGTAATAGGTTTGTCATATCCTTTCTATTTAAATCGAGCATTTTATTCTGATAACTTGTGACTTAAGTTCTCGAAATTTTTTCCATTGGAGATGTTGTAGCATTTCCGTTGAAGGTGGTATTTTTAGCATTTTAATTCAACTAGTATGTTCCATAATATTTTAGTACCTGAAAGTCCTTGTGCAATAGTCTCAACAAACAATATTTGTAAGATCAAAAGTAGGGATTTCTTTTAACTGAGAGGAAATAGTAGCTCACACTTGGTTTTGTGATGCTATCTGAAAAGAAAGCATGAGGGTTTCAGTTCCTTGCTCCATCTTTCTCAAACTATTATTGTTCATTTTTACTTCTACAAAAAGTTTGACTTAGAGGAAAATGATCGACTACTGATAACATATAACTTCTTTATATATCATAAGCTTTGACGCTGCAAATTATACAATCTTGAGTCTTCTACCTATAGGATACATAACGTTTATGAAATGATCACTAACTGATGAGTATTATCTTTGGTTAATTAGATGGCTCATGGCTTCCACCATGGCTATTGGATCATTTGGAATGGAATGATCATCAAAACTTCTCATGGAGGTTTTGATTTAGAAGGTAAGACTAATTGTTTTTTTTTTTTCTAGAATCACTTGTTCTAATATTCTCCTATGGCGTTTTGTTAAGCTGGGTTAAGATATTTATGTAATTATATTATAACGTTTTGTTAAGCTGGGTTAAGATATTTATGTAATTATAAGTATTTGATGCTTAAGTTCTATACAAAAATGACTGGTTCCGTAATGTTTTTCCAGACTTTGGAGAAGAATGATCAAGCTGAAAAATGGGCTCAACCTCATATGAAACTATAAAAACTGTAAGCGACCTTTTATTATACATCGAAATCATTGTGTTTATGACTTTATAAGTCTCTTTTGTAAAATTTTAAACGTTATCATGAATATGAGTTTAGTTTTAGGATATGTTGGTCAACATCATAGGCACGTGGGTTTTGTATACAAGTATCTAATACAATAAATTATGAACAAAGTTTGCTAAGCCGTATTCTGACGAGGACTATTGAAACTTAGCTTCTAAAAAATGTGAACACAAATAAGATAGCTTTTCTAAGTTTTTGGTATTTATGTAATTCGTTGGTTTGATGTTGGTGGCTGCTGATTTGTACACAACTGCTTACACTAACCTGCATACAACATACATTTGCTACTGCTACCCTACTATTTTGATCCAACTATTGCTAATATACCAGCTTCTTACTTTCCCGACATCTTGCTTCATTCTTCCTTGGACTGTGCCATCATTCGTAAGTGCAAAATGGTGTTGCCTTGAACCGGAAACCAGAATTTTTTTTGAGGAAAAAGTTTAAATTGCAAAGTGTTAACTATTGACAAAGCCCATTAAGTTGGAGAACTTCTGTGCAGTACATACTATATAGTAGATAGTACACAGGCATGTAGTAATAGCTTGGTTTAATTTTAGTAGATCATTATCCAATATTGATGCTTAATGGAAGCTTTTGGCTTAAAGTGTTAATTACAATTTTTGCCACATCTTAATATGTATTCATTGATGATTAAAGACGAAACTATATTTTCTAATATGACGAAACAAGTGTAATACAATGTGGTTGTTAAGGAGCAAGAAAGTGTTGCCTTTCTTTAGGGTTGATATAAATGATACAAGAAGTCTTTTCTAACAGAATCTCCTTTTATTGTAAAGTTAATGTTCTCCCTTGTTGATTTGGAAAGATGCCCCAATGCAAGAGTTCCATATATTGATTATCTCTTTTTCAAATAGAAATATTGAGGACTCTCCCTTCATCAAACATATAGATCTTGAAAGTAGAACCTGAATTTTAAAATCTAACACTCTTAGGCCATAGCTAACTGTTCTTAATTAGTGGGGAAATAGAAGCATTGATTTATATGGTTTTACATAAGCAAAACACGTGTGGCATTAAAAGTGAATATTGGTGCTCTTTTTACTTTCAATTCTGTTATTGGAAGAGCAGTGAAGCCAGCAATGGTAGCTGCACTTGGTGACATCAATTCCAATTCTAGTATATTACGAGGAGCAACATTAAACATTATTTTTCATGACACCGATTGCAGTGGTTTCATGGGAACTGTAGAGGGTAACTTTTGTTTATATATTTAGTTTTGTGTAATCATTGATCACTGTTGTGTAATAATGTGTTTTTGAGTACACTTAAGTGTTGTTTTGGGGCTTGAATTCAACTTTTGATAAAGAAATAATTCGTTGTTGGGAAAAGTTCAGTCATTGATGTGGGGTTTGGCCCAATTTTGTGGATGACTATTAAAGCAGAAACGATTATTTGCGGATGGACGATAGTTGAGTCAAGACCCGAGAGTTACAACCTTGTCGCGCACAATTTTGGCAACCTAGACATAACAATAGGAGAATCTGAGACATTACATACTTGAGTGACCAACTCTAACATTGACCTTGTTCCATGAGGTGTTTAGAATTCCTCTTAGATTCCAAATACTATCTACATTTTATGGCTGAACGTTTACGGTAAAATCCACCTGTCACAAAAGAAACTCATGGTCTATTTAATTTATAGTAGAATGTTTAATTAAAACATGTGCACAATACAGTAGTACGCTTATCTATGTGAAACTGACAGAGCTGTCAAGGGTGAACTGGAAACAAGCTCTTAATAAATACAATGATAACGATTCCACAAGGTTAGATTACAATTGATGTACCTGGTGTCAAAGTGAAGAGCTTCAACTTAATGGAGGAATGACAACTTACCACACCAACTGTTGGGATAATGGTGACTCAAACACCATTGAAGGAGATGAATTGAAGAAGATGGGTCAAAAAGAATGATGCGCAGGGTGCGGAGTTCTATGCGGGGTGCGGATGCGCGGGGTGCGGAGTTCTACGCGGGGTGCGGAGGCTTCACTGACCAAGTGCGCGGGGTCGCATAATACTCCGCTAAGCGCGGAGGCTGTACTGTTTTGGTTCGCGGCTCACAACATAGTGCACGGCTCGCGAATTGTTATGCGGTTTTTTCACACTTGTTTTTAACGGTTACTTTTGGTTTTTTTTTTATGTAATAACTTCTTTTAATTAATGGTCTCATATAAATACTCCATTATTATTAGAGTTAGTTATCATTCACAAAATTAGATCACAAGAGAGCCACTTTTCTTTGTGATTGAGAGGTTGATTCATCTTGTAAGTCTTTGCAGTTCAAAGTGAAATTGTTTGATCTCGGTGCCGGTGGATGTAGCTATCACATTGATAGTGAACCATGTTAAATTTCTTGTGTCTTTTCTTGTTGTTTGTTTGAATCTTTATTGTTTCATTATTGTTTTTCGATCTTAGCTTCCGTTGTCGCACAACAATTAGCATTAAGAGCTCAGGTTTAGTCCTTGGAAGAGTCTTTTGAGTGAAACAATGGTGGGAGATTTAACAATTAGAATTGAGAAGTTTAACGGCAAAAACAGTTTCGGGCTATGGCAAATTAAGATGAAGGCTTTGTTGAAACAGCAGCAGATTTGGCGTCCGTTGGCTCCAAAGAGTACTACTGCGGGGTCGGAAGAAGGACTAACTTACGGGCAATTAGCAGTAATGGAGGAAAAGGCTCATTCTACCATTTTTCTGAGTTTGGATGATCATATAATCACGGAGGTTGCTGATCAGGGAACGACAGCAGAATTGTGGCTGAAATTGGAATCGTTGTATATGACAAAGTCACTGACCAACAAGTTGCTACTGAAACAGTGGTTATTCAGCCTTCGTATGCAGTCAGGTACTCCCTTACGGGATAATTTAGAAAATCTTAATTCTATTTTATTGGATTTGCGTAATTTAGATGTTAAGATAGATGACGAGGATGCTGCGTTAATTTTGCTTGTGTCTCTGCCATCTAGTTTTGAGAATTTTGTTGAGTCGTTTGTGGTAGGCAAAGACTCATTGACCCTAGAAGAAGTGAAGGCAGCATCACACTAGGGAGTTGCGTCAAAAGGCAACTGGTGATAACGAAGGTAGTGGTAGTGGGTTATTTGTGAAATCCGGGAAAAATTCTAGGAAGAAAAAGGGTTTAACTGTGATAACGATGCTGAGACTGGTAATGGTGATAGTATGGATGGGTCTAGCAACACTAGGAGAATTAACTGTTATTACTGTAAGGAACCAGGACATTTTAAGTCTAAGTGTCCTAAATTAAAGATAAATCTCAAGCCGCTGTAGTTCAAAGTAAACAGAATAAGAACTATGATTCTGAGGAAGACTTAGCATTGGTCGGTTGTGTTGAGTCTAGGGAATCGTGTGATTTTTGGGTTCTTGATTCGGGTTGTTCGTTCCGTATGAGTCCTCGTCGAGATTGGTTTGACACTTATGAGTCCTGTTTTGGAGAGTCAGTTACCGTTGGTAATGGTGCTTCATGTGAGGTAATAGGTATCGGCTCTATGAGACTACGGACTGTTGATGGGAGAAGGTTGACTTTGACCAGAGTGAGGCATGTTCCTGCATTGGGGAAGAATTTGATTTCACTTGGGACCTTGGATGATTTGGGGTTTAGTGGAAAATTCTGTAATGGGGATTTGAGTGTCTTTAAGGGTTCGAAATCGGTCCTTAGGGGTATTAAGGAGAGATCCTTGTATGTCTTTCAAGGTGTTACGCTGCTTAGTTCTGTTGTTGGTGCTTCTACTTGTCACGGGAGATGATTGGTCAGGACAGACAGAGTCATATGGGTGAGAGTAGAGAGTTGGTTATGTCCACTAGGAATCTTCATTCATGTGTCAAGGATACTTATCTTGAGGTTGACAAGCGTCAAGTGTTTGAGGTTAAACACGGGTTGAAGCTTGGGATTGAAGCTCAGGTTGGTGATGACAGGTTGTATAGTAAGAAAATTGGTTGGCTACAATGGGACTATTGTTTTTATGTATTTGCTATGTTCTGTGTTTTAGGTATTTTGAGGCATCATACCTATAGGATAACACAACTGCAGAACGGTGTTACAGAACTAGTAAATTTGGGTCTTAGCTAGTAGAGTTTGGTGCATGCTCTCTGGTGCTTGGCTTAGGAGGAGATACTGGGTTTGTTTGTTCATTCGGGGTCTACACATAGGAATCGACTTGAACAGTTTGTGTGTGATATGGTGTTGTTGGGTATTGAACTATCTCATGTTGGAAGTCTTGTTTTGGCTCAAATGTGCTATTGGGTATTTTGAAGCTTCTGTTGATGGTGATAGTGGTACTGAGTTCGAGGTGGAGTATGAGGTTGATTCCTCAACCATTTTCTGTTCAACCTCGAATTGGTTTTGTTGATGCTGTTTCAGGTATCTCGCGATCTGTGATTTCTTTAACTGTCTTTAACTCTGTGGATAGTGTAAAGGAATCGTTACAGGGAACATCCCATCAGCTTAAAAGTTTTCGTAAAGACCCTATATGTGTTATTACAGAATCTAATAGGTTGGTTTTAGGGATTGTTGTTTTGATTGCTATAAGTTTGGTAGGTTATGCATTGAATCTCGTGGGTATAACAAGGTTGGTAGCCGGTTTTGTGGAGTCACTTGAACCTCCAACTTATGAGCATTGTTTAGAGTATAGTGAGCTGGCGCAATGGCTTACTATGACTGTATGTGTGAACAGAGTTTGGGAACTATATTGGGTACTGATTAGGAGGAAGATTTTAGAGTCTTCGTGTTATTGGTACTATAGGTTTGCCATGGAACGACATAATTATCCATCTGTTGTTGTTATGTTTGTTGTCATGAAGTTTGTGACCTATGTTGATAGACTGGTAGTATTGCTCATCCCATTTATGTCACCTCAATTTGAGGTTGAGCGTGTCTACATGTCTAGAGTTCCGGTTTGGTGTTTGAAGTATGCTATGATGTGTACTTGGTTTGCGCATGCCATTAGTGTGATTTGCAGGGTTGTGACTCAACCTGGGTGGGACACTGGCAGGTAGGGAGTTTCTCTCTCTATGGGTTATATGAGTCGGCTGTTGTAGTTCTTGTCTACTGGAATGATGTTGGGTGCTTCTGTTTATTGGTTGATAGTCGGATTGGTATCACTAGACTTGGTTTTGATCTTTCTTGGGTGGTTTCGTGACAAGTTGGGAGTCGTATTTAGGGTCTTCGATAAATGTGAAGATTGAATACATGATTTTAACTTCTGCTGCAAAGGAGGTACATACAAGAAGGTGGAGGTGAACAAGGTAGGATATCCTGACAGTCCTATGGGGTTCTTTGCTAAGCTGGCTTATATGGTTTAGGCCCTAAGGGGCGGTGATGAGAAGCACAAGGAGGAGGTGTGTTAGTCTCTAAGTGGAGCTTGCTCATGGACTCGTAATGTAGGTGGAGCATTATGAGGGACTTGATGCAGGTGGAGCATTATGAGTGGTTATACTTGGAAACGAGTATGTTGATAGGTCTTGATTGGAGATTTATCGTGTTGGGTCTTGGTTAAAGACTTATCGGGATGTGTGGCTTTAGCACAAGTTGTTGACTATGGGTTCTCGTCAAGGTGGAGATTGTTGGGATAATGGTGACTCAAACACCATTGAAGGAGATGAATCAAGAAGATGGGTCAAAAAGAATGATGCGCGGGGTGCGGAGTTCTACGCGGGGTGCGGAATTCTACGCGGGGTGCAGAGGCTTCACTGACCAAGTGCGCGGGTCGCATAATACTCCGCGGGGCGCGGAGGCTGTACTGTTTTGGTTCGCGGCTCACAACATAGTGCACGGCTCGCGAATTGTTATGCGGTTTTTTCACACTTGTTTTTGACGGTTACTTTTGGTTTTTGTTATGTAATAACTTCTTTTAATTAATGGTCTCATATAAATACTCCATTATTATTAGAGTTAGTTATCATTCACAAAATTAGATCACAAGAGAGCCATTTTTCTTTGTGATTGAGAGGTTGATTTATCTTGTAAATCTTTGCAGTTCATAGTGAAATTGTTTGATCTCAGTGCCGGTGGATGTAGCTATCATATTGATAGTGAACCACGTTAAATTTTTTGTGTCTTTTCTTGTTGTTTGTTTGAATTTTTATTGTTTCATTACTGTTTTTCGATCTTGGCTTCCGCTGTCGCACAGCACCAACAACACCTGCTATGATGACCATTAGAACTGTAACAAAATTTAATCATGAGGAGCACAAAACTGGGATCGTTACTACTTAGTAATGGGTCATTGGATGTCCCTCAAATGATGCAACATTTGTAAGCTATCCCACTGCTATTACACAACATAACAATAAAACATGGAGAAAAACAAGTTTAAAATCATAGTTAAGAGAGATCAAAAATAACTTACTCCAGAAAGTGTATTCTTGTTATGACAAGACTGATTGCTTTGTCTGCTTTCAAAGATCTAATTCAGTATCAAAGACACCACAATATAAGAAGATAAACATATTAAATCAGATCAACCAAAATCTGCTCGCATTGGGTATTAAGAAGCCCTCAATATTGAGGATAGGAAAAAAATTGAGAAGCCCTAAACAAAAGAGTTTCATTTAGCTAGCATTAAGTACAAGGACAAAATTTAACAAAAAGATAGACATTTTGCCTTAAAGGCACTTCCACTTATTTATTACACATTGTTCGTTTATTTTTATAAAAAAATATTAAGAAAGTAAACATGTACATGCTACCATTAGTAATACTTATATAGCAGTCTCTTACTGCAAACTGAAACATATACTACAAGTTTATGACTATAAACCATACACCATGACATATGAATATTTGAATGAGATATCAAATCAGAAGTTATCATAGGTGAATACAAATTAGAACATTAACTCGAGGAGTTGAGTGAACTTTGTAGCCAATTGTTTCAAAAAGAGTTAACCGAAATTGACTAATGATCAATTATTTGTGTATTCTATAATTTTAATTTTTGAGATATTTACACACTGCTAAAGTAATTTCAGCGATTCTTCTGATTTGAGCAGGAATTTCAACAAAAATTATCATGGAAACTCAGCAAATCACTTCGAATCCAAGATCTGGATCAGTGTGTGACGAATGCATGGTGGATGACAATGATCTTATCAGAGGTAACAGGGAACAATGTGAGCAACAACAACGAGACACAGGTTGGCGGCAGCAGCAGCTAAAACACACAAATATGTGCAAGGCAATGAAGAAACAAGGTGCAAGTACATTCCAGAACATGAACATTTTTTATGATATTGACAAAGGATTGAGACCTGCTTTTGCTGATGATTTCAGATTGATGTGGAACCAGGCGGAGCTAAAAGGCAGAGAGTCGGCTATTTGATGCAGTCAGAGACGAAATTAGGCATTTCAGGTTCTCGGATTGTAGAGTTGAAAGGTAAATCCATGAACGCTACTCCCTTAATGATAAGATAGATCCAAATAACTATGATAGTTCATTAAGAAGAGGTTCTTCAGAGCCTCATGCAGATGGTAGGTCGCATCTTCATGGGGAACAACAATCTCAAATGGAATAGTCAAGGAGGGGGTCATGATGAAGTTGGATCCCTGCATAACAAACCAGCAGATCATACTAGTAGATTGGTGAATAATGAGGTTGTTGCTAATTAGGGGACTGATGCCAAAGAATATGGAGAAACATAAAAAAAAAGTCTCTTGTCAGTTCACAACATCAAGACTCCAGGAAAGAAATTGGTTCATGCTAGGAAAGGGAAAGAAGTCCAAAGAATCTAACACATCGAAGAATGCTAATGACAACAAACGTAGAAACGTTTCCAACATTCAAGGTCGTAAAGATAAGCGCAGAAGGAGTGTATCTCCTGCAGATGATGATACTTTGTACTCAAAGTATGACAAAGTAGAGTCAGAGCTCAAAGAATAGAGTAAAAGGATGCCCTTCAAAAACCCTATTTTCCTTTAAAAAATAATTTGAAGCAAATGTATTTACTATCTATTCGATTTTATCGATTTTATGTTGAAATGGAGTAAAAGAATGCCCTTCAAAAACCCTCTATAAAAACTAAGCAAAACACAAACTTAGCCAAACATCACAAAGGCAAAGGGCTATGCTGAAGTTCACTTGCATGATGATGGCGAATTAGCAGAAATACAACAAAGCAACATAAGACAACAACATATGCAAGATGCATATTAACGTATTCATTCAAAATCTACTTGGTATTGTACAGATTGTTGTACAACATTAAATACAAAGCTTTGATTCAGCAAAATTATAGTTGTTTTCAAGTGTTTATGTGCAGCGTGTAGGAATGTATTCTTCACATCGAACTGGTGTAGAGGCCAGTCTTTGTTTACCGCAATAGGGAACAGAACTCGAATCGTATCAATCTTTGCCACTGGAGAGAAGTTCTCGTAGTAATCCACCCCATAAGTCTGAGTGTACCCTTGAGCTACCAATCTGGCTTTATACCGCTCAATAGTGTCATCCGCTTGATATTTGATGGTATATACCCATTTGCATCCAACTGTCTTCTTCCCTTTTGGTATCTCACATCTTTCCCATGTTTCATTTCTGTCAAGAGCTGAGATTTCTTCTTCCATTGCCCTTTTCCAATTTGGATCCCGAAGAGCTTCTTCAACCGTACGAGGCACATCATTGGAATAGAGAGATGTATTAAAGGCAACAGCTATTTATGAGAGATTCTCATTACTTTCTTTGTTCACTGGGTATCTCGATCGTTGTGCTTCATACTCTGGATCATATCTCCTTGGAGGAACACCCCTCATACTCCTTGGGGTAACTCATATCTGCGAGGTGACTCAACACAAGGAACTTCATTAGCAACATCAATCACAGTCTCAGTCTCAGGAATTACCTCTTGTTCTGATTGCTCCCTAGATGCTTCAGACAGGATAGGAGTAGTCTGAGGAGGAGGATGTACTATATCATCAGTGACACCAGCTGTGGGATTACCTACTTTCTTAGGGTCATGATCAATTATAGGATCCGGATTGATAGCAGTAGGATATGTTAGCCAGCGTAGGTCGTCACCAGTCACAGTCTCCCCCTGAGGACTAAGCTGGGGGTAGTAGTATGAACTCTCAAAGAAGTCACAGCCCATGGTGGTGTACATTTTGTTATGTATCGGATCAAAACATCGATAGCCTTTCTGATTGACCCCATATCCAAGGAAAACTGTAACAGCCTCAAAGGTCTTAATCTTAATCTTACGATTAATTATTCCGAATTTTCAATTCAAATTCCTAATCCTTTGGTTATCCATTTCAAACCATCTTTAATTCCTAAATCTTATTTTTCGATTTTGTAATTTCTTTCAAATATTAAACTTTAAAATATTATTTGGTTTAAAATTTTTTTTATTAGCACTAAAAATATTATTTTAATATTTTATAGTATTAAAAGTAAAATTTTTTTATTATATTTACGATTTTGTAAAACGTTACGTTTTAAGTTTTCTTCCTCAAACTAACATTACTACTTATTATTTTAACTTTATAACTTTGATTTAATTAATTTATACCTAAAAATGAGTTGTATTTTTATTATTAACTTTAAGTATAGTTTTTAATCAAAATTTTCTAAGTAAACTATTATATTTTCATGATCAAACTTACCCATTATTTTAAAGCATATTCACTTATTCATACTAGGACAAGATTTGATGAACCAAAATCCTTTCTATTTAAGCCATGATGTTTATTAGTTACACAAGGTATCACTATTTTCTTATACAAGTTAATCTTCTTCTACACTCCAAACTCTTACATATTCACTTACACACTCAAAATCACTTACACAAGTTAACCATATTCTATACTCTTAACACTCTTTTTCATACAATCCAATGAACTAACTACAAAGTTACCCAAACCCATTATAAATACCCTCCTTAGCCATGATGTCACTTACACCACCATCATCAAATCTTTCTAACATTCTTTCTTATATTCTCACTTCATCAAAATCTTACTACCTTAATACCTTTATTATTATTAGTTGAAGAAATTCAAGAAGATGGAGTTTAGAACACTCTTTATTTAGTTAAGTCATCATCATTTTGGAGCATTATTGGGTTATTATTTTAGGTACTTAATGTATAATTATTTTTAAAGTTGGGATTTATCTCTTTTGGGAGCTTAGAAGATCATCATTATTTTGGGAGCTTGGATTAATTATCTTTGGGAGCAGTATTATCTATCTTGGAGGGTCTTATATCTTATTATTTCCTAATTAGTACTTAGTACTAATCCTTGGTGTTAGTATGGTATAACTTCTTACCACTAGTACAAAAATGACTTTAAGTAACACAAATTGGTAACACTTTTTGATATCTAGCTTTTTGAAAATATTATGTAACACTTTTGTAACACTTTATCTTTAAGTAACACAATCATGTAACACTTTTTAAATAAGTAACACTAATATGTAGCACTTTTAAATTTGGTAACACTAACATGTAACACTTTTGCAATTAGTATCACTAATATGTAACACTTATGTAACACCTTAGATTTTGGTAACACTAATATGTAACACTTTAAAAATTAATTTTGACATAAGTTTCTTTTTTTTCTATTCAAATTCATTACTAAAATAAATTTTTGAAATTAACATATTTAATTAATCTTTTAAAATTTACACTAATATAATAAAAATAGGAATAAATAATTTTACTAGAATTGATTTTGAATATATTATGGTAATTAAGAGGAGGGAAAAATAAGAAAATTAAATCCTTAAAATCTAAATCTTAAGATAAATTAAAATAAAGATTAAAGATAAAATTGCATTCAAGAAAAAGAAAACGGTTGAAAACAAAAGAATTCTAAACTACTCAAAATCCCTTAATCTAAGACTTAAAGAATTCATTCATAAATAATGAAATTAAATCCTTCCTTTCTCTTGGATACTGAACAACAAATCAGATAATCGCCCTTTTCCTTCTCTCGATCGAAGCCCAACAGATAGCTTCTCCGCTCACCGGTGCACCGCTCACCGACCGTCATCAGTCGTATCCATCTATGGTATGCAATTTCTCTTTTCAAAATCTATTTGATAATGTTTCTTAATTTTACAATTTTATTGTGGACTTATTCTTGTTTTCGGTCATAAAATTTGATTTTTATCATCTTCTTCTTGTCATCAACACCATTGATTTGAACATAAAGTAATTGCAAGGTATGTTTTTCTTCTTCATCGTATTCTTGTTTGCTTTTTCAAGTGTGTGTTCAGTTATGGTGCTAGAACCTCTAAACTGTGTGTGGGTTCTTTTCACTGGGTAAAATAAATTTAGTTATGGTTTTAATTGTGGTTCTTGATCATTTTGCTGCTACGCTAATTGTGAAGCCACAATTTGAGTATCCTGAATTCTATTTTTAGTCTTTAGATTCTAATCTTTGATACTGAAACATGACAGTTGACATTTGAAATGTGTGGGTTCTTTGGAATTTGAATGAAATCAAGGTATCTCTTTTTAATTCTCAATATAAAATTTACTACCGTTTTATCAATTTTAAGGATTTATATATTTAATGATAATATGTTTTTAGTTGTCGATTTCTTATTTGTTGGAAATTGAATTAGAATGAAAAAACTTAAATTGTTTGGTCGATGTTTATTCAAATATTAGGTGGTATTAAATGTCATATAGCTGGTTCCGATTCTGTGATGAAAATTTTATTTTAAAATATGGATATAGTTCAAAATACACATGAGGTGCTGCCGAAATTCTTTAAATTTATGATGAAACTTGATTGGTGCTTTAGATAGTTTTTTTTTTGTTTGTTTTTGTGGATTGTTTGTTTGTAGGCTTATTTGGTTTGGTTTTTTGTGGTTTATTGAATGTCATTGAGCGGTGTTTTTTTTTTTTTTTACTTATAGGGGTTCATCTTATAACTTTTTTGATATGGTCTTTAATTTCAATAATATGATCTAGGTTCAAGATGGGAGAATGGAAACAAATGATCATAACAGTAATGATGAAGCTGCATGCGAGCAAGAAGCACACATAGATCACAATGAGAAAGAGCAATAAGAGATTATTAGTTTTACACTATATTTTTGTATTTTAGTTGTATAATCAAGTTCTTACGAACATACATAGATATATTTTGTATATTTTAGTGGAGTAATCAAGTTATTATGAACATATATAAATATATTTTGAGTATTTTAGTTGTTTAATCAAATTCTTACGAACATATTATATATTATATATTATATATTATATATTATTATTATTATTAATTATTATTATTATTATTATTATTATTATTATTATTATTATTATTATTATTATTATTATTATTATTATAAGTGATACATAAAGTGTTACATTAGCTTAATTGATTAAATGAAAAAAGTGTTACCTTATATGAAAATATGTTACCTAATCCTCAATAAAGTGTTAAATAAAGCAGGCCAAAGTGATACATTATTGCAAAGTGTTACATTAGCTTATTTGATGAGATTAAAAAGTGATACCTAATGATAAAAAAGTGTTACATAAAATATAATAAGTAACACTATGAAAGTGATACATAATCAAAAAAGTGTTACCTAAAATTTTTTAAAGTAACATTTTTCCAAGTGTTACAATAGGCATGTAAAAGTGTTACCTAAGAGAATAGGTAACACAGGCAGATGTAGCACCCAAAAAAGTGTTACCTTAGGTCTATAGTAACACTTTAAGTACTTTATGTAATACTTTTTGGGTGTTACTTAAAGCCAATTATGTAGTAGTGTACCCTACTCTTTTTGTGAAATTTTACATTATATTTACTTTATAATATGCAAAGTATGAAATATGTTGATATGTTTTAGTAGGAACTTAGTTTAATGAAATTATGATCAAGATTATATTAAGTATGTGTATGCTAAAAATATATTTAGTGTGTTAATTTAATAATCTTTAAACAAGTTTAGGAAGTTGGGTGCAAAAATATATTCTAGTGATATTTATAAGTATGATTCATGTTATAAACTAGTGCTAGCTAATATGTTTACGAGTTATGTGTTACATTAGGAATGTTATTATATTTAAGGATTTTTATGTTAGAACTTTATTAATAAGTTTATGTTTGCCTTCAAATTAGTTTATAAGATAGTAAGTTATTTTATGAACTTATTTTTTTATTAAGTATGGTTATATTAAGAATATTGTTATTATACGAGATTTAAGTTTATCCTTAAGGTTATAGTAAATTTCTAAGTTATTACGTAAAGTTTTTATTTTTGTAAGTTGTTATGTTAATCTAGGATTTAGTATGATAAATTAAATTAAGTCGTTCTTTTTATGTGAAAAGGGCCCCAAACACTCATAGGCCATTCGACCAATATCATATAAAAAAAAAGTTGAGTTTGATTTACTATTTTAAATTATTACATCTATTTTTGTGATAATAATAAAATAATAATTTAAAAAGATATTTTTGAAAATTTTTTATAAGTTATTAAATATTGAAGTTATTTTCTTGAATATATGAGATTTCATAATAATAGTAACTTTTAATCACTATTCAGTACAAAATATTTTATTTGCTAACTATTTGACCAAAATTTATATGAAAGATGTAAAGGTATTTTTAGTAAACTTGCCTCTTAAACTATGTCTGAAATATTGATTTTTGTGATATTATAAGTTTTATTTGTTTTATAACTAGAATGTTAATTTTTGCAAATCTAATAAGTTTACTTGTTTTTCTAAACTTAAAATAATTGTTTTTGGTAAACTTGTTGAATTTTGGAAACTTATCCAAAGGATGCAAATTATAACTTGAATTTTAATTAGAATATTTGATTTGGTGAAGAAAAGAAAAAAAAAAGTTTTATTTGTTGTAAGGATGGAAATGTTGATTTTGGGAACTTATTTCAAGAGAAATATATTTTAGTAGCTACGTGTGGAAAATACTAATTTGGAGACTATTAATAGAATACTAAGTTATTAGTGTGAATTTTATGAGCTATTAAAATAAAGTTTAATGTGTAAAAATTATGTAATGAACATATAAAGACATAAAAGTAAAATTTAATGTTATTAATAAGAATTATATTAAATAAATGAAATTCCCACCTAGGATGGTCAAAGTCAAATTCGAAGTCAACTTGTAGTAATAAACATGTGATGTACTTGTGTGCGTGAATAAGTATTGATTGAATGACCCTGATAGTAAGGTAATGTCGAACCATGGACCGGCATGTAAAATCCCAGCGTCCGTGTTGGCCGGCACGTAAAATGCGGTGTAAGACAGGGGGTTCGCTACCTATCCTGTGGAGCTCGAGCATAAACATTGTATTGGAGGGATGACGACTTTCACCACAGTTAGGGTTTAGGGCTACGGTCCTCACCTAACCAGACCCTTACATATATCAGGTGTCATATTGTTGTGCTTGTTGATTAGTGATGAACTTGATTAGTGTTTATCCTATGATCATGGTACGGTTATGAGTATTAACCAAATGAACTTACTTGAGTGTCAAGATTACGAAATTGTATAAGTGGCAGTAACGTACTTCTGCCAGGATTGAGAATGGTATCTTAATGACTTAAAAGTATATAACAGCAAAAGAATATAATAAAAGTATACAGTGGTGTCAATTAATTTGAAGTTTGCACTTAATTATTATTTTGTAAATATAGTGTATGATTTTCATATTTTGAGTTGGATAGGATGTTATGCTCGGCGTTACCGCTGACCGATTCAATCGGCTGTCATGCGTATCATGGATGGCAGCATTTTGCAGGATTTAGTTTCAGGTTCTGATCCAGGCCGCAGCAATTATTATTTATCGAGAACTTAGCTGCTTTTTGAGTCTTTATTTATGACTAGATGTGTATGTACTTTTACTTTTTTTTAAATTTTTAGCAAACGATGTTTCTTATCGGATGTAATATTTTACTTTTATTTTAAATAATTTTAGTTTTTATGATTTAAAGTTTTTAACAGTTCAATATTTTAAGACTTCCGCAATATTTTTGTGTATAAACATTATTATTAAATGTTAATTATGTATCGAGATTTCCGCTTCTGTTACAAAAACACACTTAACCGCACGAGGCTCAAGTTTGCTTCGAACTTGTTTGGGAAGATGAACATATACAACACACCCAAATACTCGAGGGGGTAAGGAGTGAGAGGAGGGAATATTAGTATGTGTCTGAAGAGTTTCTAAGGGGGTTTTGAAGTAGAGGCCTTTTGTGGGAAGGCGATTAGTCAGGTAGGTGGCAGTGGCAACTACTTCTGGCCAAAATTGAGCTGGGACATGAGATTCAAACATAAGTGCTCGGGTCATCTCAAGGAGTATGCGGTTTTTTCGCTCTGCAACCCCGTTTTGTTGTGGGGTGTTTGGCCAAGTCGTCTGATGAATCATGCCATGAGCTGAGATAAAGTGTTTCATGTCCAAGTTTACATATTCCCCCCCATTGTCTGACCTAAGAATTTGAGGGTGGGATTGGAATTGAGTTATGAGCATGTTATGGAAATTCACAAAGACATCAAACACCTCAGATTTATGTTTCAAGAAGTACACCCAACTCATGCAAGTACAATCATCCACAAACAAGACAAAGTACGAAAAACCATGTGTATTAGAATCAGGAGCTGGACCCCAAACATCAGAATGAATCAAGGCAAATGGTTTGATACTGTGGGTCAGACTCGGAGAATAAGTATGCTTATGACTCTTTGCTAAGACACATGCCTCACAATTTAGGGGTGCATTACAATTATTAAGAGATGGAAAGAGACGTTTCAAATACCCCAATGAAGGATGACCTAGACGCCTATGCCACATCCACATTTGATGATCAGGTGACCCATGAGCAAGCAAAGAGTTACCCTTTTGAGTAGCCTCGTCCACATAGTACAAGCCTCCCCTTTCAGTACCACGCCCAATGATTTTCCCCGTCTGAACATCCTGCACAACACAATCAGTTGATGACATAGTAACAATGCAATTAAGCTCTTTGGTCAGCTGACTAATCGAGAGTAATTTATGAGACAACTTTGGAATCAAGAGACAATTATTTAAGTGTATAGACGGAGAAATATCAATACTTCCAGCCCGATTTACACCGATACATTCACCACTCGCAGTCTGGATATGAGTTAGAGTAGTAGGAACAATGGAATGAATATCAGACGGATCGAACGTCATAGTGTCGGTTGCCCCACAATCAAAGATCCAAGAAAATCGAGGTGATGGGCTAAATGAGCCCACTTTATTTAGTGGGGAGTTGGATTTATGGGCCAAAGGGAATGTTTGGGCTTGAGAAATGAAACAACCGTGGGTTTCATTGTATTTGGGTAAGTTGGGATTTAAATACTCCTGTAAAAAGCTTTCCGCATACGCCTCTTTCTCTCTCCCTTCACCTAATTTTTCTCTCTCTTTTGAGGTCTCCTTCATGGAGTTCTGTCCTCTCAATTGACGAATGAGGTTACTCTCATTTCCTCCCATCCTGGCCGGAAATTTACTCTTCTCTGTGTTCACCTTCATGAACGCCTGTATACTACTTTGATTACACATTTCTCCGTTCATCTTTCCCGACATTTCTCTCTGCCCTATAGCTAGTCGTGCCATGCTGCCGGTCTGGTTTTTCTGGACCTTGGTGGCGGCCGTCCAACGTAGGTGCGGGGTAGATAATTCCAGGAGAGATGGAAAAGAGAAGGGGAGTACACATGAAGGTAATTTCATGTGTCTCTTCGTAATTCCAGATCTGTTTGTGGGTTGATGTTTTCGGTAGAGGTGGATAATTTTCCCTCCTCCAGATCGGTTTTTTGTTGCCGGAATCGTTTTATTGGTGTCGGAAATCTCATTGTTGGTGTTTAACCTTTGAGGTTGCAACAGTGGGATTAGTGATGATATTTGAATTTTTGTTTCCATTTGAGGTAAGTTTTTAATGGTAGATGATGAATGCTCAGTTGGTTGTTCCATCCCGGATCAACGTTACGGCTCTGATACCATGATTGATTAAAGCAAGGGTTTAGGGTTTGAATACTGATATTGTATTATCCTCCAATGAATACAAATGTCTCTACTTATACAAGATTAAGGCCACTAAAAAGGAAATAAATAAGCTACATGAATAAAGGTCATGAAAACTATTTCCTAAAATAATATTATCTAAAAATTACAAACTACTACATTCCTACACAGCGTGCTTTTGAACATATGTAACTATACTTGTTTAACATTATATATTGAAAGGGGAGGTAAACACCTCACTCAAGGATCACAAGTATGAAGTTTAAGTGTGTGTTTGTGTTGTGTCAATGTATAGGAACCAAATAATGCAATGTAATAATGAATAGCAAAAATAAGTAAATAATCAAGACAAAGATTTAAGGTGGTTCACCAATCTTTGGCTACATCCACCATCTAGCCTAGGATTATATTAATATGTGTTTAAAGGAGAAATACAAAACTTGAAGGAATTACAATGGAGTTAAGTGTAGGAAGAGAGGAGCTAAAATTAGGGAGTATTCTTGAGCAAGAGAGTAGCTCACTAAGATGAGACTTTGGTGCAACTAAAGAGGTCCTAAAGCTTGAGTATATATAGAAAATTATGGGGTTTAAAGTAGTACAAAGTGGCAGCAACAAGGGGACAGCAGTAGAGAAAAGATCAGCAGCTCTGCAGGCTCGAAACAGTAGCATCATAGAGGCTACTCGACCCACTGGCTCGGGCGAGCAACCAGTCGAGCAAGGGTGCAGCAACTCTTGTCTCTTTCCTTTCCTTTTTCATGCTATGCCACGGTCTCCGATGCATCTTACACTCAATGCTAGGACTGATTTCTTCCCTTTAAACTCTTCACATGTCAAGATATACACCCACAAAATCTTGTACCAAAGATTTCCATCAAACCAAATCACAAACATGTGATATGTATTGTCTTCTTCTTACCTTTACTAATTATAATGCTTAATTAGCTTAATCATCTTTTTGATTACTTAGCTTGGTGAACATAAGTCACCCATGATCATAACATCTATGTATAATCTACATTATACATTGGGATTTACAATTCAATCCTATTGTTTTTTACATTTAAATTAAGCTTTTGTAAGACGATTTAAATTTTCAAGACATTTTCTTTTGTATTATAGCAAATACTTTATATTAATAATTCCAATTAAATGTAATAATAATGACTTCAATTGTTGAAATGACCTGCTTACAAAAAGTTTATTCATTGCTCTCTTTGTCAATTCGTTGATCATTTTCCATTACTTGAAATGCTTTTCGAATCACGTAGGCAGATATACATTGGTGTTTCGTAACAAATCCTGTATAACAAAAATTGCTATTCATTACACATAACATATAAACAAGACATTTCTCAATCATGTGAACTTTATAGAAATTGTTTATTGAAGATCACCAAAAAATAAAGTTTATGTTTCAGTAATCCAAATTAAAAAGTAACAAGAATTAATCCATAAAAATGTCTATGGAGTGATTTTACAAAAGAAGTGACAAGTTAGATGGCTTTTGGAGTTTAATGATCTAAGAATTTGCCCGTATGATAAATTATGAAACACTATACCCTTCCCTTGCACACTCGATGCCACAAAACAACAAACAGAAAATTTTTGTCCCCATCAGTCCCCATCATTATGCAATATTCTCTATCAGTCTTATTAGTGAACATTTTAATAAGTTGTGTGTTCTCATCTTCACCAGGCTCTTCAAAATGTTTTTGAATAGCTTCACGTAGAGATGGTCATGGGGCGGGTCTGGAGCGGGTCCAACTAGATCCAGACCCAGACCCTTTTAATTTTTTGAGATCTAGACCCGGATTCGGACTCTAAGGATTCAATATTTTCAGATCCGGACGTAGACCCTCCGAATCTGATGGGTTGAGGGTCCTTAGTGGGTATAAAAAAAGTCTTTTTGATTTGTCAAATTTGAAACATTTGTAAGTCATTATATTTTTTGGTATATTTGAGTTATTATTGTATTTTACAAATATGTAATACTAATTTAACATCTAAGCTCGCATAGCGTTACCCATATACGCTTAAATTCTATTATAAACACTAGCTCGAGTACATGAAATAAGGAAAATTGGGTTAGCGCTTAGCAAGTAGCATATATTATTTATATATATTATGATTATATGAAAAGAAAATAAGTGTTGGGGGCAGAATTCATACGTAGAAAACAAATAAAAATAGACAATTTAATATTTATAAGGGTCCGAGGGGCGGGTCAGGGTCCTGATATAAGACCCGGACCCAGACCCGCCAATTATTTTTTAGATCCAGATCCGACCCGGATTCGAAGGGTCTCAAAAAATAAGATCCAGACCCATTAAAAAGGGGCGGGTCTGGGGCGGGTCCAACAGGGTTATGGACCCGTGACCATCCCTAGCTTCACGTGAAGTATCTCCCTTCCATGCTTTAACCCATTATGAGTAATATGCCATGGGGCCTACTCTCTCTTATTTTTCCTGTTCAGGTAATTAGTAATAAAAAATTTGTTGAATATTAATTATATTAATTATAGTAAATATAATTAATATTATACATAAATTATCTAATAGATCCACGTCATTAAGTTTGTTATTGTATACTGTAGGCTTAAATTTGATGATTGAATTAATTACCTATATCGGAAACAGAACAATATGACCATCAACAAATCTGATACTACATCACAGTCAGCAGAAAACTCAAAACAACAGCATATTAGATTAAAAAAATAAGGATCATTCCCCAACAACAGCCACCAAGTTTCCTCAATTTCAATTAAACAGCCTCGAACTTCGTTTATCCCCAACAACAGCCACCAACTTACAAAATGTGACATCGAAACAGCCAATCCAAAAAATAACCGGTAAAAACTCATTTTTTACCTTTGACCAACCCCAAAAACCGTTGACCTTAAATTTAAAACCAACCCCCTCTAACTCTAGTTAATGCCCAAACCCAATCTTCATCCTCCATTGAAGGTAAGTTCTTCATTCTTTCTCTTTACTTAGGTTTTCATTCTTTATTGGGTAATTGATTTGGGTAATTGATTTGATTACTTCTCATGTTTAATTCCCCTGCAAATTTCACATCAATAACTCCATTTCTCTACTCAATTTCACAAATTTTTCTCTTCAGAAATTGATTTGAACCCTAAATTTCCCATTTCACTTTAATTTTAGTGGGTCTTTTGCTAAATTTAGATTTTCATACAAATTAAAATGTTGTTTTTCTGGGTTTTTTTTTATTTCTGAGTAAATTTGATTGCTGACTTACTGTTATTGTATTCGTTCCTTCAATTATTCTTTCTTGTTGTCGATTTTTTTTAAATCATGAGAATCTGTCTTTGATTTATCTCATGGATGCTATTATTTCTTGAAATCTTAAGTTTCTTGTGTTAAGTGCTATTTGTCTGGGTTTTTTTCGCTCAAATGAAGAATATCATCTTGTTTGTCAAGTTTAAAATGTTGTCTGTTTGCACCAAAGAAGAAATAATGGGAAAGTGCAAATCTTTTTGGTCTAAAGAACACCAAAAAAGAATGAAAACCTAAGTAAAGAGAAAGAATGAAGAACTTGCCTTCAATGGAGGTTGTAGTTGATGAAGGTTGGGTTAGGGCATTAACTAGAGTTAGAGGGATTGTTTTAAAATTAAAGTAAACGGTAACTGGGGTTGGTCAAAGGTAAGAAATGGGTTATAACCGGTAATTTAGGGTGGTTGGCTGTTTCGATGTCACATTTTGTAAGTTGGTGGCTGTTGTTGGGGATAAACGAAGTTCGAGGCTGTTTAATTGAAATTATGGAAACTTGGTGGCTGTTGTTGGGGAATGATCCAAAAAATAAAAAAATAAAAAAATAAACCTTAAAATAAAAGTAAAGCCTAGAACTGAAAAAAAAAATTTGGTTCCAAAAACCTAAATCTGCTAATGTAAAGGAGAAACAATATCAAACTTAACCATTGACGACAGTTGCTATATTAGAAACGTGATGATAGACCGTAGCTAAAGCTAAAGATACCATGCTTTTGTCTAAAGCCTTGTGCCACTAAATGGGCCTTAAACTTGTCAATAGTACCATCAATCTTCAGTTTCTTTCGAAAAATCCACTTGCAACCTATTGGTTTACAAGTAGGAGGAAGATCCACTAACACCCAAGTGTTATTACCCATGATGGATTGCATCTTTCCAAAAATCGCTATCATGTGATGTCATAGCATCGCTATAAGTCAATGGGTCACATTCCACATTAAATAAATATGGAACACTAGAAGATACTTCACTTCTATTACCTTCAACCAAGTATACTTGGAAGTCCGGTCCAAAGCTTTTAGCTTTCTGTTGTCTCTTACTCCGTTTGGGAATAGGATCAGCAAATTCTTGTTCATCTAGTTGTTGATTTTCATCAACACCTAGAGGTGAACCTTGTTGATTATCATCAACATTTTCATTGGTACAAACTTGTAGATTTCTTTGTCTACTCAATGATGAAAATCTATTTTCATCAAAAATTGCATTTCTCGACTCTATGATCGAATGAATCGACATATAGTCATTTTGTTCTATAACATAGAACCTATAAGTTTTGCTATGAATAGCATAACCCATAAAAATGCATTTAATCCCTTGTTCACCGAGTTTCTTTCTTTTGTTATCGGGTAATCTTACAATTGCCCTACAACCCCAAACCTTAAGATAACTTAAGTTTGGTTTCTTTTTGTACCAAAGTTCATAAGGAGTCTCCTTATTTGTTCTCATTGGAACTCAGTTAAGAATGTGACAAACCGTCAACATTGCTTCACCGCAAAATCCATCACTCAAGCCGGAGTAGGATAACATGGAATTAACCATCTCTTGTAGAGTACGATTTTTCCTCTCCGCCACACCATTTGATTGTGGTGCGTATCCGGCGGTTGTTTCATGTATAATGCCCATTGAGTTAAAATAGTTTGGATCATAATATTCACCTCCTTTATCGTTTCTTAATTTTTTAAGTTTACTACCAAATTGTATTTCTACTTCATTTTTGTAAATTTTAAAATGATCAAGAGCCTCATCCTTTGCATGTACAAGATATACATAATAAAACTTGGAAAAATCATCAATAAAGGTTATGACATATTTCTTATTTTCCAATGATGGTGTACTATGAAAGTCACAAAAATCACTATGGATTAATTCCTAAATTTCGAATTTTCGTTCAACACTTTTCAAGGGTGTTCTTGTGATCTTCTTTAACATGCACGTTTTGCAAGTTTTAGATATTTTAACACACATAGGAATTAAATCATGTTTAGACATAAAAGAAACTTTATCAAAATTTACATGTCCTAGTCTAACATGCCACAAGTAATGCAAATCATCTTTATCATTCATGCGTGAAATATTACAAACAAAGTTCTTATTTGAATCTAAAGATAATTTAAATAAACTATTACATAAGAAAGCACGTCCTACAAACAAGTTATTTTTAGAGATAATACATCTATCGGCTTCAAACACTAATTTGTAGCCCAGTCGATTCAAAATTGGACCCGAGACAAGATTTCTACTAATTTCAGGTGCATAATAAACATCCCTTAAAACAAAGAGATTCCCCGAAGTAAACAATAGCTCAATTTGTCCTTTGCCTTGGACCATGATAGGTGCGTTGTTTCCCATAAAGAGATGGTCCCCATCAACCACCTTGTGAAAGGTTTTGAAC
Source organism: Amaranthus hypochondriacus (assembly GCA_000753965.2). NCBI lineage: Eukaryota > Viridiplantae > Streptophyta > Magnoliopsida > Caryophyllales > Amaranthaceae > Amaranthus > Amaranthus hypochondriacus. The sequence goes on from CM025917.1 coordinate 23,746,930, forward strand.
CATCTTGTAGAGTTACATACATGTCTCGAAGCCCCCGAATCGATCCACCAAGATAAAGAATGATCCTGCACAACACTTAAATTAGTATCATTGAAGAAAAAATCAAAGAAGAATTTTCATTAAAAATTGCATGATTACCTTAATTGGAAGGGTCTTTGCTTGTAGAAGCTTGACCATCCCCCTTTGCCTTCTTTTGCTTGTTCTTGAAAACAATGCAATTTTTCTTTCGGTGTCCGGACTTACCACATTTCCAACATATCTTTTCGGTTTTTGAGATAACGACCTTCCCCTTAGAAGTATCAACCTTCTTCCTTTTCTCACCGGAATGGGATGGTCTCCCTTCCGCAACCATGTTAATGGTTCCAACATTAGGATTTCATCCTTCCGATTCTCTTGAATCCTTATGCTAGACTCAACAACAATATGTTGTCCAAGATCGGAGAGTGTAATCTCCTCTCTTTTATGCTTTAAAGCATGTCTAACATCCCTCCATGAGGGAGGCAATTTATCTATAATGCTTGAAACAAGAAAAACTTCATCTATCTCAATTTTATGTAATTTTGGGGTTAGCATGCATTCTTTGGAACTCATGAAATTGATCAATAATAGGGCAATTTTCTACCATCTTATAAGAATTAAAATTACTTACAAGAAACTTTTTGGAACTTGCATCCTTCGCCATGTATTTATTCTCCAAGGCATCCCATAATTCCTTAGCGGACTCATGGTATTGGTAGATATCAAATAGCGAATCTTGCATTCCATTGAGAATATGGCCCCGGCAAATGAAATCATCATTTTCCCACTTACTTCTCCTCCTTGTACGCTCAAGAGTTTCATTTTCCGACTCTTCCGGTTTAGGTGTACTTATCACGTAATTCACGCTCAAAGTAGTTAGGAGGAACATCATCTTTTTTTTGCCAACGTCGAAAATCCACACCGACAAACTTTTCATCTTAGCAAAGTTAGATGTAAAATCCTTAATAATTGTCATCCCGAAGAAAATATCACAAAGATTATTAAGAACTTAATAATGCAAAATACAAATTACAAAAGGGAATTTGTATTTAACCCTTTGTTGATGACAAAATGAAATTACAAATAACAAAACTAATTTAACTTGAAGATTGCTTTGTAACGACAACCGTTACTCGGAAACTTGATACTTGTTGTAGGCGTGTGATCACTTTCCTTTTGTGATATTTCCCCCACAAAGGTACTTGGATTGGTGGTTGGAAATTCACAATGAGCTACAAACAACACAATATACTCTTAGTACTTAGAGTATATCACTTAACAACAAAGTGTTTGTTAATTATAAGAATTGGAAACATTAAACAAGAGTTAATTACTCTCTTGACAAAGCATAAGCAAATGAGAATAAGAGTAAAAGAAATCAGAAAAGGTGTAGCATTCCACCCATCATCAAGCCCTATATATACTACTAGAGTATAGCCTAAGGGTCATGACCCAATTAATCACCATAATGATCATATTGATGATCATATAATTCAATACCATTAATCTATGACATTCATGAGTATTATTCACCTTAATACTCCCTTATAACTCCAGAAATCAAGAGCCATAAGTATAGGATTCCAAAGCATTCACTCAAGGAAAACCGAAATAATCCAACGGTCAAAACAGAGGAAAAAGTCAAGTCGGCTTTTCCCCCAAAGGCCAGCACAACCGACTCGGCTTTAGCTGATGAACAAAATCTCATTTTCAATACCTAAAGCCGAGTCGGCTTTAGGCCCCAAAAAATGAAAGCCGAGTCGGCTTTTCTTACTGACTCGGTTTTCCAAATATATTCGACATTTCAGGTTTTCGATCCGGTTCGGGTTGGACCGGATGAGACCGGATGCACATAAAAGTGATTTTGAAAGTGAAAAATATTTACGATTGTTATGTATATACTTATTTAAAGGGCTTTAGATATTTTATTTCAACACAAAATAATTTTTTAATTCAAATATTTTAATTTTATAATAATTAATTTGCTAAATTATTTTTAAATCTTCCATTTATTAATTTATTTTTGGTATAAGAAATTATTTTCGGTCTAACCGGTCAAAACCCGGACCGGACCGGATGTAATATACGGGATACCGAACCATATGGAACCGGTCCGGTATCCGGTCTTCACGTCCAACCGGTTCCAGTCTGGGTTTGGACCGGTGAACACTCCTACCTATGATAGCTTAAAAAGGGATTGATAGACTACTCATACAAACAAGGTGCATCTTCTTTTCATGGGAGCCCATTTGTTAAGAACTCCACAGTTAAGCGTGTTTGGTGAGGAGCAATCTTAGGATGGGTGACCTCTTGGGAAGTTTTCCCGGGTGCGCACGAGTGAGGACAAAGTGCGCTGGAAGACTTGTGTTGGTTTGTGGGGCCAGTCTACAGTCTCCCTGAGTAGTCACCGGCGGTCTGAGTGGTCGGGATGTTACAACACTGGGATTTCTCAAAAAGCCACACACGACATTACATCAGAGGAGAGCAACCTATGATTTGAACAATAGAAAAAGGTCCCTAAGGGATTATCATCGGATTACATATCAACATAGGTGCCAAAATAAGTTATTCTAATTATTATTATTATTATTATTATTATTATTATTATTATTATTATTATTATTATTATTATTATTATTATTATTATTAGGAAAATTATTAATGGTATCTTGGGCCTCTGATTGGGGTATAATCCCTCCACCCACTCTTTTTGGGCCTCATCGTACGTTCTTGGGCCCATGTGATGGTAAAACTTCCTTTTCTTTGCTAACTCGGAAGCTTTACCACGTTTTTCCTAATTAATCAACAGAAGTCAAATGTCATATATTATTAGTTTAATAATTAAATCAAAAGAAGTAAATTAAAATGAAAAGCTATAATATGGAATACTTACAACTTCATTGAGAGTTGTTTTTTTGGCAACAAACGCCTACCATTCATTCTTCGATACGTTCGGCCATATCTCATACGGCATCTTTGAAGGTGCTTCTTCTCCACCTTCGTTTCCCGTTTTGACCTTCTTGGTCTGACGGTGACTCTTCTTTGTGATCCAGCGAGCTACGAGCTTGGATTTGAAATCTCTGAATCTTTCAGCAACTGCTGAAAGAAAAATACTCTTCTTTTCTTCGTCGTGCTCAATGTGAAAAAGATTCTACAAAAGAAAATTATAATTAGTAATTAATGTCAATTCAATTAATTTTAAAATGAAAGTAATGAATAAAATACTAAAGTTGCTTACTATAGTATCATTCCATAGTGAGTTCTTCAAACCCTCTGGCACCTCGTTCCACGCGTGCAATATGGAAATCTTGCGAATAGATAGGCCTACTTGTTTTCCATATTGCCTACGCCACTTTCCACATCGCTGACCCAATGCCTTGTATTCGAGGTGCATAGGGTCCGTGACTTTGAGGTTTTTCGTAGGACCTCGCCATTTTCGTTTCTTAGATGTCACTGTTGTAGTAGGAGCGACAATGACCATATCATTAACTGGAAGAGCATCATCAGCCAATTGCTCGTATCTAACAAGTGCGTCGTCATCCTCATTGGCATGATCATCATCATTTATGTCATTTTCCTTCGTCGGATCATAGTCCTTATCCGACTCACTATGAACCACGTCGTCCAAAGTCTCAATCTCGGGCACAATTTCGTCTCTGAAAAGATGCATTGTAGATAAAGTACCTGAAAGAATTTGAATAGAAATACATTAGAACATGTTTGAGCTTCAACACAATTTGAATAGAAATACATTAAATACGCAACTTAACACTTAATTTCAAGCATATGACAATTATATACCTTGTGAATCAATTAATCCAAATGCATTCCTTCTGTGTGATCTACACGCATATAACCAACATCTTCATCATCTTCATTCACCGATTTTGGATTGATAAAGGGTGGGGAGTCTTCAAAAGCATTGCACGCAAGGTGAACTCCTCATTAGCATATGCATCAAACACGGAAACTCCTTCATCCCACATCTTTCTCAAATCCTCAACGAGAGGTGCAAGATATACATCTATGTCACTGCCAGGTTGCTTAGGACCCGAGATAAGAAGGGAAAGCATAATGTACTTACGCTTCATACACAACCAAGGTGGCAAATTATAGATCAATAAAAGTACCGTCCAAGTACTATGTTGAGCACAGTCCGAGCCTTAAATTGCGAACTTCATCCCCAAAAGTCTTGTGCAACCTATCAATACTGTTCCACTCCCGAGAATCGGATGGATGTGTGACCAAGTGATCTTTCTTCACCCTATCTGCATGTCACCTCAAATTTAACGCATCTTTCTTTATAGAAAACAAACGCTTGAATCTAGGTATTATTGGTAGATACCACAATACCTTAGCCGGGGGCCCTTTAGCATCCCGAGCCCCTTTACGCTTGTAACGCGATAACCCACACCTAGGACACTCTTCTAAGTTCTCGTTTTCATTCCGATACAATACACAATCATTCGGACACGCATAAATCTTCTGGTACTCTAACCCGAAAGGACACATTAGTTTTTTGGCAGAGTATATCGACTTTGGAAGTTCATTTCCCTCAGCAAGCATCTCACCTAACGCTTCTAATAACATTGTGAAACTAGTGTCACTCCAATTGAATTTTGACTTAATGTTGAAACTTGTCAAAACTACTGTAAGTTTGGTAAACTTTGTACATCTAGGATACAAAGGCTTTTGAGAAGCCTTTGTCAACAAGTCAAATACACGACGACGTTTTTCTAACTCATCCTCGACTACCTCCATCATCTCATCAACACGATCCACATCCTCATCGACATTTTCTTCATCAACACGATCCACTACATCCTCATTAACATCCTCGACAACACTCTTTTCCTTGTAAACTCCCTCCTCACCATGCCAAACCCAAACATGATATTGAGGCCTAAACCCACGTCGAAGTATGTGCTCCCTAAGGATATAAACATTATCTACCTTTGATACATTGCCACAATTGACACATGGGTAATAAAAACCAACTCCCCCCGTCCTAACTTGATGTTCAACCGCAACACTACAAAATTCTAATACGCCATCAATAAATTCCGACGATTCAATGCTTCCATACATCCAAGAACGATCTTTTGTCATCCTAAGTGTGATTATTTAATTCAAAACAAAATTAATACACATTACATACATAAGTATATATATACTTAACCCTAGATAACCCAAATTTACCATATTTAACCTTCTTATTATTTAAATTATTCAAATTATGTATATTTTAATTAATTAACAAACTAAGTACATAAGTAAACTATTGTGATACATAAGTAAACTACATACATAATTAAACTACATACATAATAAATCAAACTACATACATATACATAAAAAACTACATACATAATTAATTAACAAATTAAACAACTAAACAAAAATAAATTAAACAACGTACATAAGTAAACTACATACATAAAGCTTATAAATTAAACAACTTAAACAACTAAACAAAAATAATCAACAAACTAATGATAACATCAACCCATACAAAATAATTCCTAATTAGTTATAAATGCAATAACATGTTTGTTCAAACACTAACCTAGCTTGTTCAAACTACACGCATACATGTTTGTTCAAACACTAACCTAGCTAGTTCAAACTATACGCACACATGTTTGTTTAATAAAAACAACTGAATTATCTTTAAACACACAAAATCCTAAGTATCAAAGATATCATAAAACAAAAAATTAGTATAAAACAAACAACTTGGGTTATACCTTGAAGAAGAAAGCTTAAACTTAAAACTAGGTTGAACAGCAACGAAATTGGGTTATGAAGAAAGCCCAACAACAACAAGAATTTCGCCAATGAACAGCAACGAAGCTTGAATAAAACTAGGTTGAACAAAAAAATTTCGTATGCTTGAATAAAACGAAGGAAGACAGAAATGAAGAAGCAACAACGAAATTAGGTTATGAAGAAAGCTCAACAACAATAAAACGAAGCTTGAACAACAAAAGCTTGAACAACGAAATTGGGTTGAACAACAAAGAAGGTTTGAATGAAGAAGCAGATGAAAGGAGAAGACGAAGGCGTGTATTTTTTTGTTGAATGAAATGAAGTAATGAAACAGTAGGTTAAAAATCAAAACGTTAAGTTTTTGAAAAAAGAATTATTGGCTGCGAACAGCAAACAAACCGCAGCCTTTGCCCTCTTTTTTTTTATTTAATTCGAAAAATACTTATTGGCTGCGGACGTTGTGTGAACCGCAGCCTTTGCCCATTATTGGCTGCGGACGTTGAGTGAACCGCAGTCATTGTGTATTTTTTTTTTTGAAATTTGATTTTTGGCTACGTATAATTCTAAACCGCAGCCAATAGCCCTTTTTCCACTAGTGTAATAATCCTTGTATTGAGACGAATCAAACAAGATCCCACATGACTATGTATTAACTTATAGATTAAGAGTAAAATACAAATTAAGAGTGATGAGTGAATAGTGCCAAAAAAATATGAGACATTTAGGCTGAATAGGAGGTAGTATTATTAATTGCCCCAATTCTTTTTCTCTCTTCTCTCTCGAAAAAAAACCTAATATCTATAGTTAGTTTGGGGCTATCATCAATCTTTAAAGATTGATGGTAAACCCCTAATTTTCTCCCTTTTAAGTTTTTTTTATTATGATTAGAATAAATTTTTGTCCTCTCCCTGTAAGAGAGTTGTTCTACCCATTTATTGGGTTGATTCTACCCATATATTGGGTTTTGAAGTCTCTCCTTGTGAAAGTTTAGAGTTATGAATTTTTGTAGAGATTAATGCGATGATGCAGCAGACACCAAAATTGCAATTATCATCAACTACATCAAATTCAGTTCTATCTCAAGACTACGACAGATCAAAAGACCCCCTCGTAGAAGACTGTATCAAACAGCGATGTGGAAGAGGATACTCAGAGTTAGATCTCATACACAACGATCGTAGTTTTGTTATTTTTGAATTATATTTGGTTTTAGTTGCTATGTACTTGCTAATTTTTATCTCTGATGTAGATGTCGTATGACTCTTTATTAATGAATCAGATGTTATTAAAAAAATGATATTATTCATTAATTAATTATTATTCAATAATAACGACTAGCAAAAACATTTGGTTGAAGTTTGAGTCAAGTGTCAATCAATTTTATTGAGTAGAGATTGGGTTTGGGCATTATTTTTGAGTAGAATTCGGTTAGGGGTTACTATCAATTGAGTCAATATCATACTAATTGGCTAGTTTTTTTTAATTGATGATCAGATTCTCTTACTCAAGAGAAAATAGTTACATTGCAAATTGGTTCGGGTTTACAACAGTTGAATTAAAAATCGGTTTAGGTTAAGTCGATATTAGTCGGATCGAGTTCGGTTTCGAGCATGATTTGAGTCAAATATGACTCGGGTCGGTCTTTATTAGGTTCGAGTGATCTCGGTTAACGATTATGTGTCGGTTATAAAAATTGGTTACATCTCGGGTTCAGTTTTCCGTTTTTGGTTATCAACCGGTTCGGGTATAACTTCTGGTCGGATAATATCGGTTCACTAAATCTAAAAAAAGAACACATTTCGGGTCGGTTTGCTTTCGGTTCCGGTTTCGGGTTGGGTCACTTTTGAACAGCTCAAACTCCCTCATTTATCTGTATCACCCTTCCCCTTCCACTCCATACCACCACAGTGCCCCGCCACAGGTGCCGCCATCTAACCACCAACGTGTGCCGCCCCTGCTAACAGACACGACCAACTTCCTTCAATGCAAAACCATCTGTTATTGCGCGAATTGATGCCATCATTCCTACTCCATAACACCGCGCCAGGTCACAGCCACCGCGAGTGGCGATTCTCCTCCCTGCTCACGGCCACCATCATTTCACTAAACCCTTTCACTCCTCCTTCAACCCATTGTGAGTTATTCCTTTTTTTGGTTGTTAAATTCTTGTTCCTGACTTCATGTTTCTTGCTGATTGTTATTCTTTCCTTTGATATTTGAGTCTATATATCTATATTTTATCATCGGTGATCGTTAAACTTGTAAATTAAACATATATTAGTTAGGTTTTTGATGGTTGAACGAAAATAATGGCTTTGTCTGCTAAATTTGATGAGTTTGGTGTTGTTTTGAACTTGCACAGCTTAGACGTGGTGATATTGGTAGTTTTGCTGGGCATTATTATCATTATTGTGAATTTGGGCATCCTTGTTGCTATTGTTGGTGGGTATTTTAATTATCGTAGTTATCATTGTAAACCTCCTCAATTATGGTTAATTATTGTTGGTTGTTGGTTAGTTCTTGCTATTGTTGTTAATCGTTGCCAATCGTTGATAGAATGTTAGTCGCAGTGTTATAGAAACTATCATTGTGGTAGTAAATATAGTTTGATTTGTTCTCATTGATATTGTTACATAAAAAGGTATTATTGTAGTGGTTGTTATTGTTGTAAGTTATTGATCGAAGTGTTACTTGTTAATCTTGCTCCTTCGTTATTGTGGTTAAGTTTAAATGATGTAGTAAAGTATCGTATGACTCGCCGTTATTGCAATTGATCGAAAACCGTTGGCCTTGATCCCATGATAAATTTATCATTGGGGTTGTACAAAACTGGTCTCTCACAAGAGGGGAATTAACTACACACAAGTCCTATAAGTTTCCATCCTAAAGCCAATTGGTAATTGATATAGTAGCTCATTAAGCTTATATGTTAGCCAACCTCTCTCTAATTCTTCGACGTGAGATCACATGTAAGTTATTATTCTAACACTTCCTTCACATGTGAATACATGTTTTTAATTGGGGGGAACATCTTTCTTTTCGAACCCGCACATTATGTTTTTATGGAAGACCAAGATTTTTTGTTTTCAGTTGATCACAAAACGTCGCCTTTAATTCCACGAAGAATTTCAATTCTTAATGTAGAGTATGAGCCCCTATATAGATTTATAACACAATACAAAACAGGAAAAACCTAAGATTAAGGAACTGAAAAATACTAATTGTTCTAATACGGTAATACCATATTAGGTTGTGAAAATTCGTCACATAGTCACACCGTGGGCCCACTGTATGGACACATCCATGGGGTACTCATGGGGAAAGGCCACAAGTAAAGACTTACATATACACTTGATGAGGTTTACTTAGGAAGATTATACATCAAGCATTATATGCAAATTCATAACCCACTATTTGCAGCCCAAGCCCAAGCCCAAGCCCAATATAATTACTTATCACAGGAGGAACAAGAAGAATATTACAAATGATGAGGTGGCACCTATGGGGAATATTTCTGTTAGCAATGCATAATGCAATTTAATCGTTTTAGCAGGAGGAATGAATATCATGTATGAGGTGGCAATATAGGCCTTTACTTATTATAAATAATGTAGAGATAATGGGTTGTAATCATGCTTTCATTAAATAGTAATTGAGGCTGTTTTGGAGTAAGCTGAGTACTCGAATTCTTCAGCATTTTTCTTTCTTT
>CM025917.1:23759445-23775304 GCA_000753965.2 Amaranthus hypochondriacus
AAGATACTTTGTTGGGGCCAATCATTAAAAGGCTTGAGGCAGGAGAAGAAGTGCTACCTGGGTTCACTTTTGAGCATTCACAGCTTCTTTACAAGGGGAGGTATGTCTTACCTAAAACCTCACCTCTTATTCCCATTTTGTTACATAAGTACCATAACACACCTATGGGTGGGCACATGGGAGAGCATAAAACCTATACCCGAATTGCAGCGGAATGGTTTTGGGAAGGGATGTGAAATCAGATTGTGGAGTATGTGAAAGGGTGTGGCGTATGCCAAACACAGAAACATCTACTTTGAGTCCGGCAGGGCTTTTACAACCCATCCCAATACCCAATTTGGTATGGGAACACATTACTATGGATTTCGTTGAAGGATTGCCATTGTCACAAGGGAAGGATACCGTTTTGGTTGTCGTGGATAAACTCACCAAATATGCTCATTTCTTAAGTTTGAAGCACCCATTTACTGCGATCACAGTAGCAGCTGTTTTTGTTAAGGAGATAGTCCGGCTCCATGGATTTCCTATTTCCATCATTTCCGACCGTGATAAAATATTTATGAGTTTGTTTTGGAAGGAATTATTTAGATTGCAGGGGACATGGCTGAAACGGAGTACTGCGTACCACCCTCAAACCGATGGTCAGTCCGAGGTAGTCAATAAAACCTTGGAAACATACTTAAGATGCTTCATCAATGGCAAACCCAAGAAGTGGATGCATTGGCTACACTGGGCCGAATATAGCTATAACACCGCCATACATTCCGCTACCAAAATGTCACCCTTTCAAGCTCTTTACGGGAGGGTACCCCCACACATCACTCGCATGAGCTTGGGAAAAACCGCAGTGGGAAAGCCTAGAGGCTATGATAATTGAGAGGGATGCTATGCTTGATGAACTCAAATTCCAACTCCTCCGAGCTCAACAAATCATGAAGTCACAGGCGGATAAAAAGCGGAGGAATGTCTCATTTTCACCTGGAGATATGGTTTATGTGAAGCTCCAACCGTATAGGCAAAAGTCCTTGGTTCACAGGAACAACGCTAAGTTGGCTCCACGGTTCTATGGACCATATAAGGTGCTGCGCAGAATTGGGTCCCTAGCCTACGAACTACAGCTACCCGACTACAGCCGTATTCACCCCGTCTTTCATGTATCTCAGCTGAAACCTTCGTGTGGAAGCCACTCTCCATTAGAGCTGCCCCGTCAACTCACCGATGACTTAGAGATGAAGATGGCTCCCAAGGAACTTTTGCAATGGCGATATAATTCAGATGGTGAATTGGAGGTTCTGGTTCTTTGGGACAGCTTACCTGATTCTGATGCTACATGGGAGGAAGCCACACTCATGCACACCTTGTACCCAGACTTCCACCTTGAGGACAAGGTGTTGCTTCTAACGGGGGTATTGCTATGCCATTCGTCATTACCAAGCAGCCCAAGCCCAAGCCCAATATAATTACTTATCACAGGAGGAACAAGAAGAATATTACAAATGATGAGGTGGCACCTATGGGGAATATTTCTGTTAGCAATGCATAATGCAATTTAACCGTTTTAGCAGGAGGAATGAATATCATGTATGAGGTGGCAATATAGGCCTTTACTTATTATAAATAATGTAGAGATAATGGGTTGGAATCATGCTTTCATTGAATAGTAATTGAGGCTGTTTTGGAGTAAGCTGAGTACTTCAGCATTTTTCTTTCTTTTCTTCTGTTTCTTTTATGTTTGCTTATTGCTGCTGAGATCATTCCAGCATTATATGCAAATTCATAACCCACTATTTAAGTAATGTGAGATCTTTCTCACATGTGAAGTATTTCCCACAATACGTAGGCTACCCAAATTGGATTAACCGATCCTATCTCATACTCAATTATAAGTAGTAGATGATAAAAACTAAAGGCTTAGACTATCTTACATGAAAAGTTGGATTATCAAACACTCGTAAGTTTGTGAGATTGACTAGAAGCAAATCAGTGGGGGCGCTCATGCAACTTTTCCTTGTAATTCAGAAGCCTTAATTTCTGAGAAACTCCAAAGTAGGTGCAACAGTGAAACTAAAACAAAACTTTTGCTTATCATATTATACATTAAGCTCCATCAGCTAACCTGCCAACATTCATTGCTATCTCAATCAAAAGATTAAGTTGATGGTTGCATGACTCATCCTACAGTTTCGAGGGTGGGGGCGAGGGCCAAGCCATCACATACCTTAGCAACCATCTCACATAAGACTTGCATGATTTCAACAGGCAAGACCCTCAAATATATAAACTACAAAGTTTTCCTTCTTCTCCAAGCCAATACTCAACAAACTTTGTATATAGTAATTCCAGCTATAAATTTTCATATAGTCTGTTCTTTGCATCCTTTTATTACAGGGCATGGGACAAAACATTTGGTTATCAGTGATCACCCTTACAAAACTCTCAACCAAACACCTTGAATTTAAAAGATCATATATAAGGTTTCCATCAGCTAACCAGTCAACATTTGTTGCCTTGTGTATTTCATTCTTCCCAGATATTCATACTTGACCTACAACAAAAATATTAAATTAGGAAGTATAATGAAATGCTACAAACCAACAAAAATAGTAAATAAAACATTCAAGGGACATCTCATTGAAAGTTTAAGCTGATGGTTAAGATGTTTTCTTGACATGGCATAAGAAGCCTGGGTCAAGGGTGGATTATATATAGTGTTATAACATATTTGGGGTTTCAAACAAAAACTTTAGCTGATGGTTGGTCTTCGTGATATGTTATATAAACTCGATCAAGAACACCATCAACTGCAAATTAAGTGAATCTTTCAAGTTACCTAAGGACTTTGAGGTTTTCGCTCTCGTGCAAATTACTTGATGACGAATTTGATGATTCAGGCCAGTCACCACTGCCAATCTGCTCAGGGCCATGAGTAGTTTCATAAATCATGAACCCCTTCCAAGTTTGAAAATACTGACCAAAATGTAGCTTGAGGTCCAGATGCCTCCAACTTAGTGAATCCCACCAGTTTTGCCTTCCTTTAATGAATTCTAAACTGCTCTTGATTGGGATATCAGCAAAAGGAAGCTCTTGTAGTTTTTGACAATCATGAATGTACATCCTCTCCAAAATAGGAAAAGACTGTGGCTCAGCACAAATAAACTCCAGATTCCCCAGGTTATCCAAGCGTATTCTTTTGAGACTTGGAAAAACATCCTTCTTCACAAGGTTAATGATCTTTTTTAATGCGCAACACTTTCGCACCCATAAGTTTTCAAGGGATGAAGCATAGACAAGGCAATTCAAGTCCTCCAACTGCTCACACCTGTAGATAATTAAATGTCGAAGATTCCAGAACTTGTTTGCATTACAACCATCCTCGATTTGTATAGTTTTCAAGGAACATAAGTTATATATTTGGAGGGCTTCCAAATTCTTCATATTGGTGGTGGATAACAGGAGAGGCTTTGTAATTATCTCACCAACATTATTGCACCAGTCAATCCTCAAGTACCTTGTACAATTCTGCAGTTTCTCTGAATTCAAGAATATGTTGAGCATCTGCGAGGAATGCAGATAAATACTTATCTCGTTGATGAATCTCAAATTCTCTAAGGCTCTCAAAAACGTTTTAGAATAACACGGACCATAATTCATGCGAAACATACACAAATTTTCTAGATCATTAATTATATGATCAGTAGGATACTCCTTGAGATTCTCCATGTAATTTAGCAGCAAAACTCTTAGTCGACTCAAATTGCTTAAATCCGTTGGTAGAGTTTGTATATGTGTCCTCGAAAGATCAAGATACTCCAAGTACGACAGTTTTGAGATCTCTGGTAACTTTTTTAATATAGAGTTACCTGACAAATCGAGAACTTTCAAAAAGGGTATAAGCTGAGGCAATCTCAAGGGTATTTCCTTTAAATAGGTACTATTCACAATCAAAGTAGAAAGCTGATCACATAAGTGAGTCAGTATGGGCTCCTCGACTGCTTTTCCCCTCACAAAAATCTTCTCTACCTCCTTAGTCCAGTTTTGGCTGTGGCTGACATTAATCAACCTAGTGTTTTCGAGGACAATAAATTTTTCTGTTACGTTCATCACAGTCTGAAGCTATCCATAGAGCCATATCACGAATCACATCATGCATCTTCACTTTTGATGGTGATATATTTCCACTTTCCAACAAACAAGCAAGTTTCAGACTTTCAATGACATAAAAACCATGATTCCTGGCTTCTGATATCTCATCAAATCCCTTTAGAAATCCCTCCCCAATCCAAAGATCCACTAACTTGATGGTCGAAATTTCATAATCCTCGGGAAATAATGAACAATATATAAAACATTTTTTGATGGTGGGATCAGGTAAAAAGTCAAAACTGAACTTGAGAACTGGTAGCACATGCTCACCCATACCTGAGAATTTTGAAGGATATTTCCTCAACATTTGCAGGGCATGTGACCATTCATAAGGAGTTTTTCCTACAACTCATAGCTCTTCCAATCGTGATGAGAGCTAGAGGCAAACCATCACACTCCTTAGCCACCATTTCTGCAAGCCTTGGTATATCGTGATGGGAATTCAGCGCATTTTTGCCTACTTTCTCCTTAAATAGAGCCCATGATCTCTCCCATGAAAGACAAGTAACTTTTATTCTCAGATTCGCTTGCATAAGCCCACAAATTTCTTCTGATCGAGTTGTGAAAATTACTTTACCATGTTTTTGATCATCTAACAAAGGGACCCCAACTTCTATAAGATCTATCCTTTGCCACACATCATCCAACATCAGAATATACTGTTTATCTTTCAGGATTTCATAAATCAGTGCTGATTTTTCATTCACTGGCTTGTCTTTCCAAGAGTAAGGTGGGATATGCATTTTTTCAAGAATGACTGTCTGAATTGCTTCCACAGTTGCGTTTTTGGAAGCCACAATCCAAATTACAACATCAAAAACATGATCTGCTGCTCTACTAGGAATCTCGTTGTTAATTCTTTTCAAAATCGTAGTCTTTCCTACTCCTCCCATCCCATACAAACCCATAACTCTTATGGAGTCATTCTTCAGATTTTCCCAAACACTCTGTAAAACGGATTCAACGCCCACAGGATTTTCCATTTGCATCATGTAAAAACCGTCTGTCTCTGCATTAGTTGAAGCGGGAAGGGGCTGCTCATTAGCAACCTCCTGAAATTCTGTGTAGGCTTTTATCAGATCCTCGACGATATGGAGTGTTTTCATCGCTTTCTTCCCAAGATTATAAGAAGATCGATATCCACAACTATGATCTGCGATCTGTTCATCTTCAAGAAGAATCTGAGTAACTTTATTTTCTGTTTGTTCCACCCTTGTCAGCCAAGCATGGACTTGTTCAGTCTGCTTCATTCCGTGCTGTTGTGCTACCTCTACCTTCATCTTCACATCGTTGCTGATGGCTTTTATTTCTGCCATTTTGGTCTTTAACGAAGTCATGGTTTCTGCCCTGCGAGTAATGTACGCTGCTCGACTTGACGTGCAATTCCACAGTCGAGTAGCGACATCTAAAGTTGAGCTGACAAGCGCCTCCATACCCTTTGATTGCACTTCTAGCTAAGCTAGCTGGTTCAAGCAATATAAGCAGTAGATAACAAACTGTAGAGAATAAATTTTACACCAAGCTAATCTTAAGAGGGGACTGACTGTAAAGTGTCAATTGCACTTCTTGGAAAATTGCAAGTTTGGCCGGTGGAAATAATTATTGATTTTTCTTGACTGACTGTAAAGTGTCAATTACTCCTATAAACTTTATCTGTGGAAAATTATCAAAGCACCCAATTTTCTTTGGATTTTTTCTCTAGTCAAAAAGCATCAACGTTCCAAATACAATGAGCAAAAAATATGAATTACTATGTTTGGCTATTTGGAATTCATTTCAAATGTTAAATTGGTCCAAAAATTATGTTTGATAAATCTTAAATTTAAAATTATGGGATTAGGCCAATTCCATAGAATTTTAATAACCATGTAACGGGTCAAGTATCAACATTTGAAAATTTTAAGTTCATAGGTGTCATTTATTATTTATAAATTTGAATACCAAAATTAAGTTCTCTATTTCCAAATATTATCAAACACTACCAAAATAAATTTTGCAGAAAATTGGATTTTGGGAGCAAGTAATAATGCGGACTAGTATCAAATAACTCCAAACGCTTTAAATCAACGAGCTATTTAACCCTTAACGTTTAAAATTAGCAAGTTAGTCCAAAAGGTATGATTTATGAATGAATGTTTTGTGAAACTTTTGGAACCCAATGACTGTTTCAAAGAGTTTGATCATGGGACTCATTCTCATTAACAATTATTTATAGCACTAAAAAGCATCTTGCTCCAATTAATTAACACAGTTACTCCATGATCAAATATATTTTTTTATATGTTAAGAAGTAATTAAGATAGTCAAAGTTAAAAAAGCTTTTAAAAAAGTTACTTTTTAACCTTTATTACCATACAGTATATTGAACAATACAAATCATTAGTAAACATTGTATGGTTGTAGATTCTTCTTCCTAAACCAAAACCACACTTCCCATTTCCTGCTCTACCATGGCTGTCCATCACTCCTTTTATCAAATTATTAACCTTTGTAATTCAATAAGATCATTTAAATACATTAATATTAGAAACACTGTTATGTTAACTCCTCTTAACTATTTATCATGGCTGCTCTACTATGAATGTGCCAAGACCTTCTTCGTTCCGTAGACGACATTATTACCTTCACTCTCTTAACTGATCAATTAACATTCC
Organism: Amaranthus hypochondriacus; assembly: GCA_000753965.2. Taxonomy (NCBI): domain Eukaryota; kingdom Viridiplantae; phylum Streptophyta; class Magnoliopsida; order Caryophyllales; family Amaranthaceae; genus Amaranthus; species Amaranthus hypochondriacus. The sequence continues at coordinate 23,766,243 of CM025917.1, forward strand.
TTGGAAAAGCCATTGACCATGAAAACTTTTTCGAACACATTTGTGACAGTCTTGGCTCAAACTATACATCCATCAAAGAGTCTATACTCTATTGATGGAAGTGATACTATTATCTTTTTCGAAGAGCTCCACGGTAAAATAAATTAACCGTGAACTCATCATTCAACATGAGACTGAGGCAGCCTCCACACTTTCGGCAACTTCCTTTGCTACAAAACACATCCTCAATCCGCTTGTTCATATAAGAAATACAACAAATCTCAGAAAAAAACCACAACTTTTTCCTACACCACCATCTCAACATCACCATCATAGGTCTTCCCTTGGCAAATGCTATTGGTGGCGTGAGCAAGGTCACGTTGTAGTAACTTGTCCCTTGCTTCTCCAACATTATCCTAATGCGACTGCCCCGACCATACACTCTTTGAAAAATACCAAACTCGCCTCACCCTCCTCATACATTACTATTCGGCTTCTAGACAGTGGTGCTTCGTAGCAAATGACCTTGCAAACCTCTCTATTCACGTTTCATACAATGGCACCAAGGAGCAAATAATTGGAAATGGCAAGGGTCTTCATATATCTCACATTGCCACTTAAATTATTCATGTTTCTCACATATTCTCCATCTCAATAATGTGTCGTGTGTTTCGATATAGCACGAAACATCATTCGTATTTCATAATTATGCAAAGACAATCATATTTCTATTAACTTTTCCCCTAATATCTTTGTATTTCAGGATCTCACATTGGGAATTACACTCGATTAGGGGGTTGCTAATCTATGAGTTATTGAATTCTTTTCCATTCCACCTCAAGTTTAACAAGTTATTTTAACACTATGAAACAAATGACCTTGCAAATCTTTCCACTAAGGGGCCTCCGAGGTAGCCAACCGACCAAGGCCCTCGGAAATAAGGGGCCTCAAATATTAAATGGTGCTATTTAGGCTGGGTTTTTAGCAACACTTTTTAAGTGATTTGTTTGTAAACTTTTTTTATATCTGAAGTAATATAATGTTAATATACATTATGTCTTGAATTATTTTTCTTGAAGTGAATTTTTTTTATCTTTTAATAGTTATTGAAGGGCCCGTTTTAAATGACATCGCAAAAATAATTAGGGTCTCCAAGATCTTTGCTCCGGCCCTACACCCATGCCTTTTTATCACTCTCCTTCTAGACACATGATTTTTCCACTGCAGTTAAGTTTGATAAATAGGCTTTTAATACCTACTCTTACAAATTCCTCATTTATAGCCCTATTTAAAACTAACTCAATTACACTAAACTTTGCTCTTTTAAATGTTTACTAGGATTATACCCGTGCTACGAACAATAGAGGTTCACTTTTGTTTTTTTACATATTATATGGGTTCATAACATGTAGGACATTTAACAAAATTTAGCAAAGTCCTCATGTAGAACCTTTTACCACTTCTTGGATATGCATGATAATTATCAATTAAAGCTTAAGCATTAGCAATTCAATACCAAATGTAATCACAATACATATAGTGCTTATGATATTATCGTAGTTATATACTTGAAAAGATATGATTAGATATTCCTTCTTAAATTGGATGTGAGAACTAAATCTCGGAATGGTATACAGAAATTGCTGAAGGACTCTTTGGCCGCACTCTCCTTTATATGGCTATGAGTAGCCGCCTTCCATCCCTCCTTATACACTTATCATAGTTTCTATGAACAGAATACACTGTATATGATAATGATAATGATGATGGTATACTGAAATTGGTAAACTCGTAAGTTCTTGATAACAATTGATAGTAGTAGTGATTGAAAAATCTTCAATTGTACCATATAAAGTTGTTACATGTGTGTTTTGTTTGTATATTACATACTATGAGTATTTTTGATGTTTAATTTGTTGAGAAGTTAGATAAGATAAGATAAGATAAGAATGCATAAACTACTACTATTGTACTGCTCTTAGCTTCATTTCTCAAACTTGTTACCTTCTCTAGTAAACTCTCACTTTGTAGTATTGCATTTGGGAATATGAAGGGAGGGGTTAAAAAACCTTTTCCCGATTGATTGGAAACTGTTGGCCTTGATATCATGATAAATTTTTCATTAGGCTTGTACAAAACAAGTCCCTCACAAGAGGTGAATTAACTACACATAAGTTCGATGAGGTTCCAACTTCCATCCTATTGGTAATTGGTTTAGTGGCTCATCAAGCATGTATGTTTGTCAACTACTCTCTAATTGTTCGACGTAAGATAACAGTACATGTGAGTTGTTTTCCAACACTTCCCTTCACATGTGAACCCATATTTATAATTAGGGGAACAATTTTCTTTTTCAAACCCTCCCATTATATTTTATGGAAGTTTGAGATTTTTTGTTTTCAAGTTATCAGAAACCATCGGCTATGATTCAACAAAAATTTTAGTTCTTGATATAGAGTATTAGCCCCTATATATATTTATAACAATACAAAAAACTGAATAACATAAGACTAAGGAGCTGAAAAAAGACTAATTGTTCTAATACCATGTTAGGTCGTGACAATTCGTCATATAATCACACCGTGGGCTCACTCTTGTGGATACACATGGGGCACTCATGGGTTAAGGCCACAAACCCACAAGTAAAGAACATTGACTTAGCTTGCATATACACTTGATGAGATTTACTTTTTTCTCAAATCATATGGCAGTAGGAAGATTATCCACTAAACATTATATGCAAATTCATAACCCACTATTTCAATTATATGAAATCTTTCTCACATGTGAATTATTTCCCCCCGAATAAGTACGCTAGACAAATTGGGTTATATCCTATCTCATATTAAATCATAAGTGATAGATGATAAAAACTAAAGGCTCGAACTATCTTTACATAAATAATGAGATAAGTAACTCAATAACCTTACATGAAAGGCATGATTATTAAACACTTGTACGTTTATGAGATTGACCAGAAACAAATTAGTGGGGAGCACTCCTAAAGCTTTTCATATTATAAGAAACTCCAAATTAGATGCAACAATGAAACTAAAATAAAACTTTTATTGATATCTCAATCAACGAACCTGCCAAGATTCATTGATATCTCAATCAAAAATCTAAGTTGATGTTTGCATAACTCGTCCTATAGTAACAAGGGCGAGGGTGAGGACTAGGGGTGTTCAATGGGCCGGATAAGGGCCGGGCCGGGCTTAAGTAAATATGGGCCGGGCCGGATAAGGGACCTTTAAAATTAATATGGGCTTTAAATGGGTCGGGCTTTAAAAGCCCGGTCCGGCCCAATCCGGCCCATATTTACTACTAAAAATATTTTTAATCCCCATTTTTCAATTTATAACAATTAAATTATCATTTATAATAAAAAAAAATTAATAAAATATTAATAATTTCATTGACATTGTCATTTATAATATTTAAATTATACATTAATTATGTTATTTACAAAGGCCCGTTTTCGGCCCTTATTGAGCCCTTTTATAGCCCGCTTCATTTTACATAAAGTAAAGCCCGTTTCCGGCCCGACCCATTTTCGACCCGGCCCTTACAAAGCCCTTCTAAAAACGGGCCGGATAAAGGCTCAAAATGGGGGCCCGGCCCATTGAACACCCCTAGTGAGGACCAAGCCATCACATATATTCGTGCATAATCTAATAGTCCGTCTTATATAAGACTGTTTTACGTTTAGACGAACTCAAAAGAAGAAGCCCATAAGATAAAAGTTTCTGCCTTCTGCATCCCATTCTTCGAAGAATTGTTTACCAATCCAACACAGTAGCAGACATATATTGGGGCACGCGGGGACACGTGCCCCTAGGTGCTTTTTTTTGCAAAAAATTCTAATTAGACTTTTCCATTGGTCAGTGTAAAAATATAAAATTAATATTGAAGTCTTTTGATAATAAATATTTCCTCATTTTAGTAAGTTTTGTCTTATTTATTTATTTATTTTGTCTCAATTTTTAACTAGGTCAGTTGATTTATTTTGTTTTTTTTTCTTTTATGGTGTTTCGTATTTAAAATTTAGCAAATCTTGTAAGAGACCCTCTCACCGTGAGATGGGCCCATACAAGTAGCTCATCAGTAAAATAAATAAATAAATAAATAAATTAGATTTTCACATGTACGAGAAGCATTTTTATTTTAAGAAAACTTTAGGCTGACCCAATTGAGGTCCACTCACGGTGAGACGACCTTAATAAAGAACGTGCACTATAATAGATCAATACATTATTTATTTACAGTATACACAATATTTTTAGAATATAGTTAACTTTTTTCTCTAGTTACATTATTTTGAATAAAGTGAAATGAATTTAATAAATAAATTTAGATTGTTATTAATTCAGGTAATTTATATGATTAAGATAAATGTTAATTACTAGCATTCTTTAATTTGAAAACACTATTTAATTATGAGAAATTTTTTAAGAATAAGATCACAATTTTGATAAATTTATTGTGATTCTACTTGTCTTTTTTTCAAAATTTAAAAGATTAGTTGTTAATTTTACAAATGAAACGCCGCCAAAGTTCGTCCACTAGTTGGTGCCCCGTAACTCCAAACCTTGGATCCATCACTGATCCTACAACATATTTAGGGTTTCAACCAAAAGTTAAGCTGATGGTTATACTTCGTGATATGTTATATGAATTCAATCAAAGAACACCATATACTGCAAAATAAGTAGATCTTTCAAGTTACCTAATGAGCTGGTGCTTCCATGTTTCAAGATAGCCGACCAGGGGCGGACCCAGGATTTTAGGAATGGGGTTGCACAATATTTTTAAATATATAATTTATGTAGGTTTAAATCAAAAATAAATTTTTGTATTTCAGCGATTGAATGATGCATATTAAAAGCAAAAAAATTTAAAATGTCACCAAGTAGTTAGTCGTTACCGTATATAAATAAAAATATAAAAATAGAATCTTGACTCTAACAAAATGTGCACTTGATTGTTTTATCAACTAACCCGCTGAGGCCCAATTTTTAAGCTTTCATATGCAATAAGATAACTTAAAATATTTAACATTAATTATTAAGGAGGGAAGAATCTACTGTAACAATTTATAAAATTAATGAGGAGTATTTTGTCAATGGAAATTCAGCAAACTAAGAGGGACATACAAAAATAAAATTTGTTAATATTGATGGTCCTTTTACACCTAAAAATCATATTTGAATATCATATAGTAATGACCGTTTTCCTATCATTAATGTTGGGATAATGGTGACTCAAACACCATGGGGAAGATGAATCATGAAGGTCACGGGTCGTGAATGGACTCGTGGGGCGCGAAAACGTGAAGCAAGTTTCTGTTTTGGAGAAGGTGAAGCTCGCGGCACGCGAGCTGGTTCGCGGCTCGCGAGTACATGGACAAAAGTTACTGTCTTGTTGTGAGAGCAGGTCGCGAGGCGTGAGGACTTGTATGGTCCGCGAGCTCGCGGGTCGCGAGTGAATGTACGGCTCGCGAGTGAGCGTTCTTTCTTGCGGCTGTTTTGTTTCTACGTGGTTTGTGACGGTTACTTTTTTGTTTCTCATGTAATAACTTCCTGTTTTGGGTGAGACATATAAATACCCATTTAGGGTTAGGGCATAATTAAGGTTCACAAAATTAGAGAGATCACAAGAGAGCCAATTTTTCTTTGTGATTGAGAGGTTGTAACATGTTGTAAATCTTTGCGGTTCATAGTGAAATTGTTCGATCTCGGTGCTGGTGGACGTAGCTATCACATTGATAGTGAACCACGTTAAATTTCTTGTGTCTTTTCTTATTGTTTTGTTTGAATCTTTATTGTTTCAATATTGTTTTTCGATCTTGGCTTCCGCTGTCGCACAACAATTGGCATCAAGAGCTCAGTTTCAGTCCTTGGAAGAGTCTTTTGAGTGAAACAATGGTGGGAGATTTAACAATTAGAATTGAGAAGTTTAACCGGAAAAACAGTTTCGGGCTATGGCAAATTAAGATGAAGGCTTTGTTGAAACAACAGCAGATCTGGCGTCCGTTGGCTCCAAAGAGTACTATTGCGGGGTCGGAAGACGGACTAACTGACGGGCAATTAACAGTAATGGAGGAAAAGGCTCATTCTACCATTTTGCTTAGTTTGGATGATCATATCATCACGGAGGTTGCTGATCAGAGGACGGCGACAGATTTGTGGCTGAAATTGGAATCATTGTATATGACCAAGTCGCTGACCAACAAGCTGCTACTGAAACAACGGTTATTTGGCCTTCGTATACAGTCAGGTACTCCCTTACGGGATCATCTAGAAAATCTTAATTCTATTTTATTGGATTTGCGTAATTTAGACGTTAAGATAGATGATAAGGATCCTGCGTTGATTTTGCTTGTATCTCTGCCATCTAGTTTTGAGAATTTTGTTGAGTCGTTTGTGGTAGGCAAAGACTCGTTGACCCTAGAAGAAGTGAAGGCAGCACTTCACACTAGGGAGTTGAGTCAAAAGGCGACTGGTGATAACGAAGGTATTAGTAATGGGTTATTTGTTAAATCCGGGAAAAATTCTAGGAAGAAAAAGGGGGTTTAACTGTGATAACGGTGCTGAGACAACTGGTGATAGTATGGATGGGTCTAGCGACACTAGGAATTATTACCTGTTATTACTGTAAAGAACTAGGACATTTTAAGTCTAAGTGTCCTAAATTAAAGAATAAATCTCAGGCCGCTGTAGTTCAAAGTAAACAGAATAAGAACTATGATTCTGAGGAAGACTTAGCATTGGTCGGTTGTGTTGAGTCTAGGGAATCGTATGATTTTTGGGTTCTTGATTCGGGTTGTTCATTCCATATGAGTCCCCGTTAAGATTGGTTTGATACTTATGAGTCCTGTTTTGGAGAGTCAGTTACAGTTGGTAATGGTGCTTCATGCGAAGTAATAGGTATCGGTTCTATGAGACTACAGACTGTTGATGGGAGAGGGTTGACTTTGACTAGAGTGAGGCATGTTCTTGCATTGGGGAAGAATTTGATTTCACTTGGGACCTTGGATGATTTGGGGTTTAGTGGAAAATTCTGTAATGGGGATTTGAGTGTCTTTAAGGGTTCGAAATTGGTCCTTAAGGGTATTAAGGAGAGATCCTTGTATGTCTTTCAAGGTGTTACGCTGCTTAGTTCTGCTGTTAGTGCTTCTACTTTTCACCGGGATATGATTGGTCAGGATAGACAGAGTCATATGGGTGAGAGTAGAGAGTTAGTTATGTCCTCTGGGAATCTTCATACATGTGTCAAGGATACTTATGTTGAGGTTGACAAGCGTCAGGTGTTTGAGGTTAAACACGGGTTGAAGCTTGGGATTGAAGCTCAAGTTGGTGATGACAGGATGTATAGTAAGAAGATTGGTTGGCTACAATGGGACTATTGTTTTTATGTATTTGCTATGTACTGTGTTTTAGGTATTCTGAGGCATCATACCTATGGGATAACACCATTGCAGAACGGTGTTACAGAACTAGTAAATTGGGTCTTGGCTAGTAGAGTTTGGTGCATGCTCTCTAGTGCTTGGCTTAGGAGGAGGTACTGGTTTTGTTTGTTCAATCGGGGTCTACACACAGGAATCGACTTGAACAGTTTGTGTGTGATATGGTGTTGTTGGGTATTGAACTATCTCATGTTGGAAGTCTTGGTTTGGCTCAACTGTGCTATTGGGCATTGTGAAGCTTCTATTGATGGTGATAGTGGTACTGAGTTTTAGGTGGAGTATGAGGTTAATTCCTCAACCATATTTGTTCAACCCCGAATTGGTTTTGTTGATGCTGTTCTAGGTATCTCGCGATCTGTGATTTCTTCAACTATCTTTAACTCTGTGGTTAGTGTGAAGAAGTCGTTACAGGGAACATTCCATCAGCTTAAAAGTTTTCGTAAGAAGCCTATATGTGTTATTACAGAATCTAATAGGTTGATTTCAGGAATTGTTGTTTTTGTTGCTTTAAATATGGCAGGTTATGCATTGAATCTTGTTGGTATAACAAGGTTGGTAGCCGGTTTTGTGGAGTCACTTGAACCTCCAACTTATGAGCATGGTTTAGAGTATAGTGAGCCGGCGCAATGGCTTGCTATGACTGTATGTGTGAACAGAGTTTGGGAACTATTTTGGGTACTGATTGGGAGGAAGATTCTAGAGTCTTCGTGTTATTGGTACTATAGGTTTGTCATGAAGCTACATAATTATCCATCTGTTATTGTTATGTTTGTTTTCATGAAGTTTGTGACCTATGCTGATAGACTGGTAGTGTTGCTCATCTCATTTATGTCACCTCAATTTGAGGGTAAGCGTGTCTACATGTCTGGAGTTCCGGTTTGGTGTTTGAAATATGCTATGATGTGTATTTGTTTTGCGCATGCCATTAGTGTCATTTGCAGGTTTGTGACTCAACCTGAGTGGGACACTGGCAGGTAGAGAGTTGCTCTCTCTATGGTTTATATGAGTCAGCTGTTGTAGATCTTGTGTACTGGAATGATGTTGGGTGCTTTGGTTTATTGGTTGATAGTTGGATTGGTATCACTAGACTTGGTTTTGATCTTGCTTTGGGTGGTTTCGTGATAAGTTGGGAGTCGTATTTTGGGTCTTCGATAAATGTGAAGATTAAATACATGACTTTAACTTCTGCTGCAAAGGGGTCTTTGTGTTAGTGATGGTTCTATGTGATCGACCTATTTTCGACTTCGGTGTACGTTGATTTTGTGGCATTTGATCATGTACTTGATGTTGGTGAGAAGCACAGTGTGGTCAGGTTTCATTCAGGGGGTACATACAAGAAGGTGGAGGTGAAGAAGGTAGGATATCCTGACAATCCTACAGGGTTCTTTGCTAAGCTGACTTATATAGTTTAGGCCTTAGGGGCGGTGATGAGGAGCTCCAGGAGGAGGTGTGTTAGTCTCTAGGTGGAGCTTGCTCATGGACTCGTAATGTAGATGGAGCATTATGAGGGACTTGTGATGCAGGTGGTGCATTATGAGTGGTTATACTTTGAAACGAGTATGTTGATAGGTCTTGGTTGGAGACTTATCGTGATGGGTCTTGGTTAGAGACTTATCGG